>JXCR01146769.1:143206-155477 GCA_002079205.1 Phalaenopsis hybrid cultivar | reverse complement strand
AAATTAGGACTTCCAGTAGTTGTTACAATTGTTTCAGTTAAGTAACAACTACTGTTTTGTGAATCAACTAGCTATTTTGGGTTAACATCTTTTATTTTATGAATCAATTACCATTGGAAAACATTTATGCGCTGCACCCTACAGAGAAAAAAATTTTCAAATTAGTTTTTTATATATGTAAGTTATATTGTTGAAGGTTCCAATGCCTCTTCTTTTGGCAGATTAATTGTCCTTTTTTTCCATGGAAGACGTGGCTCTTTTTCATACTGAACTTGAATCAGGCTATTTAATGATTGTTAATATCTTTGATATTAAGTAATTATTCTCTTCATTTTACATAGTTTCGTGATAGGAAAATCTAAGGGCTGTTTGGTTTACAGAAAATAACATGCAAGGTAAAAGGTTTGCACAAGTACTCAGATTACAGTGTACTCTGCTTATTTTGAAGTTGTTTGGTTGATTGTATAGTAAATGCAAAGAATTTCTTTTTTTGTTTGGTTAAATGCATGCAAAATAAAAACAGTATATTCTGAATACATATGAGTCGTTTGTTTGTGGAAATGAAACAGTTTTTATTTTTTATGTTAACTAGCAACATATCATATAATTTTTATAAGTTTACATATAAAGTCAATTAATAGAATACTTTATGCAAATATAACACAAAATATTGCTCAAGTCTATTCCAAGCAAAAATCAACCTCATGAGGATGCAATTATCATCCATAGCTCGAAAAGTGCCTTGAAAATAAAATCTTCGATAAGGCAAAATCATAATACAAAAAGATAATTTATGCATTTCATCAAACACCATATCAACAGTCTTACATGTAGAGGCAGATAAGACAATATTTAAGCAACAATTAAACTAACATTAACATCCACTAATCTTCACTAAGATGAATAAGTAAATAAATAAATAAATAGCAAGACCTTCAATTAGGTTTCGGAAATCTTCATCTAACTTCAGCACATGGGCTCAAACAATACTATTTAAGATGTTGTGTAGTACTCTCCCCACCCTCTTCTCAAATAAATTAGTTTTGCCAGTAAGATCATGTTGCTTAAGAGCGAAGAACTGTTTACAAGCTTAAAAATAGGAAGAAAATTTCGATAAGTTGTGAAAAGTTGATAGGTTAATGGGTGCGAGTTATTTGAGCCTTGCGAAGCTGCCAACTGGAACAGATGATCAATTTTTTATTGTCATACTAGTCGAACGTATGGAGGGGATGCTTACCNGAATCAATTTTTTCTTTTATTAAATGTTCAACATATTCCACAAGCCTATTTCTAACATGATGTGATGGGGTGCACATATTAGGAGCTGCGGAATAAAATCTCGCAACTCTTGATTGATGATTTCTTTATTACCGCAAAATTGAAGCTTCTAGCGAATGCAGATCTTGATTTTTCCACCCGGTTATCAGATTCAGCCTTATATATTTTTTTTCCTTTTTTCCTCCTATTTCCTTTTCTAATTAAAATGATTTCTATTGTAATCTTTGTTTTTACCTTAAAGTATGTTGTATCATTTTCCTTTCACAAGTGGTGAGTTTGTATCTGCTTAGAAGCATATGTTGGAACACTCGACTCCCATATCTCACCATATTGTTGTCCAACTTGTTGATTTCAGCCAGGACAGTCGTTGTCGGCGTCAAACCTACTGCCCAACAGCAGATTTAGCCTCGCAAACCCTTCCAAACAATGTTGAACACACATATTAGCCTTCCCTCGCTATTCCACAACCACCTCCCTATGAAACGCGTTTCCCAAATACCTTTGAGGAACCCTATAATGGTATCATCTGGTATCAAAGCCCGACAAACTCTCAACTTTTGGGATTTGTCGTTTCTACGTCCACACAAAAATACACATAACTTAAATCATCGACCAACTCAATACCTTAGTCATTCCTATCATAATTTCTAGCCCAAATGCTAACCCTAGACCATATCTATTTGAAGAACAGGACGTCAAGCTGTCAACAAGAAATCTATAAAGATAAGTCCAAGAGCTTACTATAAAAGATATATAGCGAAAAATCCTTCAACTATAAGCAAAAAACCCGAAGAGGTCGCCGGTAGCCACAACAGTGACTCATCAGATCGAAAAGAGGAACTAAATCTTTTCTACAAGTCAATTGCCAGTGATGAAGAACCCATACCCTGAAGATTTGGTATAAAATATTAGAGAAAAAGATAATATTTTGGTGTGAAATTTGACTTGTTAAATTTTGATGATCACATGGATCAAAACGAATTCATTGAGAGGCTCCACACAGTGGAACTGATCTTTGAAAACNTTTTAATGATCACATGGATCAAAACGAATTCATTGAGAGGCTCCACACAGTGGAACTGATCTTTGAAAACAACTATATTCCACCGGTCAAAATAGTAAAGATAGTTGTCATTAAGTTAAAAAAGAATACATATGTGATAGGAAAATTTGAAATTTCTATGCCAGAGAAAGAGAAAAATAAAAATCAAAAACATAGTCCAAGATGAAAAGGAAAATACAATGTAGGTACCTCTCAACACATTATATTCCATCAGTCAAAATAGTAATCGTAGTTGTCATTAAGTTAAAAAAAATACATCTCTGTAGTAGGAAAATTTGAAATGTGTATGCCAGCNACATAGTCCAAGATGAAAAGGAAAATACAATGTAGGTACCTCTCAACACATTATATTCCATCAGTCAAAATAATAATGGTAGTTGTCATTAAGTTAAAAAAAAATACATCTCTGTGGTAGGAAAATTTGAAATGTCTATGCCAGAGAAAGAGAAACAAAAATCATAACATGGTCCAAGATGAAAAGGAAAATACAATGTAGGTACCTCTCAACACATTACAGATAAGACATATTCTTAAGATTTCACCAATTGCACCAATAAATCTCTTAATAGAGGCGCAAATAAAGGAGTTTAAGCTGCTTATGTTGAAATGCGAGCTAGTGGTGACCGAGGAGAATACCAAAAGTCGATATATGGAAGGATTGAGACCGTCACTTGGCAACGTGGTCTTGTTATACCCCTATTGGATAGTACAAAATGTTCAAACCCTAGCTTTGAAGGTGGAGAGAGAACGAAGCAGTATCAGATCCACATCACTCTTCAAATACAGTTCAACCCCAAGATCAAGCCGCAAGAGTACACACAGTGGAGCATTCTAGCCCACCCCGCTAAAAAAACAAATCAATTCAGAGTGGAGAAAAAAATGAAGGTCTCCAACACTCCCAAATTTGTCATAGCAAAGAAATGCCTCAAATGTCATAGTTTTGGACATATTACATCTGATAGCCCAAACAAGAGGGTGATCCCCTTCACGAAGATGGAGCAATTGAAGAAATGGGCAGTAACACAAGAGACACTGAAGTGCTGGTCAATTTTTTTATTTTGAAAATATTGAAAATAATTTTGAAATTTAATTTAAATACAAGAGGTATATATAGTTTAGGTTTTGAAAGTAATATGTTTTAATTTAAAAAAAATTAAGACCAAATGGATCTCATTCTTCTAATAATTTGCATAATCGTCACGATACCGCTAATACTACACATTCCCAAAAGATAATTGTATACCTCGGCGATGGACTCAACTCTACAAATTATGAGATTTATGACATCTGTTTAGCCTGCGAACTTTTTTTATATGTGACCGACAAGTTTCTCTATTTAATATAAAGATTAAATAGAGTTTATTTTACCTAGGTTCTAAGTTCCCTATAAAGGCAAGCCCTTATAGTTAATTACATCCCAAATGACGGGGGTCACTTAAGAAAACTCTCAATAATGATCAGAGGTACTAGTCTTCAAGAATTCAAAGTTTAGGTATCACGGTGGGACGTGGAAAGGAAAGTAGAGGTGGCTCAAATGAGAACAATTATTTCAAGAGTCCAAAGGAACGAAAAGGTAGGAGATGTCACAGATCCTGAGGAGAAACCTCAATGACTTCCCAAGTTATCCTAATGTGTGGCTGAGTTGGAGATGATATTATTTAGGTGTTTAATCCTACCAATTTTATTATTTGGGACTTACATTTACATAATATCAGATTATGTGAATAACCCGCAGAGATAGTAGAGTTTACGTCGTACCATACAACAAACTCGGAACCTAAGACGAGTTAGTACTTATGCTGCACAACAGGGTTGGACAGGAGCCTAAAGAGCTTGTGAGGTTTTACATTGCAGTGGGCGAGCTGTCTCGAAGTCCTATGGTTTATTATTTAGACTAATAAGAGAGATTGTTGAAGAAGATCCGCTTACTGCTCGGCCTGAGTTTCTCGCCGTGCTGCCCACGAATTTAGCTTTGAACCTCCTGCTGTAGAGATGGCTCTAGAGTTTAAGTCTTTGAGATTGGTGGTTTATGTTTCATAGTTTTAGTGTCAATGTTTGGTTTTGTTCTGTTCTGGTTTTGATTTTGCATGCAGAATAAGCAAATTACAAGTAAATAAAATGTACTTGAAAAGTACAATGCAGTAAAGTAAAATATTGTAGATAAACCGTAAAAGCGTACTTGGGCATCTCCTACTGTTACGCGATTAATATTGCGAGCAAAGCATGATTTGCAGCAGATTTAAATAAACTTGCAAGAAAAATAAACAAGGCGAGAAAACACAGCACGAAAGTCAGAAAAAAAACGATTCGTAGAAGTCACAAGCAAAAGAAACCCTTAGCGACATATGAATGAACAGGACTAGGTGTAAGACATTGATAGAAGTGGGGGGGTTAAAGCTGGACTGTGTGCTTCTCGATCTTGAACAAGAATTACCAGCCCGACAATCTACAGAGGGCGGTTCCTTAACCTCAATCCAAGTGATTAGCTGTGGACTTTTATAAATTTTCATAGAAAAATTCTTTGATTTTCATGCAAAATCTGTTGTTTAAGTCCTTTTTATGCAGAGTTCTTTTAACATGCAAAAGAGATTTTTGTTTTATTTTTGAAAATATTTTGTAAAATCGTATAATCCACAGGCTAGTCACTCTAATTGTGCTAGGACTACTGGCAACTTAAGAGTGTCGGGGGTAACAATCCCACCAAGAGTCGGCGAATAACATCATCGGCAATTTCCTCTCCTTTATTAAGATCCTTGAGATAGGAGATGTTATTCTAATAATCTCACTTCGTACCCCTTGTTTAAGCACACATAAGCAATGTCGTCATCGCCCTCGCCACCTAAACTCTAGACTTATTCTAGTCTGGGGACCCATATGCGACACTAACAAATATCCCCAATTGTCAGGAGAATTTGAGTGTAATGTTCAAGCTCAAATCCCGGTGCATTGGGTTTCACTGTAGGTTGTCATTGCAGGAATTCCATTATTGATTTAATTAATGAAGCATGAACTACGTCTCGGCATACTCATCTATAGTGTTTTGATCAGTTTGTGGATCAGGGTAAAGTGTCTAGTTTCATTATTCATTCAAAAATTAGGTAAATGAACACTCACCTAAGGTGTGCTCCTAAAATCTATAAGGTCTACACTGAAAAATTAGGTAGATAAACTCTCATATATGGTATGCTCCTAAAATCTAGGAAGCCTACACTGAGAATTAGGTGGATGGACTCTTACCTAGGGTGTGCTCCTGAAATCTAGACAACCTACACTGAAAATTAGGTAGATGGACTCTCTCATAGAGTATTCTCCAAAAATCTAAGAGACCCACACTGAAAATTAGGTAGATTAACTCTCACCCAAGTGTGCTCCTAAAATCTAAGAAGCTCACACTTTAACTTGTGCTTAAAGTGATTTAAGGTGTTCTACCCTCAAGTGTTTTTCAACTAATTCTCAAATATTTCTAAGTATTTTCCAAATAATTGAACCAGAAACTCTCATTTTTCGATTTAACCATGAAACAATAGAAATTAAACAAACTAAAAGTAAGGAGAAGGCCGGGCCACTTCCAAAACTAGCAAAGCCAAGGGACAAAATAGCAAATGAATCAGCCAAAAAGCATTTAAACTCTTTCAAAATCGTAATTAAATCGGCCCTTGAAAAGAGTGTTTAAATCTATTACAAGGTAGTGTTTTGATGGGCTCGAAACTTTTCCAACTCAGTATAAAAAAACGAAGCCCAAAAACCACCAATCAAACTCCAAAAATGCAGCCCAAAAGCCACGAAACTGAACCAAAAATTGCATCCCACAACAGTACTTTTAAAGTTTTAAACAACCAAACAACACTCTTAAAATGCCTCAAACAACAGTTTTAAAATTCCAAAAAAAAATAATAAATAAAACCAAAGAACGCTCTCATGTAAGACTCAAACAACACTTAAAATTCCCAAAGTGCTCTCATGTAAGCCCAAAGCATCAATTTTAAATGTCCTAAAATCATCTAGGAAACTCAGCTCAAAACACTGCAAACTCTCCAAAATCAATTAAGAAGTTGGCTCCAAAACGGTACGTGAATCGGTAGGCAAAGCCCTCAAAATCATAATGTTTAAACTCTTCAAACAATTAGTAAAACAGTCCCCCAAGGGAGGCATTCAGAAATAAAAGAACATAGACCCACAAAGAAGCATTTAAGCCCTGGAATAACGGTCATCTCGAGTCTCGTAATACTCCCGTTTGAGTGCTCGAAGCACGAAATCAGTAAATGAGTATTTAAGATATACCAATAAATGGTCATTGGAACCTAACAATGTTTGCTTTTAAGTGCTTGAAACATAAAACCAACAATGAGCATTCAAAATCAGCAAGTGGTCATTGGAACCCACAATATTTGCATTTAAGTGCTTGAATCATAAAACCAGCAACGGAGCATTTAAAATCAGCAATAACATATAATCAAAAGTGTTTATAGTTTTCAAAATCAGTAAGAATGTATGGCCAAAGCAGCATTTATAGTTCTCCAAAGATCGATGTCAAGCACATGAATATACAAGAAAAATCGATGCTTGTCCGATGGAATGTAGTAAACATTTGATACTAGTTGCATTAATATGACTAGAATCATTTTGTATCCATGTTATATTTGTCCAATCAAAGTAAATCCCAAAAGCCTTCCTAAATTACAGAATTTTGAATAAAGATTTTTTTAGACTGAAGAACCATGTCATGTTTCAATCAAGAAAACAGATGAAATTGTCTTATGTTGAGAAAGTAGAATTGATAGTTTAGGATATGCGCTCAATGATCAATGACAGTAGATTTTTGATTGAAAATAAAAAAAAAATGAAAGGAAAAGAGAGTTCTAGAAATATACTTGCAACTGTGTAAAGAGATCTTAGCTGCAATCAAGAAGAATTAGAAGAGAGGCCAACCTCATGCACTCTAGAGTTGACGAAGCACTTCCTCGATGGTTTTGGGATTGGGGAGGACCTGAAACAGATGAAATATGGGAGTTTCGAAGACCTTGCACGCGGCGATCCCGTGCCCAGCTAACTCTAATCACGAGTGTGTCGCTGGGTTTCGATCGAGGGGTGAAGCCGAGCAGGAAAGGCGACGAGAGTTTCGGGCGCGAGTAGGAGAGCCTACGGGAGGCGAAACCGAGCAGAAAAAGCGAAGCCGAGCAGGAGAAGGCTTCGGTGCAGAGAGCTCAGTGCAGAGGAGAAGAGAGCCAAATGGGAAAGGCGAAGCAAGCGAGTGATTTGATGTTGAGGGGAGGAGATGAGCGTCAAATGTCGGGAAGGAATCCAGTCGAGTGCAAGAGGGGTGAGGCGAGGGCTTCGGCGTGAGCAGAGAAAACGAGCGGGTTTCGCTATAAGAGAAAGAAAGAGTCGAACGGGGGACTTCGGTGCAGAAAGAAGAAGTCGAGCGAGAGGAAGAAGAGGCGAGGTGCAGCGACAGGATCGAGTAGGCTAGCAGAGCGGGAAGAGGGAGTTGAGGAAGAGAGGAGGCAGGATCTGTGGCTTCTATGCGGGAAATCGGGGTCGAGCGGGGGACTCTAGTGTAGGAGGAAGAAGTCGAGCGAGAGGAGGAAGAGGTGTCTAGTCAGCCAAATTCTTCGGTGCGGAGGAGCGGGAGTGGGGGGGGGGCGAATTTCTTTCTGCCGAGAGCAGCGAAGAGGAGTCCAGCCAACCAAATTCTATAGTCACACCTAAATTGTCTGTTACAGGGCATATTAGGCGGGTTATTGAAATGTTCTCCATCCTGGTCAGTTTTATTAGGAGCGCGGGGGGGAGAAGGGGGGGGGCGAATTTCTTTCTGCCTTAGAGCGGGAAAGAGGAGTCCAGCCAGCCAAATTCTATAATCACGCCTAAATTGTCCGTTATAGAGCATATTAGGCGGGCTATTGAAATGTTTTCCATCCTGGTCAATTTTATTAGGTAAATAATAACTCTCAATTAAATCCGATTGAAGTAGAATTAGGCGGTTAATTTTGAAATTCGAATTTTCAAAATTTGAAATTATTTAGCTTGTATTCAGCTCGTATCCAGCCCAAGTCGAAACCATGATAAGCCTGGGTTGAGACTAGGCCCGCATTCTGCTAAAAAAAATGTGTATCGATTTTCGTGTCAATCGCTCGAGCGCGAATCATAACAACATAGGTGTTCTTCCTGGCTAATGTCGACGTTCCAGACGTGTCGGCGCTGTCCGTTTCGTCATCCGGGATAGTCCAGACAACTTCGCCGACGGTCGAGCCAAAAAAATATGTCAACTTTGTACGTGTTGTAGTGGGTGTGTTGCTAAGTCACGGAGGGTTCACCTAAGGCCGTCTGATCCTATGAGAACTCATTTTCGGGACATTTACATGTTGGTCCTTAGCCCTTACAACTAGAAATTGAGTGTTTGGAACCACTCATGCGAGTTCTTCACAAAAATGAGTCGAGAAGTGATTTGAAATTCTACAGGAGATGGGCTTCATTACTAGTCCGCTAGGATGGTCAACAAGAAACTCATAAGACTAGATTATGGGTTCTAAAAGTAGGAGACTAAGACCTCACTGAAAATGAGGTCAACATGAAGAAAGTGAGGACATCAATAAAAACTACCAAATTCCAATCAATGAGGAAGAGATGTTAGTACTTCAAGCTAAGCCCGTGAGAGAGACTCCAACATAATTAATATTTGTTGTCATAAAAGGAAATGAGTTTAGGGATTAAGCTTTCAAACAAAATTTGAGAAAGTTCCACAAACTATTTCTTTGCAAACATTAAGAGGAACATCAACAGAACTGACATTGGTTATCTAAGAAGGCCATGGGTTTGATGGTTGAAACCAGAAACAAGGCAATCCCAGATAAATAAATTTTAGGATATTTTGACCTTCAATCAATATCCTAGGTTGCTATCGTTGAGGGAGATCGAGCATGTCGTCATCTCAGATGAACAAAAGAATATTTTGAGTTGTTTCGAGAATATTCTATGGAATAAGTTAAGTACTAAATTCCAGTACAGTTCAGTAACACATTTCTAGCAGCAACTGACCAGATAATATTGGTGAATTGCTACCAGGAAGAGCTTTGCGAGTATTTTTGGAAAAAAAAATATTTGACAATAGGATTCAAATTTTTTTAGATAAGTCTCCTTTAGCCTGGGGGAATGACGTGGGCATGTAATAGGAGACGTGGAACGAAATCCCACGACCCGCATTGCACAATTCCTATATTGTCGCGAAACGGATGCTTCCTGCGATCGCAAGTCTTGATCCTTTCTATGAGATTATCAGATTCGGCCATAATTTATTTTTTTTCATTTTTTCTTATTTTGTTATTTCTAATAAGGATATTTTCTATTAGGAACCTATTTATGTGTTTCCTTTGCTATTTTAAGAAGAATATTATTTTGTGAGTTTTGAAAATTGAGATCTATTTTTCTACCATAAAGTGTGTTGTATCATTTTCTTTCTACAAGTGGTTAGTCTGTATCTTACTTAGGAACAAGTGGCAGAACCTCCTCACCGCTCATATCTCAAAGTTTTGTCTTCCAACTTGTTGATTTCAATTAGGAGCTGAAGATGTTGAACTTACTGTTCAACCAAATTAAACCCCGCTCTGATTCTCAAATACCTTCTAGGAGCCTTAGAACAATATTCTTGTGGAATAGATCTTTGCAATGTAAATTATAGCTTGGTTATCATATCATAATCTTTAATTCTTTGTAGTGGATTTATGCCTTACATAACCTTTTCGCAAAATTCCTTCCAATTTTCATGAACCATAGCTCTAAATCCTTCTTCAACATTGGTTCTAGAAACCACTGCCACTTAGGGACATAGCCAAATGAGCTTAAGGTCAAGAAACCTCTCACCAATAGAAAACCTGCCTATCAAATTAGCAAAGTTGGTCATATGATCAATATCTAAGGCAACGATGACTATGCTCCATAGCTGATCTAAACTTGTTTGCATCGAAACACAAAGTGGTCGGCAAAGAGTTATCGCATAGCTTGAGGAAAAATCATCTACTAACATCAACTCTTCATCACAGAATAACCTTAAAGTCAGTATTTTTGGCGCATTTTAATGGTCTGATTTGAGCAAAAGAAGAGGCAGAATTAACATATTATTATAAATAAAAGACTAATCATGAGTAAATAATTTTAAAAAGACAAGTAATTATCAAGCATATTACCCTTATTATATCTAAGAAATATATTCGGTGTCATCACTTATTAACCTCAAGTAGATCCATAGAATTTTGGTTAGATAGAAAGAAACATATATTCATCACATCTTAACTTTAGGGCATCTAAATATTTACATAATTAAAACACATGCATGAAATGACAATCCTATTTTTTCCTTCCTTCCTTCCTTCCTTCCTTCCTTCCATCCACATGCATATAATAAAGAAAGAAACCAAATAAGAAAAACAAGAAAAAAAAATATCTAAAAAAGAAACACAATTAGTGAATTATATCTTGACTAAAGAAAATAAATTCCTTCCTAATGCAGATTGGCACTTTCCAATACTCCCCTTCAATCTCGGTTGTATATATTATACAAACAAGCTTGGACTTTAATTCATCATGATTGACCATTGGCAATACTCAGTTGAGAATACCAGCAATCTTAAGTTGTGTAGGAACATAGCTGAGTTGAACCATTTAAGGTTTAGGATTCTAAGATGTAGTGTCTGTCAATCTCGATGTGTTATGTTTTGTTATTATGTTTTGGCTAACTAATAGATGCTTAACTATCACTGAACATCTTAATTATGTCTTTCATCTCAACCTCAAGTTCCTTTAAGAATTATTTGGTTTGTTGAAAATTAAATGCAATGTTAAATATTTACGGAGTACCCTGATTGCAATGTATTTGAAATACTTTAAAGTTGTTTGGTTCCCAGTAAAATAAACGTACACTTTATAATTTTTTGTTCGATTTGAAGCAGGTTGAAAATAATGTATTTCAAAATATATTTTTTTGTCTGGCAGCAGTGGCGGTGGTGGTAATGATCGGCTGGCGACAAGCAGCCTGCCAACGGCACTGCGACGACAATTGAGGGTGGCGGTAATGGCGACGACAGGTATGATGACAGNATCTTGAGCTCATTCTAGCTTTGGTTAATTAAAACAAATCAAAAGAATTTGAATCTTATTTCATTGTTTGATCCCATAAAAAAGGTGCATCTTTATATATGCTAGAACATACATGTTCCTGTGTCCAATTGTAACACTCAATTTTTGTAAAGCTGCACCCTAAAAAAGTCGTATCGAGCAAGAGACTTTTCTCATGACCTTTAAAGCAAAGACAAAAAGAGGTTCGAAGAGGCAAGTTCCAGTAGTATTGAGGCTCAAATCTAACATGCTAGGCTGTTCGCCCATATTTGTTGAAGCAGTGATTGAATGAAAACGAGGATGACACCGCTTCTGGTAGTGAATGCTATGGTGCTCGAGGACTATGAACGCGTAACAAGCGACTAAGCGGTGTAGGGGTTTTCGAGCAGGGAGAATCGAACACGTGTGAATTTAGCGTTGAGCACCCTTCAATCTCAAGCAGAAGAGTACAAAGAAGTCCATCTGAAGATCTTGTGAGGGCAGGAAATAGGCAATCGAGCTCAATTGAGAGTTCAGATAGTAGAGAAATCAATCGTGGTGCTTGTCGTGCAGAGGAAGTGGTAAGATTAGATTTATTTTTTTATGTTGATTTTTCTTTAATAAAAATTTAAAAATACGAAATGGTTAATAAAGTGTAAATGTATTAAAAATTAATTTAGAAGAAATAATTTACATAAGATAACAAAGAGGTTAAACTAATATGATTAATTTTACTCTTTTTGAATCTAGGATGACCAACATTTTAATGAAAAAATTGGTTAGAGACCAAAATAATGATAATAGTAATAGTGATAGTAATATCATATCAATGGTTAAAAGTAG
>JXCR01146769.1:12845-124655 GCA_002079205.1 Phalaenopsis hybrid cultivar | reverse complement strand
ATATTCCAAATTACAATACAAGCCATCACTTCCTTTTTTAATAATTCATGGTGATATCTCCAGACTCTCATAAGTAAATAATTTAAATGAGGCACGACTGTTTACATAATTCATAAATGATCACATAAGAAAAAAACATAGAAAATCTTTATAAAAGAAGATAATGAAACAATCACCATATTTCAATCTTTTTATTCGATGATTTTCACTCAATTCCGAAGCAAAATTCAAATTCTTAAAATTGATAATGTTAATGAATACTTTAATTTCATTTTTAATCCTCATATTTCCAAGCATGATATTATCCATTTAAGTTCTTGTATGAACACTCCTCAACAAAATGAGCTTGCTTAAAAAAAATACACTTATTTAAGGTGGTCTGCGCCATTATGTTATTTTATCACATGCCTAAATATTTTTTGGGGGGAAGCTATTGTTTTATCATCTTACATAGCTTGCAGGTTCCCACCTAACTGTATCCAAGAGGTTTTAAAATTTCCATCATGAAAACATGTAGTTGAGGAAGAAGTTCGAGCTTTAGAAAAGAATGACATATGGACACTTACAGAGTTACCTGATGGTAAAAATTTTTTAGGGTACAAATGGATATTCATAGTTAAATACAAAGGAGACGGAAGTGTAGAGAGATTCAAAATCAGACTGGTTGTCAAATATTTCATGTAGTCATATAAGATTGACTAGCAAGAAATATTTGTGCTTGTTGTCAACCTTAATATGGTTCGATTTCACTCTCTTGCAATAAATCAAGGTTCTTTATACCAACTCGATGTCAAAAAGACCTTGAATGACGACATTGACGAAGAAGTCTAGATGACCATACCTCCTGGCTTGAAAAATAGGCCTAACATGTTGGTTTGCAAGTTGTAAAAGTACTTATTCAGCTTGAAGCAATCTCCCTTTATTTGGTTTGATAGGTTTACTAAAACTGATTAAAGATGAATATCATCAATGGTAAGCTAATTGTACACTTTTTGTTTAATTCAATTCTAAAAATAAAATTACTGTTCTCGTAGTATATGTAGATGATATTATCTTGACTCATGATGATTTAGAGGAAATTATCAGACAAAAATTGATAATTGGAATAGAATTTGAGATGGAGCTTAGAAGTGCTTGATATTTTCTGGGAATGGAGGTGCCTCGGTCCAAGGAAGGAATTATCATATCTCAAAAGAAGCACATCTTATACCTGTTAAGTGAAACAAAAATGCTTGGATGTAAACTTTTTGATACTCCTATGGATTCCAACAAAAATGTTGTATAAAAGTGAAAGAAGCAGTTTTTTTTTTTTTCAAAAGAAGTATCAAAAAGTTGTGGGCAAATTATTTTATATATCACACACAAGACCTGGTATTGCATACTCTGTTGGTGTAGTAATCCAAATGAGGATTGCTTCGAAACCATGAATAGAATTATGAGATACTTAAAGATGATTCGTAGATACTGTTTGCTCTTCAAAATATCTGAAAATCATGAGATTGAGATATACATAGGAATTGTTATTTGGAGAAAATCAACCACTGGATACTATTCATACGTCGGGGACACTCTTGTCATGTGGAAAAGTGAAAAACAAATTGTTGTCTATCTGAGTATGGTAGAATCTGAATATTGTGCTTTTGCACTAGGAATATGTGAGGGAACGTGGTTTCAAAAGCTATTAAAAAGCTGTTTGGTTGGAAGGATTTGCAGTGTACTACAATTCTTTTACAAAAATTTTAAGAAATTATGTATTTGCTATGAATGATTAAAAATCCAATATAAAGTATGAATGACTTTGAAGTTCACACCTAGTTCATTTTAGATTTGGTCAAATTTGAGTTGCAAAATTCAATACTATTAGCAAAGCCCCATCCTTGCCCGCCGCCCGTCTCTCGTCGCCTTTCAAACGTCGTCGTTTCTTGCAGACCACTTAGCCGCCCGCCATCTCCGAATCTCCCTCACCGCCCATTAGCAGCTGTAATCAGTCGTCCGCTAGCACTNCTTTCCTTATAAGTAGATTACATCACCCTAGACATGTAATCATAAAACTTTCCTTATAAGTAGATTACATCAGAATCTCCTCACGACATTCATACTATATTAGCAATTTTCTAATGTGCCTGTTAAAGGGACCTCTCATTTTAATTGGTCCATGGAGCCTTCCATGATTCCAATTTGGATCTCATTTTCACGACTTCACTACACTAATTTAACCAATCTATCTTATTTTGTTTAGCTTCTATTTTTGAAAAGCCTTTACAAGTAGATGTTTTAACAACCAGTTTTATTAGGGCTCTATGGCTAGAGTGTTGATAGAATTAGATGTTTCGGTCATATTATATTAAGAGGAGTGGATTAGATCTCAATTGTTGGTCTATTGGTAGAAAAAAGAATTTGAAAACATTCCTTCTTATTATTCCTCTTATCATACTTTTTAGCAAACATTATCTAAATATTCAAACCACGTCTTGAGCTGAGGCTTCCTGAATTTTGATCATAAACTCTTCCATCTGATGTTGAGGTGGATCCTCCTACTTTTTTGGCAGAAGACCTTCTATCAGCTAAGACATTCTAAAAATCTTGAGTCAGGATCATTAACTAATTTTCCTGTTCCGACTAAAGTGGTATTAATCTGATCATCAACCACTAATATTACTACTAAGTGTACTCTGAACATTCTTGAAATGTCACAACTTCATCCCCCATGTGAACATAATGATGATCCTTTACTACATCAAGATTTTGATACTGATTAAAGCATTCAGTGCCTTGAATCCCTAACTAATAAAGGATTTCATATTATTTATACTAGAATGGGTAGGAATATTATTTCTTGCTCGAATGCCATGTAGTAATTTTGGTATAACGATGCAACTTGCCTTNGCAAGTATAGACCACCATACATTTCAGCACTGTCAAACACTTTTCCTGAATCCATAACCTGAAAATCATAACTCTTGGAATAAAATTTAATCACATTTTTAGTCACAAGTAAGTTTCATGATTGAGAGTAGGTTGCAATTTAAAACACAAAACAGTGAGTAGAGGTGAAGAGTCAAATCGATTGTTCCAATTCCTGTTACTCTTAAGAATGAACCATCAGCAATTTGAAGTAAAGAATGACTGATACATGGGTAGTAATTTTTTAAGATGATGTCTCTAGTCATATAATCTGAGGCTCTAGAATCAATTATCCAAATTTTTAATTTATAGCTTTGGATACCAAAAACATGCGATAAGACACGATGGTGTGCTAACAAACTAACACGTTGCTCGACAAAGAATTTTGATGTTTGTCCAGAACTAGAACTATTACTAAATATTTTTTATCGTGCTTCAATTTGCTCCCTGGTGAACAGGCTGAATTCTAAATTATTGTTGGAAGCTATGATTAATATTGAAGACGAAGGCTCGGATCTAGATGTGACTTCTGAGGAAGAAGATTGTGAGACCATGTCATGTTTGACTATGACAAGATTGTGAAACACGAATCAAGAAGACCCGATGCACAAACATAAGCGAGAGGGGGTCCCTTAGTTCGACTGTTTGACTGGACAAGCAAACAGGATCTAGAGGGAGGTATGCGGATCTCGATTTCTATGAGTTCGGCACAACGTAAGGCACCAAACTAACTATTCTGAGACTTGTAATGAGATGGATAAGGTAATTCAAATCAATTGCAGGACCTGATCTTTCGTTGCAATGGGCTGAAGAGGATGAGCTGAGTGATTCTCAATCAACTAGTCATGGTGTTATAGCAAAACCACAGAAAAAGATGACTACGATTTATGTATCAAACCGCATTGGAAGAGTCGACTGTGATCAAAGGAGCACTTTGTCTGAACAGATCTTCTGTTTTTTTAGGACCAAAAAGCTGGACAAACGTGAGAAAAAGAAGACAGTGACCTCGCAATCAATATGAAGACACAAATTGTTTATTCTACTCGAGAGGAAGAACTGGACGATGAGTTAGGAAGCAGTGATGTCTATCACAAGTTAGATGACAGCGTCGAACGACAGCTTTAAGCAGTGTCGTAGATATCTATGGATTTGTCGTCGTTGATGGTAGAGATGGAGTAGTTGAGATATAGGGTAAAGCATATTGATGCTTCAATTGATGCCCCAAGGGTTCTTCTTGGACGACTAATTCAGATGATATGCAGACGACGCACAAACGGTGATCGATTTCTAACGCACAATTTGAAAGATAAGTGCGGAGAATGAAGCCAAACCAAAGAGCAGAAGCAACAAACCAAGATGCAGAATGGCTACAACGTTGGGCAGAAGTGACAAGCAGAAGAGCATAACGATGCAACATGCCTCTAATACCATGTTGTAATTTTGGAGTGAATATTATTTATTGCTCTAATCACAGGCATTATACTATGCTAAATATATATAATAAAGAAAGGAAACCAAAAAGGAATCCCTCCAAATAAGAAAAACAAGAAAAAGAAATATCTAATAAGGAAACACAATTAGTAAAATATATTTTGATGAAAGAAAATAAATTACTTCATTATATTGATTGGCACTTTCCAATAATTTCAAAGACCGTTTATTTAATATATACACATAAATGTAATTAAAATATTATTTTATTCAAGATATTGGATTTAATTATCACATTGAAAAAATTAAAACAACTAACAAAGTAGCTATTCGTGACAAAGAATTTTACTTTTTAATTGACCAAATAAGAAAAATAAGAAGTTGACAACAAATATACCTTATAATCAATCTCCTTACAGATCTTAATGACAGCGAAGTCACAAACAAAACTCACCAAGAAGAAAACTTTTAAGAAAATTTGGTAAACAAGAATGCAAAACAAAAAACGTGAGAAGTGGAGAAATATCGCGACAACTGGGGGTTTATATATGCCTTATGGGATGATATTTTTTGCTCCTGTGACTAGCAACAACTTCCAGAAATGTAAAAAAAATAAAAAATTTTTATTGACATAGTTAACTAGCCCAACAACACTATAATTATTGGGATAAAAAAACAAAATTTTTTATCTATCATTGTCAACAGGATGACCGGTAATAATTTTGATTTTTTGCTAGAACATAAGAAAATGTCAGTTTTAAATATTTTAATAATGCGGAACACTTAAAATGATATATTAAGTGTCATTTTAAAAAAAAATCCTCCACATTTATAAGAAAGGATTATGTCGTCATCATAAAGTTGAGATACATCAGAAACTAGGGTGATCATCTTGTGAGTCTTCGCGCAATCATCCTACATGTTAGTTCAGTGGTTTCGTCTTGCAATTAGTGTCGTGAGATCGTATGGAGCCTAAAATTCATCTTAGCATGATCATTTCACGCATTTGTTACGCACAATAGTTTTTGCTATTGTCCTACAGGATAGTCTCTGTGGTTATTCTTTGCCAACATTCAACCTATGTGCGAGTGTCGTTGCGCATCTAACTCCATGCAAGTGTGATTGCATACTTACTGAATGCAAGACCTAGAATTTTTGGGGGTTCTGAGAGACGTCTTCAAACTGGAGCCATGCCATCTCATCGCACNGACTTCACTGAACTAATTTAACCAATTTATCTTAATTCTCTTTAACATCTATTTTTGAAAAGCCTTTACAAGTGGAAATTGTAACAACCAATGTTATTAGGCCTCTGTCGTTAGAGTGTTGATGAAATTAAATGTTTCAGTCATATCATATAAAGAGGTATTGGGATATCGGCCGAAAATGGTATTTGAAAACATTCCTTAATATTGTTCCTTTTATCGTATTTTTTTATATAAATTTTCAAAATATTCAACCCACATCTTGAACAGAGACTTCCTAAATTTCGATCATAAACTCTTCCATCTGATGTTCAGGTTGATCCTCCTACTTGTTTGGTGGAAGACCTTCCATCATCTNCGGCATGTTGCCTGCCCTTACTGCTTAGGGCAACCAAACAGCTCCATGATTTTCTTCTTTTTTACCTACATAAGACTTTTTGCTCCTCTAATTTTCGAGGTCGGATTGCCCTATGTTAAGATTCATTTGGCATTCACTATTCCCTCTTAAGTTAATTTGCATCAGAACTTCTATTACTTTGACTTATCACAAGGACTTTGTTGACCCTAGACATGTAATCATAAAACTTTCCTTATAAGTAGATTACATCACCCTAGACATGTAATCATAAAACTTTCCTTATAAGTAGATTACATCAAAATCTCCTCACGACATTCATACTATATTAGCAATTTTCTAATGTGCCTTTTAAAGGGACCTCTCATTTTAGTTGGTCCATGGAGCCTTCCATGATTCCAATTTGGATCTCATTTTCACGACTTCACTGCACTAATTTAACCAATCTATCTTATTTTGTTTAGCTTCTATTTCTGAAAAGCCTTTACAAGTAGATGTTGTAACAACCAGTTTTATTAGGGCTCTATGGCTAGAGTGTTGATAGAATTAGATGTTTCGGTCATATTATATTAAGAGGAGTGGATTAGATCTCAATTGTTGGTCTATTGGAAGAAAAAGGAATTTGGAAACATTCCTTCATATTATTCCTCTTATCATACTTTTTAGCAAACATTATCTAAATATTCAAGCCACGTCTTGAGCTGAGGCTTCCTGAATTTTGATCATAAACTCTTCCATCTGATGTTGAGGTGGATCCTCCTACTTTTTTGGCAGAAGATCTTCTATCAGCTATAACATTCTAAAAATCTTGAGTCAGGATCATTAACTAATTTTCCTATTCCTACTAAATTGGTATTAATCTGATCATCAACCATTGATATTACTACTAAGAGTACTCTGAAAGTTCTTGAAATGTCACAACTTCATCCCCCATGTGAACATAATGATGATCATTTACTACATCAAGATTTTCATACTGATTAAAGCATTCAGTGCCTTGAATCCCTAACTAATAAAGGATTTCATATTATTTCTTGTTCGAATGCCATGTAGTAATTTTGGTATAACGATGCAACTTGCCTCTGATACCATGTAGTAATTTTGGAACGAATATTATCTCTTGCTCTAATCACATGCATTATACCGTGCTATATATATAATAATAAAGAAAAGAAACCAAATAGGAATCCTTCCAAATAAGAAAAAAAATATAATATCTAATAAAAAAACATAATTAGTGAAATATATTTTGAAGAAAGAAAAAAAATTCCTTCATAATGCTGATTGGAACGTTCCAATATGGTGAGACATTTTTTAACCTAAAAAAAAGTATAGATAAACATTCATGCATCAGATTTTAAAAACCATTAATTTAATATATGCACATAAATGTAATTAAAACCGTATATTATTCATGATATTAGATTTTATTGTCACGTTGAAAAAAAAATAAAACTGCTAACAAAGTTATTATTCGTGACAACAAATTTTACCTTTTAATTGACCAAAGAAAATAAAAAAGTAGGCAAAAAAGGTACATTATAATCAAGCTTCTTAGAGATTTTGATGACAATGAAGTCACGCACTAGGAAGAATACTACTATAAAAATTTGGTAAACAAGATTGCAAAAGAAAAACTCAAGTGGAGGGATATGGTGACATTTGGGAGCTTATATAGGCCTCTTGAGATGCCATTTTTGGCTCAATAAATAGCAATCACTTGCAAAAATGTAAGAAAAAATTAAAATGTACATTGTCATAGTTAGAGCTAGCTTAACAGCATAATAATTATTGAGATAAGAAAAAAAAATCCATCATTCTCATCAAGATGATTGGAGATAATTTTGATTCTTTGCTAGAA
Organism: Phalaenopsis hybrid cultivar; assembly: GCA_002079205.1. NCBI lineage: Eukaryota > Viridiplantae > Streptophyta > Magnoliopsida > Asparagales > Orchidaceae > Phalaenopsis > Phalaenopsis hybrid cultivar. Next base: position 116,899 of record JXCR01146769.1, on the reverse strand, counting down.
CTTATGCAATGTTAGTTTTGAATTTTTTTTTAATAATACAGAACGATTAAAATTATAAATTAAATGTCTTAAAAAATCCTCCAGATTTATATAGGAGTATGTCGTCAACATAAAGTTGAGATATATCAAAAACTATTGGGACCATCTCATAAATCTTCACGCAATCACCCTACACAGTCCAGTACTTTTGTTTTGCACATAGTTCGGTGAGATCGTCTAGAGCCAAACATTCATCTTCGCATGATTGTCTCACGCATTTGCTCCCTTCTATAGTTTTATGCTATTGTCCTTTTCTTTTGTCCTACACGATAGTCTCTAAGTTATTCTTTGCCAGCATCCAACATATGTGCGAGTGTCATTGCGCATCTAACTCCTCGCTGGTGCGATTGCATGTTTACTGATTGCAAGACCTAGAATTTTTCTGAGTTCTGAGAGACGTCTTCAAATTGAGGCCATGCCATCTCATCACGTCGGCGTGCTATCTAACCTTACTGCTTAGGCCAGCCAAACCGCTCCATTAGTTTCTTCTTTTTTCCCTCTAGTAGAATTTTGCTCGTCTGATTTTTGAAGTCATGCTCATTCATTCCCATTGCCCTATGTTAAGATTCATTTTGCATTCCCTATTCCCTCTTGAGCCACTTGGTATCACAACTTCTATTACTTTGACTTATCATAAGGACTTGTTTGACCCTAGACGTGTAATCATAAAACTTTTCTTAGAAGTAGATTTCATCAGAATTTCCTCACAACATTCATACTACATTAGCAATTTCCTAATGTGCATGCCAAAGGGCCTTCTCATTTTAATTGCTCTATGGATCCTCCTATGACTCCAATTTAAATCTCGTTTCCACGACTTCACTGAACTAATTTAACCAATTTATCTTAATTCTCTTTAACATCTATTTTTGAAAAGCCTTTACAAGAGGAAATTGTAACAACCCATGTTATTAGGCCTTTGTCGTTAGAATGTTGATAAAATTAAATGTTTCAGTCATATCATATAAAGAGGTATTGGGATATTGGCCGAAAATGGTATTTGAAAACATTCCTTAATATTGTTCCTTTTATCGTATTTTTTTATATAAATTTTCAAAATATTCAACCCACATCTTGAACAGAGACTTCCTAAATTTCGATCATAAACTCTTCCATCTGATGTTCCGGTTGATCCTCCTACTTGTTTGGTGGAAAACCTTCCATCATCTAATCAGACATGTTTTAAAAATTTTAAATCAAGATTATTGACTGATATTCCTGCTCCAACTAAACTGGTATTAATCTGATAATCAACAATTGATATTACTACTTAAAACTCTACAAGTTCTTGAAATGTCACAACTTCATCCACTTTGTGAACATAATGATGAACCTTTACTACAGCAAGATTTTGTGATTGATTGAAAGATTCAGTACGTTGACTCCCTACATATTTCATATTCTTTATACAAGAATGGGTAGGAATGGAAGAAAATTTATCATCACTCACCAATATTCACTATGCTTCAAGCTAAGCGATCCAAATGATTGTATCTCAAATTATACTGTTGTATTTTTCTTTTTATTCTAGCATTTTTGTTACCCTTATTATACTCTTTTCTTTATCTAGTTTATAAGCGTTGCTTTTAAAATATAATAAAGTAAAGAAAAAAAATGAAAGTAGAAGACTGATGAAGTGTAAAGAGTTCCAAACTTATAAAAAAAAGTTGGTGATAGCNACTTAAAACTCTGCAAGTTCTTGAAATGTCACAACTTCATCCACTTTGTGAACATAATGATGAACCTTTACTGCAGCAAGATTTTGTGATTGATTGAAAGATTCAGTACGTTGACTCCCTAAATGATAAAAGATTTCATATTCTTTATACTAGAATGGGTAGGAATCAGAAGAAAATTTATCATCACTCACCAATATTCACTACGCTTCAAGCTAAGCGATCCAAATGATTGTATCTCAAATTATACTGTTGTATTTTTCTTTTTATTCTAGCATTTCTGTTACCCTTATTATACTCTTTTCTTTATCTAGTTTATAAGAGTTGCTTTTAAAATATAATAAAGTAAAGAAAAAAAATAAAAGTAGAAGACTGATGAAGTGTAAAGAGTTCCAAACTTATGAAAAAAAAGTTGGTGATAGTATTAAAGCGTACATGAGGCGGCCTCTTGTTCAACCTCAGGCCAACAGCTTCCAATTCTCTTGTCAAAATTTGACGATGCCCCTCACTCTGAAAAGATGTAGTGGCATAGTATGCACAAAAAAAATAAAATTTGCATTATATTCCATCAAAATCAAAAAATGGGCATATTCAGGTGTATGATAATCAAGAAAGTGCAACAAGTAAATTTTTTCAGATAAACATTATTTTCAGCAAAAATTTGCACTATCAAACAGTGCTAGAAAGCAGCATGGTATACTTTGTGGGCCTTAAAGCAATCAATATTCTGTCAAGAAAAGATGATAAATACAAGACAACTGACAGTTAGTTACCAACTTGTCCAATGTAGTCATTAGTAAAATGAATAAACAATATTTGCAACCGAGACATACCAAAAGAAAGCACACAACATTTGAAAAGTATAAATGCAAGCATAGTTACAATAGTAACAGGACAAGCAAAATGTACTACAAATAGATTACGCTTATACAGCAAAAGCTACACTCAATAGGACGCAATGAAGAGCCAACCCCACTTAGTGGGTAAAGGTTTGTTGTTGTTATTGTTATAAAGCAAAAGCTAACATAATTTAGCAGTCTAAGCTAAGCCTAGGATCTCACCAAGTTACTCTCCAGTCTTCGATCCAAATAAAGAAGCCAGTAACTAAAACTTTTTCCAAAAAAATTGACCAGTAAAGCCACCTCAAGAGCACTGCACCACGTAACAAGGATTAGTCAGAGAACATTTTTTTATGTATTTAAAAAGCCTTGGGCCAACTAATTCATCAAGCATCAATTGCTGCTCCCTCTAGTTGGCAATCCACCAGCCTCATCCTCCAGCTTCCCAACAATGAAAGCGGGAAGATTTGAGCAGCCTAAGCCATTAGTCTTCTATACCCTCTGCAAAATATAGTGCTCAATCAATACTAGAATGTGGTATTATTCACCAGCTGATAATCTTTACCCATAAACACCTCCCTCTTCTACCCTCCGTTAAATCTAGTACTCAAACAATACCAGAATGAGGTATATAAATTCATCAGCTTGTTGTGTTACCCCTAGGCACCTCTCTCTCTCTCTCTCTCTCTCTCTCTCTCTCTCTCTCTTTCTCTCTCTCACACACACATTACATGCACTTCATATTTTATGCAGACCTTTTTTTCTCTAATGGTAGAAAAACAAGTACTGACCTTAGTGAAGGATAAAGGAAGTAGGATCAGAGAATACGTTTTCCGCCCTAGATTCTTTGCTCTTGGTTAGGCTGTGGTTTATTGGTTTGGGTGTTCTATCAAGTATGAACACAGGTGAAAAAAAATAGATTCTAATATCTACATTTCCGCATCTCCTATAATTAGCCTTGTCTTAAAGTTTTCACGCAATCAACTAGAATGTTATATGATAAAGCACGGCCAGGACTGACGGGTATAGAGCACAATACAACTTTATTCAAACATAGATACTAATAATTTATTTCAACATATTGAACTCATCATTATAGCTTTGTTCAAAAGATTTTGAGGCTGCCATTATGAATCCTTATTCTTCATTTGTTCCAATAAAATATTGCATGAGATTTTAAAGTTATTTTGTGCAAATATTTTAAATAATTTCTATTTTACATTTGATCTACCTATTTTCTTTTCTAATCTTTTCAATATTAATTTTGTCTACAATCTTATTGGTGCAATCTTATATCCGCTATCCTTTTGTTGTAACCCACTATTATCCCTATTAACTTAATATTTTCTTAATATATTCATATTAGTTTTTTCAGACACCCGACTTAGAATTCTTATTTATGGCAAACTCAACTTTGGTTAGCAGTGACCACTTCATAGCTCATTACTCAGACTCGTAAGACAACCAACTAATTTCAATTTCATAAAAATTTAACTTTAAGTCTCAGTTATATTCCCTCATCACATAATACTTGAAGTGTTTCTCGCATATTTAAAATATCCAACATTAACTCTAGAATTTATAGCATCCATATCATCATTCAATTGTATAGATATCACTTTATGTGCTAATAGTATTAATTGATAGTTATCAATATCTTCTTATTTAAAATGCAGAGAAGATACTCAAATTTTGTTCTACTCATATAATAAGATTGTTATTCCTGCAGCTTATCATGTGGATTGAATTATTATGATTTATATCTGATCAATAGCTTCTCTTCTCACAGACATCTTTATCACTAAGAATTGGCACTTCATGTGGGCTTCACTACTACTGCAATTGGCTTTCAACTTCTTTGAGTTCTTCTTTTGAGAGTATTTAACGGTAGTTTTTGTATGTGACTTCTTAAATTATGATACTAGCGTCGTCTTTTAGCATGCCACTTATATTAATTCTACTTATGATTGCTGTACTACATAAAAATTATTAATAGTGTGTCTGCAACAAGTTGAAAAAGAAATTTCATGGCTTGAATAAAAGTTGCAACCATTCATCATTTTTCAATATTATAATCCCTAATCAAATGTGAGACTTTAGGCATTCTAGTGATTTCCAGATTGGGGTGCAATGTTTACTAATCAGTTAATTCGCTCTTGTTTCTTTTCGCTTCATGTACATCCCCCTTTCTTTTTATTATTTATTAGTTTTTAAAAGAAAAATTTATAACTAAATAATTGAATGATCCAACATGCACCAATTGCAAAAAAAAATTAAGATAAAAAAATAGAAATCAAAACACACAACCATAGATAACATGATAACCTATAAGAAAATATTGATCTAACGGATGAAGAGATGCCCAAAAACTCATTTTGCACCAAAATATAGTGAGCTTGACGAGTGGCAATATATTCATATAAAGAATGAGGAAATCCCAAAAACTCTCATTTATTGCACCTTATTTGAAATGTGGTCAATAGTTCAACACGGCTATTGATTGATAAATTTTAAGGGAGGTATTCTCTTTGTAATAGTGTGAGGCCTCGATCTTCTATTTGTGGACTGCCTTTATTGTTTTTTTCTTTTCATCTACATCACTTGTGATAACATATCGTCAAGTCAATAACAATATAGATTTTCGAAGTGTGATGAAAATCTTTGCCAAATGATGTTTCTAATAATCTAACAATTTTTACAAAATTTCTATTTGGGCGATCTTTAAATTTCCTTTGGTATGTGTTTTGTATTTTCTAATTTTTTTAAAAGATATAAATGCTTGTCTAAGCTATAAGCTAGTAAACTTTGAATATTAATTTCAGATACATAATTGTGCACTTCATCCTTAATTTGAACTAAGAAATTCTAAACCATAAAATGTATCATTTCAGATTTGATATCAAAGGTTATTATAGCACCAGCATGTTAATTAGAATAATTTCATGATAATCAATAAATAATAATATGACAAAATTTAATCAAAATTGGGTAAGCTATAGTTCTAGTCAGCAACTATGCCACTATTCTGAGATACCTAATTACATGCCAATATTAAGTGGGAAATATAATTTGAGCAAATGTCTTAACTTGGATCGATAAATTGAAAATTTTCTTCAAATATTAGTGTTTGATTCCCAAAGAATTGAACGTGTAAAATTAATAGGATAGGTTCAATCCTTTTAGTAAAGTATTTTTTTCTAAATCTATACGAGTTCTTATAAAATAAAAGTTTAAAGATTAATATTTATCATTAAGTGAATATAGAAATCAACTTCATGATCAATCAAAGAATTATAAACATTATTAGGGAGACATGTTTGCATATTATGCATGGTTTAAAGGTCTTGTAGCAAAAAATTATTTTCCTCTAGACAAATATGATATTTTTATAAGTTTCTTGCAGCATTAAGAAGAGAACTTATAGATGAATCAAGCAATAATTCACAACAACACTAGTGAATGACCAACGAGTGTCAGCAACAACAAATGCGCTATAAGGAGGAACCGCAAGGTAAACAGAGGCACAAGAACGCCGGGCAGAATAATGAAAACTAAGCAAGGGACAATTGATGAGAGAGGTGAGAATCAAGTCAAGAGCAAAGATAAGGAGCTCGACTGCCTATAAGATTAACTCAATAGATCACAAAGATGCACATATAAGTGAATGTGAATAATGAAATATGAGTAGCTCACAAAAAAGTGAAATACAGCTAACAAGCGAAATCAATGGAGAAGTCATCCACAATGAAGGACATGGGCCCAAGGCACAGGATGACAATGCAAGAAGGCGTCGAGCCATCGAAGTCTAAATGTAAACCCAAGTGAAGGTAAGCAGATTTGATAACAGAGAAAGAAAACTCAAAGCAACTCATTGCAGGCACCAATGAGAGAGGCAAGGTGATAGAAAACTATGCTAGGGAGTTGGCCGATGAAATGGCATGCGGCGAAGTAGGCCCATGGAATTGGTACTTTTAGCAAATATCATAAATTTAGGTTTTGTATTCAAAAGAAATGAGGCATAGAATTAATAGAGTAGAAATTGGGTATATAATATGCAATTTAAAAAGTATGATATTTGATATCAAGAAGTGAAATGTTCAAGAAAATTGGATCTATTATATTGAAAACTGGAGATTATATGGAGATATAACTTGTAGAATTAAAAATCAAAGGTTAAAATAGACAAGTGCCAAATGATTGTCATAAATAAAAATTTATCATGAACACTTTAAGAAAAAAAAGTCTATAAAACTACAATTAGATTAACTACAATATATAGATCCGAATGTTGAGAGATTTAAAAATATTCTTAGCTAAGTTGAGCATGAAGAAAATGGGAACGTCAATAAAGATGTGTTAAAAAAACTATAGGAACATAAAATAATGAATAAGAGTAGTTGAATAAACATCCACAGAAATCAAGTCAGTTGAATATGGATTTAGCGCATACAAAGAAAGAAAATATACACAAAAGTAGGGTAGATAATCAGAAAGAATAAAAAAAGCAGATGTAAACTAACATTAATCGATGTTATTTGAGAAGATTACAAGGAAAATTTGTAGCAACTTGGACAAAATTTAGCATGATCTAATGAAAAAAGATTCACTCAGCTAGCCCCAAATAATTAAGATAAAGTTAATCATCATGATGAAAACGTTGATGGTCATTTTTATTAAATCGATATTATTTAGTAATTTCCTTTTGTTTTGTTAGTTATCATTGTGGACCTTATTCTATAAAGTATTTATACCGCTGAAATTATTATATTATGCTGTATTTTTAATGAAAAATTCCCGGAAACTCTTTCTAAATGTGATGCCTATCTTTCCTCTTCTTTCCTCTAAAGCAATCCTCTTATCCATTTCCATTTCTTTGATGCTATCTAGTTAGCTTTGTTTTCAGGCTTTAAATTATTTAATCCCTAAAGCACTCAACGCTGCTGTCCTGCATCACCCAACCCAACGAGCAATTAAAAACCTATAAAGAGAGCTCCTATTGTTCTGATTTGCTGCCTATTTAAACCATTGCTGACAGAAATTAATAGGAAAAACAAAAAAATTGCCATTTTCATTAAATAGAATGAACATGTTCACAGCAGCACGTTTTTTGTTAAAAAAATATAAATAAAAAATGGCTGTTCATAGGAAAACGATCTCTATATTCTAAATTACATTACTTACTTTGGACGCATCAAGAACCATCAACACAATGTCCGAGGACTTTGCCACAGCAATAACCTGTAAAATTAAAATAAGGAATTATCTGTTGGAACAACAATAATAAATTCAAATGGACAACTAGTATTTATATACAAAACTAGTGGTATTGCAACCAGATATGCATTATTAAATTTTCTTCATTCTTTATTTCCTCCTCTCTCAAAACAGTGTCCGCACAAGCAAACTCTTATCGGCCACACAGGAACTCAATGAAGTTTCAAGTTACTGTAGATGCTTGGAGACAAAATATGCAAGATAACACCATAAGCTGAACTCCACGCAATGGGGCGGCAAAAGAGTAAGGAAAACTTACATACATACCACTGACTTCTTATGTGATTACATATCTAGCACCTAAACTTTAATTTTGACATACAAGCCGCCCTACATATGCATCAAAAGGTGCATTTCACATTTTAAAATTTAAAATGGTGGTAATTTTGATTTTTGATGAGATATGAAAGATTTGGGTGGTATAAATGTAAGAAGTAAAGTTTAGGTGTTAGATATGAAAATACATGGGAATTGGGCGGCATGTATGGAAATGCCCCTTNACGGTAGTTTTTGTATGTGACTTCTTAAATTATGATACTAGCGTCGTCTTTTAGCATGCCACTTATATTAATTCTACTTATGATTGCTGTACTACATAAAAATTATTAATAGTGTGTCTGCAACAAGTTGAAAAAGAAATTTCATGGCTTGAATAAAAGTTGCAACCATTCATCATTTTTCAATAATATAATCCCTAATCAAATGTGAGACTTTAGGCATTCTAGTGATTTCCAGATTGGGGTGCAATGTTTACTAATCAGTTAATTCTCTCTTGTTTCTTTTCGCTTCATGTACATCCCCCTTTCTTTTTATTATTTATTAGTTTTTAAAAGCAAAATTTATAACCAAATAATTTAATGATCCAACATGCACCAATTGCAAAAAAAAATTTAAGATAAAAAAATAGAAATCAAAATACACAACCATAGATAACATGACAACCTATAAGAAAATATTGATCTAACGGATGAAGACATGCCCAAAAACTCATTTTGCACCAAAATATAGTGAGCTAGACGAGTGGCAATATATTCATATAAAGAATGAGGAAATCCCAAAAACTCTCATTTATTGCACCTTATTTGAAATGTGGTCAATAGTTCAACACGGCTATTGATTGATACATTTTAAGGGAGGTGATCTCTTTGTAATAGTGTCAGGCCTCGATCTTCTATTTGTGGACTGCCTTTATTGTTTTTTTTTTTTCATCTACATAACTTGTGATAAGATACGTCAAGTCAATAACAATATAGATTTTCGAAGTGTGATGAAAATCTTTGCCAAATGATGTTTCTAATAATCTAACAATTTTTACAAAATTTCTATTTGGGCGATCTTTAAATTTCCTTTGGTATGTGTTTTGTATTTTCTAATTTTTTTAAAAGATATAAATGCTTGTCTAAGCTATAAGCTAGTAAACTTTGAATATTAATTTCAGATACATAATTGTGCACTTCATCCTTAATTTGAACTAAGAAATTCTAAACCATAAAATGTATCATTTCAGATTTGATATCAAAGGTTATTATAGCACCATCATGTTAATTAGAATAATTTCATGATAATCAATAAATAATAATATGACAAAATTTAATCAAAATTGGGTAAGCTATAGTTCTAGTCAGCAACTATGCCACTATCCTGAGATACCTAATTACATGCTAATATTAAATGGGAAATATAATTTGAGCAAATGTCTTAACTTGGATCGATAAATTGAAAATTTTCTTCAAATATTAGTGTTTGATTCCCAAAGAATTGAACGTGTAAAATTAATAGGATAAGTTCAATCCTTTTAGTAAAGTATTTTTTTCTAAATCTATACGAGTTCTTATAAAATAAAAGTTTAAAGACTAATATTTATCATTAAGTGAATATAGAAATCAACTTCATGATCAATCTAAGAATTATAAACATTATTAGGGAGACATGTTTGCATATTATGCATGGTTTAAAGGTCTTGTAGCAAAAAATTATTTTCCTCTGGACAAATATGATATTTTTATAAGTTTCTTGCAGCATTAAGAAGAGAACTTATAGATGAATCAAGCAATAATTCACAACAACACTAGTGAATGACCAACGAGTGTCAGCAACAACAAATGCGCTATAAGGAGGAACCGCAAGGTAAACAGAGGCACAAGAACGCCGGGCAGAATAATGAAAACTAAGCAAGGGACAATTGATGAGAGAGGTGAGAATCAAGTCAAGAGCAAAGATAAGGAGCTCGACTGCCTATAAGATCAACTCGATAGATCAATGGAAACAAAGATGCACATATAAGTGAATGTGAATAATGAAATATGAGTAGCTCACAAAAAAGTGAAATACAGCTAACAAGCGAAATCAATGGAGAAGTCATCCACAATGAAGGACATGGGCCCAAGGCACAGGAAGGCACAGGCAGGCACAGGATGACAATGCAAGAAGGCGTCGAGCCATCGAATTCTAAATGGAAACCCAAGAGAAGGTAAGCAGAATTGATAACAGAGAAAGAAAACTCAAAGCAACTCATTGCAGGCACCAATGAGAGAGGCAAGGTGATAGAAAACTATGCTAGGGAGTTGGCCGATGAAATGGCATGCGGCGAAGTAGGCCCATGGAATTGGTACTTTTAGCAAATATCATAAATTTAGGTTTTGTATTCAAAAGAAATGAGGCATAGAATTAATAGAGTAGAAATTGGGTATATAATATGCAATTTAAAAAGTATGATATTTGATATCAAGAAGTGAAATGTTCAAGAAAATTGGATCTATTATATTGAAAACTGGAGATTATATGGAGATATAACTTGTAGAATTAAAAATCAAAGGTTAAAATAGACAAGTGCCAAATGATTGTCATAAATAAAAATTTATCATGAACACTTTAAGAAAAAAAAGTCTATAAAACCACAATTAGATTAACTACAATATATAGATCCGAATGTTGAGAGATTTAAAAATATTCTTAGCTAAGTTGAGCATGAAGAAAATGGGAACGTCAATAAAGATGTGTTAAAAAAAATATAGGAACATAAAATAATGAATAAGAGTAGTTGAATAAACATCTACAGAAATCAAGTCAGTTGAATATGGATTTAGCGCATACAAAGAAAGAAAATATACACAAAAGTAGGGTAGATAATCAGAAAGAATAAAAAAAGCAGATGTAAACTAACATTAATCGATGTTATTTGAGAAGATTACAAGAAAAATTTGTAGCAACTTGGACAAAATTTAGCATGATCTAATGAAAAAAGATTCACTCAGCTAGCCCCAAATAATTAAGATAAAGTTAATCATCATGATGAAAACGTTGATGGTCATTTTTATTAAATCGATATTATTTAGTAATTTCCTTTTGTTTTGTTAGTTATCATTGTGGACCTTATTCTATAAAGTATTTATACCGCTGAAATTATTATATTATGCTGTATTTTTAATGAAAAATTCCCGGAAACTCTTTCTAAATGTGATGCCTATCTTTCCTCTTCTTTCCTCTAAAGCAATCCTCTTATCCATTTCCATTTCTTTGATGCTATCTAGTTAGCTTTGTTTTCAGGCTTTAAATTATTTAATCCCTAAAGCACTCAACGCTGCTGTCCTGCATCACCCAACCCAACGAGCAATTAAAAACCTATAAAGAGAGCTCCTATTGTTCTGATTTGCTGCCTATTTAAACCATTGCTGACAGAAATTAATAGGAAAAACAAAAAAATTGCCATTTTCATTAAATAGAATGAACATGTTCACAGCAGCACGTTTTTTGTTAAAAAAATATAAATAAAAAATGGCTGTTCATAGGAAAACGATCTCTATATTCTAAATTACATTACTTACTTTGGACGCATCAAGAACCATCAACACAATGTCCGAGGACTTTGCCACAGCAATAACCTGTAAAATTAAAATAAGGAATTATCTGTTGGAACAACAATAATAAATTCAAATGGACAACTAGTATTTATATACAAAACTAGTGGTATTGCAACCAGATATGCATTATTAAATTTTCTTCATTCTTTATTTCCTCCTCTCTCAAAACAGTGTCCGCACAAGCAAACTCTTATCGGCCACACAGGAACTCAATGAAGTTTCAAGTTACTGTAGATGCTTGGAGACAAAATATGCAAGATAACACCATAAGCTGAACTCCACGCAATGGGGCGGCAAAAGAGTAAGGAAAACTTACATACATACCACTGACTTCTTATGTGATTACATATCTAGCGCCTAAACTTTAATTTTGACATACAAGCCGCCCTACATATGCATCAAAAGGTGCATTTCACATTTTAAAATTTAAAATGGTGGTAATTTTGATTTTTGATGAGATATGAAAGATTTGGGTGGTATAAATGTAAGAAGTAAAGTTTAGGTGTTAGATATGAAAATACATGGGAATTGGGCGGCATGTATGGAAATGCCCCTTGTCTTTAAACTGGTCATGAAAAGTAATATTTCTTTTGATTTAAAGTAAAAAATCACATGATTTGATATCACTGTTTGAATGATAAATAAGATTAAGTGAAAGGAAATATTGGAGGGAAAAGGAAATGTAATTTACCTGTCTACCTCGTCCCTTGCCTTCTGATGCCCCTTCAATGATCCCAGGAAGGTCTAGGAGTTGAATTTTTGTATCATTGTAGTTGATAATTCCAGGGATGCAGGTAAGCGTGGTAAACTCATAAGATGCCGCCTCTGAGTGTGTACCCGTTAAAAGAGTAAGTAGAGTTGATTTTCCAACACTGCCGTGTTAATAAGCATAGCAGTTACAGATAGAACGTTTCAACTATGGGTATAAACGTAATTAAATGAAAAAGTAAAGCAGATCTTGACTTCCAACTGATACGGATAACTGAAAAAAGAAATTGGAAGGAGAATTTATTCAGCGTAATGCAAACTGTAATGGCAATACAAATTTAGTGACAATGATAGCGAGAGAAAAGTTGAATCAAGTTGTTTTTAGGAGGAAATAACAGCAACTCAACTAACATTCTTTTCTAATGATAAAAGAATTAAAGCTTGAGAAAACTATTTACCTCCCTCAAAAGAAGAAGGATCCTCTATAAAATTATAATTGAATTTGAGTAAGTAACTTTATTAAAACCACTCTTTACAACCCAAAAAAATAAAAAATAAAAATTCCAAACATCTTTTCCAACAAAGAAACACTGTCATTGCCGGTCCCAAGAATGTGAAAATAGGAGGGTTGCATTAGTTAGTCGACGGACAGCGTAAAACTCGTCGAAAAAAATCATGACATGAATCCTTTTGATTATTGTGTAAGTGCTAAGGCGTCCCCTAGAAGCGATATGTTGTATTGCATGAATACAGTGAAAAGTGTACAAAGGCCGCTACACCAACGCCAGGGTCTATTGTAAAATAAGCAAGGGTTTTCACATTACGAATGGATGCGGGTAAAAAAGGTAGTTCATAAAACTAATGAAATTAATATTATGATAGGATCTTAGAATATAGGTACTCTCAATGGTAAATTAATGGAATTAGTTGATATTATGATTCATAGAAAAATTAATATATTATGTATTCAATAAACTAAATGGATGGAAGAAAAGGCTAAGGAGATTGATGACATATGTTTTAAACTTTTGTATTCCGGTAAGAGTCGCACTAGAAATGGTGTATGTGTAATCATAGATAAGAGTTGGAAAGATAAAAATGTAAAAATTAATAGATTTGGAGATAGAATTATAGCCCTTAATATTATCATTGATACTAAGATTTTTAATATTAAAAGTGCTTATGCTCCTCAAATAAGTTTAGATATAGGGTCTAAAGATAAATTCTGGAATGACCTCTTCAAGAAAGAATTTTTATTGGAAGAGATTTAAATGGACATCTAGGTAGAGTGGTAGAAGATTTCAGAAATATTCATGATGGCTACGGTTTTGGAGTGACTGATAAAGAGGTAGAGCTATTTTGATTTTGCTTTAGCGTATGTTTTTTTTGTTACTAATCCTTTATTTAAAAAAGATATAAGCAACTTATTACTCAAAAGAATGGATCTAATAAAACACAAATTGATTATTTTCTTATGACAAGAAGAGATCGTCAAGATTATAAAGATTGTAACGTCATTCCAAGTGAGAATTTAAATATCCAATATCGATTATTAGTTCTAGATTTTAAGATAAAGAGCTGTAAAATAAAGAATACTAGGACTTATCATCGTAGAATTAGATGAGGTAACTTAAAAGACACAAATAAAATTATTTTATAAGTAAAATTCAAGTTTTCAAAATTTGGGATGTTCATGATGAAGCAAATGTTATGTGGGATAAAGTAACAAATAAAATTAAACAAATACCTAAAAATTTACTTAGAGAATCTAAAAAAGAAGTTTCATTAAATAAAAATAACTGGTGGTGGAATAATAATGTGCAAGAAAAGATAAAATATAAGAAATTATATTATAAAAATTGGTTTAAATATAAAAACTTAAGGAACTATGAAAGATATCAAACGGCCTGCAGGGAGTCTAAAAGAACAATCTATGATGCTAAAAATTATGTTTTTAATGATCTTTATAATAGATTAGATACTAAGGAGGGTGAAAAATATATGTATAAACTACCCAAACAAAGAGAAAAGAAAAGTAAAGATGTAACTCAAATAAAGTGTATTAAAGATGAAAATCAAAAAGTGTATTTCTTAAAAAAATATATTCAACATTGGTGAGTGAATTATTTTGATAAACTTTTAATGAAATTTCTGAAAATATGATCTACCTTAGTGATCTAAATATTGTTAATAATAATAAAACATTTCATTTTTACCGTCGCATTAGTAAAAAAAAAAGTTGATGAGGCTTTAAAAAAAATTAAGGGTGGAAAGTCTGTAAGACCTGATGATATCTCAATTGAAGTATGGAAATATTTAGGAGATTTGGGAGTTTCTCAGCTTACTAAACTCTTTAATATTATTTTAAAAACTAAAAAGATGCCTGAGTTGAGGAAAAGTATTTTGGTCTCCTTTTTTTAAGATAAATGAGATGGCCCAAAGCGCAAATTATAGAGGAATTAAGTTGATGTGTCATATTTTAAAATTATGGGAGAGGGTAATTGAACATAGGTTAAGACGCATCACAAACTATAGAGGAATTAAGTTGATGTGTCATACTTTAAAATTATGGGAGAGGGCAATTGAACATAGTTTAAAACGTATTTTCTCATAATCAATTTGGATTTATGCCCATCAGGTCTACTATGGAAGCTTACATTTATTGTGAGGTTTGATGGAGAAGTGCAAAGATAACAAGAAGAATCTACATTTGATTATTATTGATTTAGAAAAAACTTACGATAAGTTTCCAAGAGATAACCTTTGGAGAGTTCTTAAGAAGAAAGGTGTTGACATGACTTATATTCAAGTCATTAAAGGTATGTATACTAGAGTTGTTACTTGTGTTCGAATTGAAGGAGGATTGACTAAATATTTCTTATTTCTATTGGATTACATCAGGTGTCAGCTTTAAGCCCATATCTTTTTGCTTTAGTTATGGATGGTCTTATTGGACATTTATAGAAGGATGTACCTTGAATAAGACGAGAGAAAAAGCCAAGGAAAAACTTGAATTATGGAGGTCTACATTGGAGTCTAAAGCCATTCATTTTAGTAGGTTTAAAACTGAATACAGGGAATGTACTTTTAGTAGTAATAGCTCTAGGGACAGAAGTGTAACTTTGGGTGATCAAATTATTAAAAAGTGTGAATGCTTTAGATATCTCGGGTCTGTTGTTCAAAGCGATAGTGATATAGATAGGGATGTTAATAGTAGAATTCAAGTTGGTTGGCTGAAGTAGAGGAATGCTTCAGGCCTTCTATGTGATAGAAAAGTACCGCTTAGACTGAAAGAGAAAATTTGGAGGAATGCTTCAGGCCTTTTGTGTGATAGAAAAGTACCGCTTAGACTGAAAGGAAAATTTTATAAGGACGGTGGTGAGACCTGCAATGCTCTATGGCATTGAATGTTGGCCTTTAAAAGAGAAGCATACTACTAAGTTAAGTGTTGTTGAGATGAGAATGATTAGGTGGATGAGTGGCTTTACAGTTAGAGACAAAATGTGAAATGAATATATCCATGATAAGGTGGTGTAGCTCCTAAGACGAACAAAATTAGAGAAAGTCGTCTTAGATGGTTTGGTCATATCAAGCGTCGACCATCTAATGATCCAATTAGGAGAGTAGATGTTTTAGATTTGACTTATGTTAAGAAAGACAGAGGTAGACCTAGAAAGACTTGGGCTTATTGTACAAAAATCGATCTTAATTTATTAGAACTAAATGAAAATATAACACTAAATAGAACGCAATGGAGAAAAAGGATTCATGTAGCCGTCCCCACGTAGTGGGATTAAGGCTGTAGTGGGATTAAGGCTGTTGTTGTTGTTGTATCTTTTCCGACAAAGAGATTAAGAAGAACTAACATGTTTAACAAAAATATATGAATGTTCTTAATCTGTCCACGGTTTGACTTATATATTACCAACAATAAACAGGTACTGCTATTAAGAAAGGTATTGAAATTTTTCTAATCACTTCTTTAGAGGGTATAATATCCTATAGTTATATTTTTAAGGTTTTGTCCGCATGTTATCTGTAACCTGTACAATTTTTAACAGCCAGTGCATGATATAAATTAATGATAACAGGTCATCAAGTCGAATGACTATTAACTATGTTTAAGAAGTGATGCAGAAGGCATGCATCTATGTGCAATTTTCTCAATGCATTCTTGCTAATGCACCAAACATTAATGCTTCAAAGTTGAAATAATGCATTCAAAAAATCATCCAAAATCAAATATTAATATCCTCGATCACAATGTAGTGTCCTCCAATAAACAGTAAGATAGCTTGGGTCCATAGAAAACAAACCTGGGAAATCCTATTAGCGCTACACGGCCATGGCCGAACTTTGTGACTTCAAATCCTTCTCCGCCTCCACTTGAACCCTGAGATAAAACAAAAACAAACAGCAAACCCACTAATAAGATTAAGGGCAAAGTAACTGTGGAGAATGAAACCCAAAATAAATTCCAATAATTCCACCTCCTACAAATCTGTAGATTTCTATCTTAGCCCCTATTTCTTCTATCTAGTTGCACACCCGGCTATCTCATGGCAGCTCACCATCTTCACTGCTACACAACACCCGATTGTTGCGAGAAATTCCACCAAAGCAATCCATCCTTCTTTACTCTCTCTTAAGATATCTCATTGATCTGTAGGATTATTGCTACCACCTCACCAATTCACGGATTGCCCTGAATATAATTAGCTAAGTAGCAGTTTCTCATCCTTTAAATATTATATTCTTCTACAATAGATTTTCCCGGACTATTTGAAATGGCACCTGACCTGAGCAAGTCAATTACATGTTCTACACTTGGGATGAACAAGACTCATAGAGATGCCCTAGTTATGGAACTCCATGGTTCCTGAGATAAATGTCACTTGCATGTTCCTTCATTCAAAAAGAAAATATAAGATATAGAGAATCAAAAATATTCTAAAGCATGTTATTGGGAGAAAAATATCAATATCTGATCAACAAATCAAGGAAGATGATTCATTACAGAAAACTCAAACGACTGCATGGTTTTTGGTTAAGAAATGGATTATATTAATGCGTCCAAATGGAATGTGTAAAAATGCAGCCCTTCTTACAAAATTTGTTGAAGATCTCGCTAAATTAAACAGTAAGTTTGGTATTATGAGTAAAATTTCTTGGAAAGGACGACTGAATTCCACAAAATGAAACCACTGTCAACATTCAAATTGAAGAAAGGAGAATAGGAAGATTAACAATACACTCATAGGAGGTTCTACCTTAATAAAAAAGGTGGCAAACATCAAGCACTATGATTTCAAACTTGCCTCTCTCGGAGAAAACAAATAGTGAAATCCAACCATAAATAAAAAATCTATGATGCATATATTTCAGACAAACTCAACATACAAGAGAAAAATATTGGAAGCTTCATACAAACCGACAAAAAATACAAGACAACACAAAGAGGATAGACAAACAAATGTAAAAGGAAATGCCAAAGAATCACCCATTGAATTCGATAAAGGAAAAATAGAAGAACTAAAAATTTTGTTGGAATGACCAAAAAGGATTCATACAGTAAGTATTTATTCTCTTTAATTCTCAGGCATTACTTTATCTTCTCATTTTTATACTGTCCAAATCCAACTCCTGATATATTAATTCAAAAGTCACAAATTATATAACCAACACCTCACATATTTATTACATATACTGCTTATCGTATAAAAAAATATATATTATTAAAAAGTGAATCTTTGACACTCATTGTTGGTCAAGAAAATATTCTAATAAACAACCCTTACCATTTGGAAATGTCGTCCACATACCAAAATTATTTATCAACTTTTTATCTAAACGCTAGTTGCAAATTTAAAAGGCAATATTGTGCTTTACCCTTGATGTTCTATATTTTAAGAACAAGGAACGAGGACTACAATTGGAAATGCAAAAGAAAAAGAAAGTTGCTATCACCTAGAGGACTTCAATGATCAAGAAAGCTTCACACAAACTGTCCTAATATCTTTCTTTTCTATATCTTTTAAATCTATTCAGGAAATAATACGGCACCAACACCTATGTCTTGGCCATCCAATCTCTGTTCTTCACAACAATATGCTTTCTTTATCATTCAAAAGTTAATAATACAGAAGAATTTCATTGTGATGTAAGTTAATAAAATATAAAAGAATCAGTTTGCTACTAAGTGAAATATGAACCCAAACTCTATTTTTCCATTATTATAATAACAAATATGGATCGTCCTCTACACATAATATCTCAAAAATTTGGTGGTTTGTGTCCCATATCAATGATTAAACTTGTATTTCATGGATCTTTTCACTAAAATATAAAAGTGATGTAACATGTCCTACTTTTTTTAGCATGGTCAAAAATCAATTGGTTGTTGGAATTAGAGAGTCAAATCTAGCAATGCTAAAGACTTACTTCCAAGATATTACACCCTTGAGGAGGTAATCTCATAACATAAATAAATAAATAAAATATGATGACAAGATCAAAAGTATAAGCAAATTTAAATCCATGGCACTAGAATCTAAGAATGTGCTATGACTACAAAGTCATCCTGGAAAATTTATAAGTTCAATAACATTTATTTCATAATAAATAAGCTATCAATATTTCAAATAATCCTATGCAACATGACCTAACGAAACTAATTGAAGTTGATAGCCATTGATTTTAAGTAATCATTGGATAGTAATCTTTTCTTTTCTTTACTTTTTTTTTTTTTTTTTTTTTTTTTTTTTTTTTTTTTTTTTTTTTTTTTNGTGGCTATATGTTGTATATTTCCTAATAATAGTTCTCATAGACTGATATAAAGTCAGTTTAAATGACAAAATGAAATATGTAGCAAATTCCTTTCAATTCTTCACGGTACAAAAATACCATAGTCTACAAATGTAGACTGAAAATCCATCAAGCGTGAAATTCAAAAATACTATAATATAATCTGTCGTGTCAGACGTCAGTCAAAATCATATGAAAAGCACACATGCATGAGACCTTAAGATTATAGGAGAAGAAATATCTTTTTAGAAAAAAGAGGAAGAGTATGCCATGTTTGAACTATAAGTCAAACATGAAAGTAGAATTAAGTGTAGAAAGTCGCTCAAGGAAAGAACTACTAAGCTACAATTCATGCTAAATCACATATGTCAAAAATGTAAAATGATTGGTAGAAAATGCCAAGCAACGCACCTTCGGAGGCTCCAATAGTTGTGTCCTTAGTTTGGCTATCTTCGCCTTCAGTTGTCCAAGATGATACTCTATTCAATAAATCCAATCCATTTCTTTAGCTCCCAGTTCATTCGTTTTCAAGAAATACAAACCAAGAGTGAACTATAAAGAAAATTTTTGGCAATAGAAACAAGAATTTATGATATCAAATCAGCTTCATATGAAAGAAAATCAAATAGAACAAATTTACATAAAAAAAAAAATTAAAATTATCCCCGTCAGCAACTTGAATAGTTTTATCCCAAAAATATATAGCAAGGCTATTGAATAATTCTGATATTAGCCTCAAATTAATCAGAATCTTATTAAATGAATGCACATACATTCAGTTAAATTCATCATCCTCATCAACAAGAATAACAAGTTTATGCCAAGAAAAAAAAATATGTACGAATGAGAAATTGTTTCTTTCTTCATCATTAACTACTTGCAATTAAAAGAATATAAGAGAAAATCTGTGTACAATATGCATATTTGCATTCTTTTTTAACACAGAAAAATAAATTTTGCACATGTAGTGATCTATAATTAATATGAAGATATGAGACGTTTAAAAAAGTTGAACAAAATAGAGATATTATATACAAACATGTATGTAGATGTATTGGTTTATAATATATTTATTTTGAGATATATATTTGTATATTAAAAATATGACCACACAAATCTTGTGGAGAATCAATAGATCTCGCAGAACAGGCATCACAGGATTGCAACGGGAGTCAAAAGACAGAGACACCAAATATCACTTCCTTTGATCGAAACAACGAGCCGACCGAACGAAAAAACAAAAGGCACAAGATCCAAAGGACAGACAACTACAACTAGCTCCCTCGAATAATTTTGGGATTCTTCATGGAGATGGTCAAAGGACACCCTAGTATCTTTCCAGCCCTCTCAGACCACTTTTCCAAGTAGAGATGTCTGTTAGATTACAGCGATATACCCTCTGCTCGATGATCAAAATTCACCCAAACAACAAGAGGGCCTCTACCAAGAATTCTCTCAAGGAGGTTGACTGAAGACCCCTTAGCCGACCGAACGATTGTCAAATGATAGAATGACAACACCATCAGGTCATTAAGTGTTTTCCTTTTTAGCAGGATCCTAAAGTCAATCACAAATATAAAGAGGTGCATTAATCACTACCTCCACTTTTACAAAGCCAGAAACCGAATGAAGAACACTCGTTATATTTGGAAGTTGAGCAGGAAACCATCAATTCGGTCTTCATCCGGGAGGAGCTGGAGAAACAATTCCTGATCTACTACACCAGCCGGGTTCTTAGAGGCGTTAAGGTCAAGTATCCTATCATGGAAAATCTAAACATTGCTCTAATTATATCTGCCCATAGGCTCCGATCGTATTTCCAAACGCACTCGATCAGGATCATCAATGACCATCCACTCACATCTATGCTAGCTCAGCCAGAACACTCCAGTCGGCTCCTGAAGTAGAATGCGGAACTCGGTGAGTATGATCACATACATCCTGAACAGCAATTAACACCCAAGTTGTGGCGGATTTCCTAGCAAACTTCTCCGAACAATCCGAATTGAGCAGAGGAACTAATACTAGTGACCGAACAAGGACTTTGCACATTGATGGAGCCTCGAATCAGGCGAGAGGAGGAATCAGACTGACACTAAGCAGATCGACCGAAGAGCATCTCTATCACTCAGTCATTCTCAAGTTCAAAATCACCAACAAACAGGCAAAATATGATGCATTAATAGTCGATCTATGCCTAACTCTCGAAATGGGAGTCTAGTAACTCCTAGTAAAGTCCGATTCCCAACTGGAGGTAAATCAAGTCAGCAAAGAATTTGAAACCAAGAACGAGATGATAATCAAATATTTGAACAAGGCAAAAGTGGAGATTGGGAAAGTTCATAGACTTCAAGATTAAGCATGTTAGTCGGGAAGAAAATAAAGTATTAAAACTTCTATCAAAGAACATTTGCTTTAGAGAAGGGATGCCCCGAAGGCATTTCCAACTAACCATTAAAGAACAAGAAATCATAGAGGTGAGAGGTGAAAGCACAAAAGAAAGTTGAACGAATCCCTTCATACAATACCTGGAAAGTGGAAAGATCCCAGAAGAAATAACAGATTCAAGTTTAAAACTACGTAATATCTTATCATTGAAGGTAAACTTTTTCAAAGGTCAACCACTTCATTACTTTTAAGATGCATTAAGTAAAATGTAGCGAAAGAAATCCTTTAGGAAATACACTCTGGTGAATGTGGAAGTCATTCCGAAGGAAAGACATTGGCACATCGTGTTTAGAGCAAAGCTACTTCTGGCCCACCCTCATGAAGGATGCAGAGGAGTTCTCTAGGTGATGCTAGCAGTGTCAGAAATATGCTCCACTGCAACAACAGTCGACCCAAAAGTTGCAGACGATTATCAGTCCCTAACCTTTCGCCATTTGAAGGCTTCACATCCTTTTGCCGCTTCACCGTTCAAAGAGCCAATGCAAGTTCTATCTAGTTCTAGACTATTTTTTAAAATGGATAGAAGCAAAAGCCCTCGCCCTGATCACTGCTAACGTCGTTTAAAACTTTATTTAGACAAACATCATCTATCGATATGGCTTATCCCTGATACTTATCACCGATAATGGAACACGTTCATTGATCAAGATGTACAAATTTCTGTCAAAGGGAATTAACCTGAAATTCGCATCTATACATCATCCCCAGACAAATGGACAACTTGAGGCTTCCAATAAGATAATCTTAAATCTAACAAGGAAGAAAGTCGTAGGAGCAAAAGGCCATTGGGCGAACACCGTCCAATAGACCATCAGGACGACACCATCCTCAAAGATCGAGAAAATCCCGTACATATTTTTCCATAGGATGGAAGCAATATTGTCTGTCAAATACAACCACCATAGTTAGAGAATCGTCACAGCTACCTCTTCTGATGAAGAAAAACTCACCGGCAGACAAGAGGCAAATGATAAAGGAATGATGCTCGCACTCAATCTATTAGAAGAAAGACGAACCAATGCACCACTCCGACTGGAAGACGTAAAGAGGACTGCTCGATACTGCGATAAGAACGTCCGGAAAAAAAAATTTCCCCTAGTGATTTAGATCTGAAGAAAGCCAACCCAGCAGCACGAGGGCAATTGGCAAACTTGATCAGACATAGACGGTCCATTCATCATTGATCAAAAAGTCGCCCTAAAAGCCTACAAACTGAAGTCATACACCGGGAAAAAGATTCATTAAACATGAAGTGAGGATGATGTCAAAAAAATTATTCCTTCAAAACAATTACATTATATGACACAAGAGGAATGTAAAAGAAGTTTTACACTTATATCACTTGTGAATTTTTACTTTTTGTATAATTTAGAGAAAATATTGGCTAACCATATGATTGTAACCCAGATTAAACAACACTCGGGGAACTCAAAAGGTCTACACACTTCGCATTGAAACAACCCTTGAGAAACTAGAGTATCCTAAAAAGATGACCAACATAAGTGTTCAGACGCTCGGTCACAAAACCCTTCAAACTTGAGTTTTCAAGTCTTCAAAACTAATTTTCAAAGATGTTTACCAGCCCACTAACAACAAAGCTCCATGAAGGGTTCCAAGGAAATCACCTTGGAAAAATATCGATGAATACCCTCGTACCGAAAGAAATTTTGTGTGTTCAAACAAATAAAAAACTTAGATATGCCTAAGAGTTGACACCCAGAATAAACTGATTTTGTGCACGTCATCTAAACAGTTAAACAATGTTTTTTACGGCCGACAATAACACCACGATGTTTGATTGATGTATACACTAAAAATCGTCCCTCAGCGCTCAAGCAATGAAAGATATGGCTTGAGTTGGGCAAAGAAAATTTCAAATCGACTAAAGAATAGTGAACGAAGAAAAGTTATAATTTAGTAAACTAAACAAAAGATAACACAAGTAAAAGCGACAGAGAGGTCGCATTTCATTCATTTAATCATTCATTTACATGCATGAAAAAAAAAATCATGTATATTCATTCCATTACATGTATTTTAAAAAAGAAGCAAGCCTAGAAGTCATCGGGTTGAGTGATGGACGATTCGTCGTCCACCAAGTTATCAACCTCAGACTCCTCTTGGTGTTTCGACGCCGAAGTAGCATCGAAGAGTTTCTTGAACTCATTAAAGATCAGAGTATTTGGGATCAATCATCTCAACTCTAACGAAATGGTCGATTGTCACCCTATTCTCTTCCAAGTGATCTTGAGTGTCAAGAAACTCTTCGATCGTCTTCATGGTAGCCATCCGCTCTGATAGTTCAACATTTTCATCTTAGATATGCCTAAGAGTTGACAACCAGAATAAACTGATTTTGTGCACGTCATCTAAACAGTTAAACAAATTTTTTTACGACAGACGATAACACCACGATGTTTGATTAATGTATACACTAAAAATCATCCCTCAACGCTCAAGCGATGAAAGATATGGCTTGAGTTGGGCGAAGTAAATTTCATATCGACTAAAGAATAGTGAACGAAGAAATGTTATAATTTAGTAAACTAAACAAAAGATAACACAAGTAAAAGCGACCGAGAGGTCGCATTTCATTCATTTAATCATTCATTTACATGCATGAAAAAAAAATCATGTATATTCATTCCATTACATGTATTTTAAAAAAGAAGCAAGCCTAGAAGTCATCGGGTTGAGTGATGGACGATTCGTCGTCCACCAAGTTATCAACCTCAGACTCCTCTTGGTGTTTCGACGCCGAAGTAGCATCGAAGAGTTTCTTGAACTCATTAAAGATCAGAGTATTTGGGATCAATCATCTCAACTCTAACGAAATGGTCGATTGTCACCCTCCTATCCTCTTCCAAGTGATCTTGAGTGTCAAGAAACTCTTCAATCGTCTTCATTGTAGCCATCCGCTTTGATAGTTCAACATTTTCATCTTAGATATGCCTAAGAGTTGACACCCAGAATAAATTGATTTTGTGCACGTCATCTAAACAGTTAAACAAATTTTTTTACGACTAACGATAACACCGCGATGTTTGATTAATGTATACACTAAAAATTGTCCCTCGGCGCTCAAGCGATGAAAGATATGGCTTGAGTTGGGCGAAGTAAATTTCAAATCGACTAAATAATAGTGAACGAAGAAATGTTATAATTTAGTAAACTAAACAAAAGATAACACAAGTAAAAGAGACCGAGAGGTCGCATTTCATTCATTTAATCATTCATTTACATGCATGAAAAAAAAATCACGTATATTCATTCCATTACATGTATTTTAAAAAAGAACCAAGCCTAGAAGTCATTGGGTTGAGTGATGGAAACTTCGTCGTCCACCAAGTTATCAACCTCAGACTCCTCTTGGTGTTTCGACGTCGAAGTAGCATCGAAGAGTTTCTTAAACTCATTAAAGATCAGAGTATTTGGGATCAATCATCTCAACTCTAACGAAATGGTCGATTGTCACCCTCCTATCCTCTTCCAAGTGATCTTAAGTGTCAAGAAACTCTTCAATCGTCTTCATTGTAGCCATCCGCTCTGATAGTTCAACATTTTCATCTTAAATATGCCTAAGAGTTGACACCCAGAATAAACTGATTTTGTGCACGTCATCTAAACAGTTAAACAATTTTTTTTACGACTGACGATAACACCACGATGTTTGATTAATGTATACACTAAAAATCGTCCCTCAGCGCCAAGCGATGAAAGATATGGCTTGAGTTGGGCGAAGTAAATTTCAAATCGACTAAAAAATAGTGAACGAAGAAACTTTATAATTTAGTAAACTAAACAAAAGATAACACAAGTAAAAGCGGCCAAGAGGTCGCATTTCATTCATTTAATCATTCATTTACATGCATGAAAAAAAAATCATGTATATTCATTCCATTACATGTATTTTAAAAAAGAAGCAAGCCTAGAAGTCATCGGGTTGAGTGATGGATGATTCGTCGTCCACCAAGTTATCAACCTCAGACCCCTCTTGGTGTTTCGACGCCGAAGTATCATCGAAGAGTTTCTTGAACTCATTAAAGATCAGAGTATTTGGGATCAATCATCTCAACTAACGAAATGGTCGATTGTCACCCTCCTATCGTCTTCCAAGTGATCTTGAGTGTCAAGAAACTCTTCGATCGTCTTCATTGTAGCCATCCGCTCTGATAGTTCAACATTTTTATCTTGGATGGCAGACACCGCTTAGATGCTATCTCCAATTCTGCCCCAGCACCCTCCAGCTGAGCCTCTGCCTCATTCGCCTGATTTGTTGCAGCTCTTGCTTGCTCGTTGAACACTTTTGCTTTTGCCTCGGCCTTCAAGACCATATCCCTAGTATTCATAAAAAGGGAAAACATGTGATGCATGGCGACAAGATTGAACAATTGAAATCGATCGACCTTATCGCATATCTCCACGAGTCAGAGGTTATTCAAGAACTTCTTAAGGCCCGCAGGCCAAAGAACATATGCGATGGTCAAGGCATATTCGGCAATCTTTGAGGAAACCATCCCATTCGATGTTTATTAATATTAAACTAGAGTCCGAATTGAAAAAAATTTTTGGACGTTTCTCTTGTAACAGACTCCAGCAATCTTTGTCCCCCTTTCGTTTCTTCGGAGGCGAGAGAAGTATGAGAATCTAGAGTTGGGGTCNGATGGTCAAGGCATATTCGGCAATCTTTGAGGAAACCATCCCATTCGATGTTTATTAATATTAAACTAGAGTTCGAAGTTTCTCATGTAACAGACTCCAGCAATCTTTGTCCCCCCTTCGTTTCTTCGGAGGCGAGAGAAGTATCAGAATCAAGAGTTGGAGTTTTGCCTTTCTGTCGGTGCTCTGCCTCTTCAGCCGATACAAGTTCCTCTTCTCCGGATCATTCTTCAAGTCTT
The DNA here is from genome assembly GCA_002079205.1 of Phalaenopsis hybrid cultivar. NCBI lineage: Eukaryota > Viridiplantae > Streptophyta > Magnoliopsida > Asparagales > Orchidaceae > Phalaenopsis > Phalaenopsis hybrid cultivar. The sequence goes on along the minus strand of JXCR01146769.1, from coordinate 90,353 downwards.
AATGCCTCAAAAAGATCGACTAGCGTTGTTGGGAATCACAGAGAGGGCCGTTTGGCTTCCCCTCTTTCAGTAAAAAGAGGATGACAGTCGGGAAGCTTCCTGTATTGAAAGGTGCACAGAGGAATCCTCAACCTCTGATCCAAGGCTGGATGGAGTTAACTCCTCTTGATGGTGGTCCCTCAAACCCCCTAAGACCATCAAAAGATGTTTCCGTTTGATCAGTATTAACTCTCCAGTGACTTTGTTTTGAATAGCAACCAAGGCTTTGGAGACAAAATTGATTAATTTTAAACCTGAGGCTATCCTGCCTGTTGGTCTGTCATCCTTTCCCTGGCCTCTCTCTGTGAAGAAGTGTCGCCTTCCTTCTTCTTCCTTGGCTCTTTTCTCTACAGTCGAGCAGCCATCTCAAATTACTATTTTTCCTCTGCTTCATTAGAGGCGACCCACAACTAAGGAGCCATTAGGCAAACGTGGCAGAGTTTAACACCCAGTTAACTGCCATAGGATTGGTATACTGGATCACCAACATATGCTTGTCAATGATAGCTAGCCTGAGTCCCTGAAGCCATGGTGGGAGACCCTTCTTTTACTTATAAGGCCCTCCAGTCAGCCTAGTAACAATACCCCAAGTCTCACAAGCGCCCAAGAGGAATCGAAGCTTCCAATCCTTTATATTGTTCTCCAAGTCAAGCAGGAAGAATTTCCAGGTCGAGCCGAAGACAACATATCCATCCGGCTCCTCTGAAGGAAAACATGTGGGAGAACAGCTCTCGGGACCATAGAATCTCCATCTAAAGCAAGTAAATAACAAACGTCATCACTAAAGCAATTGAGTTTGGCTTGATATGGGCGGGAATGACTGCATAATGGTTAACTATCGACCGAATTTATGGATAGAACAATCAGAGTCCCCACCAGAACTAGTCCTGGCAGAAAATCAAGTCATCTCTTAAGTAGTCAGTCGCCCGTACCTTAGGTTCTACCTGCTCAAGCACAAATCTTGTGTCATATAAACAAGTTTCATCCCAAAGATAAGCATCGAACGATGCAATATCGAACGTTCGGTCGCAGGCACTGAAACAAACAGTTAGGGAGAATACTTGGAGGCCATGAAAGCTCGGAAAGAAAACCAACCAAAGGGAAGGAGAAGAGGAAAATGAAAGAGTGCAACTCCATTTTCCCATTGAACCATATATATAGGGTAACCAGGGAAGTTGAAACGCCTCGAATCTGTACCTCGAACTTTGAAAATCCACATCAAATCAGCATGATAATCGAGAAAACTTGATGATGAAAAGTTTTGAAAATTGGTAAAAATTATATTTTTATTTATGACAAAAAATAATTTACATACGGGTCTTCAGCCGACTCGGGCAACATAATACCCCGACTTACAAACTCGAGTACAATGCACACCCCCCAAACAAACTTTTCTATACTCTCTTCTTTCGCTCGAACCCGGGAGATTGAGCTAGTTGCCTGAACATCTGCCAGCTCGGTCACCACCTCAACTCCTCCTTTAGGTCAAATATGGTAGTCTCTCACTGGGGATATTGTATAAAGGGATCCATCCAACTTTTTGTGCTTTCAGCTTCCATCTTCATGGCCTCGAGTTCCTCAATGATCGGCTGGAAAAGCCTTTGGGCTTCCCATTTCCAAAGCAAATGTCCTTTGATAAAAGGTCCCCTATTTGATTTTCTTCCCGACTACCGTGCTCGATCTTAAAATCTGTGAACTTCTCAATCTCCACTTTTGCCTTGTTCAGGTATTTTAACATCATCTTTTCCTTGGCATTGAATTCTCCATTGACTTGATTTACCACCAATTGCAAACCTGACTTTACTAGCAAATATCAGACACTCATTTCGAGAGTTAGGCGTAGATCGGCTATTAGTGCTTCATATGTTGTTTGATTTTTAGTGACTTCGAACTTGAGGACAATCGAGTGATAGAGATGCTCTTCGATTGGACTGCTCATTGCTTCCTCTACTGCTAGCGATGAGAAGGGTTAGATGGGATGGATAAGACTGTTGGGAACAAGAACAAGCAAGAGGACAAATGAGGAAAAATACAAAGAAGAGCGAAAAGAGTAGCATCGATACAATATAGAATATGTGAAAGACGTCATTGATTTAATACTTCAAGGATTATGGAGTACAAACTAATCATAAATAAGGATCTAATCCAAAAATTTCCCACAAGCAGTAAAAATAATTTCCAATATAGAAACAATTAAAAGGAAAAAATTAATTAAAAATGATTTAAACATTTGAATTTGAATATCTGATACATTTAATAATACACAAAAAAGAAATAAGCAATGTCAAGAATTGGCGGAGTGGATGAAGCAATCCCAGAAACTTACTGGACAGGTACAGACAAATGGGCAACAAGATCCGTCGACATTAACAACAAACCAATAATATATTAAACAAATAAAAAAACTCCAATAATGCTAGCTATGCTGGATGTTCCTTCACTTGTGATGATATATTGAAATAATAATCTTTATTCAATGAGCAACAATTTAAGCCAATTAATACAACCAAATACTAATCAAATTGAATATAAATATCCATTATTTTTAAGGAATCACTGCATCCTAGTGTATTGCTAGTAGTCCACACATCCTAGTACATTAGTCAACTTAAAAAGAATCCAGCTTGAGTTCTCCCACCAAGCCGAGAGCGTGTGAGTTATTAAGCGGGAGTACTTCTCTGAGCTTGAGTTCTCCCAACATTACTCCGCCGAAGACTTCTATTCATTAAAGGCTGGCCACTGCTTATTCCGTGCCAATACATGAATTTACGTGTGTCATAGAGTGATATGATCATTTAAGAATTCAAGTGCAGGGATTAACAAAAGGAAAGATAAACATAAATTAAATAATAGTGATAAGGCTAATAATGTCAGTGACGTCAATCTAATTGTAGTTCCTGCATCTCATCGGCTAACATGGGAAAGTGTATCGATAATCAATATAAAAACCACATCAATAAGAATATAATCGAACCTGTAGCTTTATTTTTCTGAGTTCGAGCCATTTCGGCTTCAATTTCCTTAATTTTCTCAATGATACCCATGTTTAGTCGTATCAAAGAGCTGCCTTCAAATCCTGAGGTATTAATGGGCTGTCTGACAGTGGATTTAGACTAGGATTTAACCTGGAATTAGGTTGAATCTTGCCAGACGGTCAGTTTGGACAAAATGAAGTTCATCGACAGATTCAGGTAGGATGGTAGTTTCAGTGAGCTCCGCACGCCGCGATCCTATTGGCAACTGTATCGCAAACGTTCGGTCACGAAGGCGATGGTTTTGAGCGAAGCCCGGAAAGCAGTGCGAACATAGACGAGGGTTTCGGGCTGAAGGTAAGGGACCGGGAGGTCGAGAGCAGGGACGTATAACGAGGTTTGTGCCATTTCTTTAATTTAAATTAATTCTATTAATTTAATTTATTAATAAATAATAAAACTATAATTATTTAAATTAATATGTAAATATTTAATAATTAATTAGTAAAAATAAAACACATAGTGAATTTTAATTTATTTAATAAATTTGTAGAAAATCGGTAATAATATAATTAAAAATTACCTAATAATTATTTGTAAATATTAAATTACTGCTCCGTAAATAATTAGTTTAATAATTTTTTTATAAATAGTTAATTAATTTTGTAAATAATTAATAATTAATTTGTATGATTAGAAATAAAATTTAAATTAAATATAATTAAATTTAATTTTTAACTTTTATCATAATAATAAAATAATGAAAGTTTAATTATGATTATTTTAAGAAAATTAAAAACTTTAAATTGTGAAGTTGTCAATATATTTGATAAGATTCTACTGGATTTATTGAATCCATTATAAAACACTTTTTCATATTTAACCCTGTCATGATTTATAAAATTAGTATTTGCAAGATTTATTAGATCCAACGAAGTCAAATCTCATTGATTGCCAAACAGCCCCTTATGTAAGTAAGGCTTAACAGATTTAATTAGGTATATTAGGTTTAGACCTAATTAAAGTTTAAAGGTTAGTTAGGTCTAATTTAAGTAAGGCTTAATAGGTTTAATTAGGTTTAATTAGGTCTAATTAAGGTTAGAACTATTTAAGGTTTAAAAGTTAATTAAGCCTAATGTATGTAAGGCTTAACAAGTCTAATTAGGTCTAATTAGGGTTAGACCTGATTAAGGATTAAAAGTTAGTTATGCATAATGTAAGTAAGGATTAACAATTTTAATTAGGTCTAATTAGGGATTGACCTAATTAAGGTTTAAAGGTAAGTTAAGCCTAATGTAAGTAAGGCTTAACATGTTTAATTATGTCTAATTAGGGTTAAACCTAATTAATTTTTAATATGTACTCAAGTCTAATATAAGTAAGACTTAAGGATTTGATTAGGTTTAATTGGGGTTTAGATCTAATTAGGTTTAAGGTTTGCTTAAGCCCGATGTATGTAAGGCTTAACGATTTGATTAAGTCTAATTGGGTTTAAACTTAATTAGGGTCTAAGATGACCTAGATTCAAATTTTAGGGTTGGCTAAGTCTAACTAATTGGACTTAAAATCTGACGTAGTTTCATGTGTAAATCAGCTCAATCTAAGTCATGTAATCCAAATTTGCATTCTTGGGTTGAATTGCAAATTTTGAATTTAGAAACTAAACCCTAAAGGTTTAATTTGTCATTTTAAACCCTTAAATAGATTGAAATATTGGTTTTAGCAATTAGATTAATCTCCAAGGATTTTCTAAATAAATCCTATTTTAATTTTCAATTTTCTGATTTTTTTATAATCATTTTCAAAAATAATTACAAAATTTGGTGAAATTTGGTAAATTTCATTTTAGGGATTTTTCCTAACCTTGAAAGAAGCAGGGAATGATCCAAAGGATGAAAGGTTTAATCCCTGTAAATTTTGTAATTTTTGGATTTATAATTAAATTACTCGAGAGAGTAATTTATTATTTAAAAATTAAATATAATTTATTATCTCAATTTTAATTTTGTTATTTTCTCCTTGCTTTTCTGAGTCCAGGTGTATTTTTGTTTTATCTTTACGATTTTTCCTTTCAAAGATATGCATTTTTAAAGATTTTCTAAATTTATTTAAATAAGAAAATCTAATTTTTTTTATTAATTTGACGTGGTGCCACGGAATCCTCGGATGGTTCGAAATCCCACGTGGCATCATTTGATTCATAGCACTTTCCACGCAAGCATCTTTAAGAGAAATATTGCCTCAGTACTACGCATGTAGACCTACGTCCGCAGCCAATCAAATGTCGCCTCGTGGAAAGCCCGACCCCATCTATCAAAGCACAAAAAAATAAACTTCATATTATTCACGACCCGACCCGACCCTAAACCTAAAAAATTTCCCGCCAGCATAAAAATATTTCGCGACTACTTACTGTTCTATTTCCAGGTTGTTCTATTGCAAGTGAAGAAATATTTCGCAGCTCCGCAGCTAGGGTTTTGATGGAGGTCTCCATCAACGTTGAGATGTCGGAGGAATTACACCCATCATTCAGCCTGACCTTGAAGATCAAGTGAATCTATATTGATCTCTAGTTTTATGTTAGCTTAGGGTTTTCATTGTGTTTCTGGTATTGTCATTTTGTTTGTAGTGTTTATATTTCTTGGAAGACAGTAATATTTTTGTTAATATGGTAAAATTTAGGGTGCTTTTCTGCTACGCTTTTTGTTTTATTATGGTGTTGAGCTTGTGTTTTCTTGGTATTACTCTTGTGTTATTCTAGTGTTACTCTGGTATTACTCCAATGTTATTTTGTTTCTTGCCTTTGATTTAGTACTGTTACTATAATATAATAGTTGGCTTAGTCTAATGTAAATGTTGGTGTTATTGGGTTCTATAGTGTTGTTTTTGGTATTATAATGGTGTTTTTTTTGTTATTATGGTATTAAGCTTGTGGTTGTTTGGTGTTACTCTTATGTTATTCTGTCGTTACTCTAGTATTACTCCAATGCTATGTTATTTATTGCCTTTGATTTATTATTGCTACTGTGTTATTATTGTGTTATGCTAATGTTATTATGGTGTTATCCAGTCCTATGAGATAACAAACGTTTGCAATGTTCCAATTACGGAGAAGTTTCTAAGCAGCATAGCCCACAATGAGTAAGAAGCATATGAAAGTTGTCGTGCCTATGCACATCACGTAGGATTCACTGTTCGGAAGGATCATACTACCTACTGACCAAACTCCAAGAAACTCAAGATCAAAGATTATATTTGTGGAAAAGATGGCTACAATAAAGAGCTTAACAACACAATTAAATTCAGAAAAGCAGACACGAGGACTGGCTGTAAGGCCATGGTTCGATTTGCTGTTGATTTCGAAGACAATTGAAGAGTGGCAAAATTCATTGATAATCACAATTATCCCTTGCCTGAAAGTGGTGATAAGCATCTTCTTCGTTCCAGCAAAAGGATAAGTGAGTTGAATGTAGATGTGTTTAAATCAGTGATAGGTTCAAGGATCAGAGCAACACATGCATACAATTTCATTGCCACAGAGGTTGGTGGTGTGGAGAATTTGGAATGCACTAAGAGAGATGCATTTAATTTTATCCAAAGAGAAAGAAGATACAGAATTGAACAGGGAGATGACAATGCTCTAATACAATTATTCATGGAGAGGCAAGCTAGGGATAGTATGTTTTCTTGGAATTTCCAAACAGATGAGTCTGGTAGGTTAACAACCATTTTTGGAGTGATGGATATCCAGGTTGGATTGTGACTGTTTCGGGGATGTGATAATTTTTTATACAAGCTAAGATTAAATAAATATAACTTATGATGTGCTTTGTTTGTGAGGGTTAACCACCACTGACAGAACGTAATGTTTGGAGTTAAATTTTTGTCTGATGAGACTACTTAATCATTCACGTGGCTATTCAAATCATTCATTCAAATAATGGGAGATAAACATCCTATAACAATTTTTACTGATCAGGATCAAGCAATGACAAGAGTCATTGTAGAATGCCTCCCACAAACACATCACAGATTATGTCAATGATATATCTACAAGAAAATGTCTTTCAAAGTATATTATGGAGAGCGTACTAAGAGTGTCTGTGGTCTTTTTTATAAATGCTTGAGCAAGTGTGGTTCTGAGGAGGAGTTTGAAGAAACATGGTCCTTAATGATTAAATTGGGAAACCTACAAAGCAATGTCTAGTTAGATGAAATGTACGGTATAAGGCATAGATGGTCAACAACATTTAATAAGGATATATTCGGTATGAGAATCTTATCAACACAGAGAAGTGAGTCAACCAATAATGTTTGTCATGGTGTTGCAAAGCCAACTAGCTCTCTCATGGATTGTTTTATCAGTCTTGAAACCATAATGAAATCGTGGCGCTAGAACGAGAAAGATGAAGATTTCAAATGCTGTCAGTCCATCAGAACGCCCATGGTTAAAATCAATCCCGTGCTGAGGCAAGCTGCCTCATTCTATACAATGAAGCTTTACTCAATGTTCGAACAAGATCTATTGAATGGCTTATGTGGGCATACAGTTGAAGTATCAGTGGAGAGTGAGGCTAAATATTATGTATTAAGATTGGATGATGATAGGACAAGGAAACCCTGGATTGTGTTAGTTAACAAAGTTACTTGTGAGGTTATATGTAGTTGCAAAAAATTTGAAATGATGGGTCTGTTATGCTCCCTTGCACTATTTGTTCTCAGTGTCACCAAAATAAAGGTGATTCCGGAGAACTATTTCTTACTGTGGTGGTCCATCAATGCTAAAAGGGAAATGTATAACAGGTTTGGTTGCAGAGATCTAAAAGACTCCGGGTTGAATAATGTTTCGTCAAGTGCCTTCTATTCATGTCATGCTCTCAGAAATTTGCATATCAACTCATTAATAAAGCACGAGGAAATGAGTTAGCTGAGGAGTGTTTGTGGGAGACGTTTAAAAAATTATCTAGAGATATTGAGGATGCTCTAGTAGGGAGAACGACCAAAGTAAAGAAAAGAAAAAAGAATAAAAAAATTACAAATATAAAATGCAATGTGAACAACCCTGCTAAAAAGAGGCCGAAAGGAGTATCTACATCTAGTTTGAAAGGATATTGGGAAAAAAATAAGAAAGATAAAAGTACAATTTTTTTGATTTAATATCTCCTTCATTCCATATATAATGCATACTTCTAACTTTAACCATTACATTCAGGAATGGAACAAGAAGCAGCAACTAGCCATGAAGCTGTTGATGCATTCGAGGAAAGTTTGACAGATTGTCTGACCCAGGTATGTTGCTAAAATTCAGTATCATTTGACTACCTTTTATATAAAATAATTCACTCAAATTGAACTTGGTATTACTCCCCTATTGCAGGAACACTATGCACCGCAACTAACTGAAACATACACTGGACTATTGATGGATTCCGTAAGTGAGATATAGATTGATTGAAATTGTATATGTTGGTATACAGTAATATCTTTAAACTTTGTAAAAAAGAAGTAATTGGTGGTTTATAATATGTTTTTTTTTCAAATATTTTTGTCTTAAGCTTAGTCAAATGTGGATAAATTGATTATCATATATATTAACTGTATTACACGCTGAATAACACATAGATAACACGTGAATAACACTTGAATAACACTTGGATAACATGTGGATAACACGTCAATAACACGTGAATAACACATAAATTACATGTTGAAAAACACGTGAATAACACGTGGATAACAGTTGAATAACACGTTGAATAACACTTGGATAAAACGTGGATAACACGTTGAAAACACTTGAATAACACACTTAATAACAGTAGAATAAAACGAGGATGACATGAACACTTGAATAACACTTGAATAACACGTAAATAACATGGGAATAAAGACCGACCTTTTTCTTTTTGTAAATTTACAATTATAAGAATTTGATGACGCTACTAGAAGATTTAAATTCTAGCAACGGTATCAAAAATCTTGACTTCGACTTTATATATATGTGTTTGATTTAATAAAGAGGTATAGGTATAATACTCAATAAGTTCAAAGCTGAATTTGTCAACGCAAGTATACGTATCGCTCAAGTAATAAAGAGCTCTAATAAAGTCCTAGTTATCGATCCCACAAGGAGAAATAGAATACTACGTACTACGACTTAATAAAAAGTAATACTTCAACTACAACGACGACGTTCAATTTGCTTATCTCTCACTAATAGACAATTGAAATAAGTAGAAAATTTGGATAACTAATAAATAACTAAAGATAAAAAGTAGGTTTAATTTGTGATATTCAATATATAAGAAAACATCCTTCTCTTTGTCAAGAAATTATAGTGAATGGATAAAATGAATTAGCTCAATTTATATTGTGCCAAATAAGAGCATTCCTATTCTTTACCCTTTGGTCCAGGAATAAAGAACATTGACTAATCCTACGCTTGTTTACTGAATCTGCGGCTAGGCTGGGAGGATACTGTAAAGAACATTGACTAATCCTATGCTTGGTTACTGAATCTGCGGCTAGGCTGGGAGGATACCAGCGACTAATCCTACGCTTGTTTACTGATGAGCATACCTATTCTTTACTCTTTGGTCAAGGCATAAAGAACATTGACTAATCCTATGCTTGTTTACTGAATTTGCGGCTAGGCTGGGAGGATACCAGCTCTCACTTTGGAGCTCCCACGTTCCCCTCACCTGAGTGCGGCTAGGCTGGGAGGATACCGGCTCTCACTTTGGAGCTCCCACGTTCCCCTCACCTGAGGACTAACGNCACAATTTCTTAAACATTTTTATGGCTTCACCAATTCAAATCACCATTTCACAAATCTTGAGACAAGGAGAAGGATAGAGAAAACTACTCAGAACTCGTGGGGAAAGCACAACAAAACTCGGAATTCATATATAAAATTGATAAAACTACTCAGCACTCATGGGGAAAGCACAACACAACTTGGAATTCATAAATGAAATCAAAGCCATAAAAACTACAACAATAAATAAACTTATCTCTAATTTCTCCCCAAGAACACTCCTTAAAGTTCCTCTGAATCTCTTCCTTTCTTTACAACACACAAAACTACAACAAGTAAATAACTTATCTCTAATTTCTCCCCAAGAACACTCCTCGAAGTTCCTGACTACAACAAGTAAATAACTTATCTCTAAATTCTCCCCAAGAACACTCCTCGAAGTTCCTCTTAAACTCATGGAGAAGATACGACAAAACTTAGAACTTATATATAAAAGCAAAGTTATACAAACTTATCTCATGGGGAACACACAACAAAACTCGGAATTCATATATAAAATCAAAGTCATACAAACTACAATGTAAATAACTTATCTCTAATTTCTCCCCAAGAACACTCCTTGAAGTTCCTCTGAATCTCTTCATTTCTTTAAAACACACAATAAATAACTTATCTCTAACTTTCTCCCCAAGAACACTCCTTGAAGTTCCTCTGAATCTCTTCATTTCTTTACATCACACAAAATTCTGCTTCGAAGAACACTCCTTGAAGTTCCTCTGAATCTTTTCCTTTCTTTACAGCACACGATTCCTCTTCAAAGCAGCAAGGAGGAAGAAATCTCTCACTTTCCCTCCACTCTTACAATCTCTTTCTCCCCAAGAACTCTCCTCGAAGTTCCTCTGAATCTCTTCCTTTCTTTACAGCACACAGAATTTATTCCTCCACAAGCAAACTCCTCGAAGTTCCTCTGAATCTCTTTCTTTCTTTACAACACACAAAATTCTAATTTCTCCCCAAGAACACTCCTTGAAGTTCCTCTGAATCTCTTCCTTTCTTTACAACACAAGCAATTCCCTTAAGAACACTCCTTGAAGTTCCTCTGAATCTTTTCCTTTCTTTACAGCACACGATTCCTCTTCAAAGCAGCAAGGAGGAAGAAATCTCTCACTTTCCCTCCACTCTTACAATCTCTTTCTCCCCAAGAACTCTCCTCGAAGTTCCTCTGAATCTCTTCCTTTCTTTACAGCACACAGAATTTATTCCTCCACAAGCAAACTCCTCGAAGTTCCTCTGAATCTCTTTCTTTCTTTACAACACACAAAATTCTAATTTCTCCCCAAGAACACTCCTTGAAGTTCCTCTGAATCTCTTCCTTTCTTTACAACACAAGCAATTCCCTTCGAAACGAGCAAGGAGGAAGAAATCTCTCACTTTCCCTCCACTCTTACAATTTCTCGAAGAATTCCTCATAATATTGCTCCTCGAAGTTCCTCTGAATCTCTTTCTTTCTTTACAGCACACAGAATTCTTCTTCGAAGTGGAAGGAGGAAGAAATCTCTCACTTTCCCTCCACTCTTACAATCTCTTGAAGAATTCCTCACAATTGTTACACTCTACGAGGAAGAAATCTCTCACTTTCCCTCCACTCTTACAATTTCTCGAAGAATTCCTCACAATTACACCCTCTAACAAGCTCTCTACACACTAATGGAACATATTTAACCTCCAGAACTCCTCTATTTTCGGCCAAAATCTTCTCTTTAAAGATGTGGATGAGTTTTCCTAAGAGTTGCTTATGCACCCCTCCAAAATCCGGCCTTATCCATTATACAAGTACACATAACCGTCAGTCCCGCCGTCGGCGGCCTCGATGGCGCCGTCGGCGGCCTTCTGGAGATTTCATCTTGTAGCCTCGGGAAAATCTCGTCGTCGGCGGCATCGATGGCGCCGTCGGTGCCCTAGTGCAATTCTCCACATTTTGGTCCTTATTGCTCCAAATTTGCTCCTTTTTGCATTCTTTTTCTCTATTGACCTTAATTCATCATTCCTGCAACAAAATATCAAAAATACCTTTCTTTAAAGTGCAATATCATTAAAAACAGTATAAAAGAGGTATGAAAATCTCAACATATTTTACTTTGGTCAAATAATACTTGAATAACACTCTAAATAACATGTTGAATAACAAGTGGATAACACGCTGGATAATAAGAAAATATCACTTGAATAACTCGTGAATAATATGTGAATAACACATAGATAACATGTGAATAACACGTGGATAACACGTGAATAATACACTTGAATAACACGTGAATAACACTTGAATAACATGTGAATAACATGGGAATAACACTTGAATAACACTCTAAATAACACGTGTTTTTGATGTGGATAACATGGTGAATAACATGTGGATAACATGTAAATAACACTTAAATAACATGTGAATAACTCGTGAATAACACGCTAAATAAAATGGTCTACTAAGGGAATTCTCTCATCATTTTATTGCCTTTCCCCGTTGTTTATATTACCTTGTGTTACCGCCGATTGAATCGGTGTTACTCTGCGTTACTCTTCTTAATGTGTTGTCTCACAGCAAATATTCCCCATGTTACCGGTGATTAATTGGTGTTACTCTACGTTACCCCGCGTAATGTGATGTGTTTCACGTGAATATTCCACGTGTTGCCACCGATTAAGTTGGTGTTACTCCACCTTTCGTCATGTTATTCCGTTGTATGATGTTAAATTTTGACGTAAATTTTTTAAACTCTCTATGAAGTAAATTTTATAGGGCAAATTAACGAAGATAAGTAATTTTTTTTTATATATATATTAAAAATTTAAACATAAATTCATGATTTATGTTTCTTCTACCTGATATTATTTTAAAAAGCATCTTTCCAAAAGTATACAAATATACAAAGAAATGAAATCATTAAACATCATTGCCAAGTAGAAAGTGAAACATAAACGCATATCTGATTCTTGTACAGTGGTAAACATCTGATTCTAAATCTTTTTTTTCTGTAAGTACTTGCAGTGATCTTGGAACTGGAGGAACATTCACCTCACCAACATTCTCCAAGATCTGAACATTTTACCCCATCTATGGTCTATTAAACTCAATGTCCTGAATACACCATGAAGATATTCAATATACATTAACTTATACAAATATACAAAGTACAAATATACAAATTTACTATGAAGTCCTAAAAAATGTGCAAATTTCATATACAAATTCAGCTCTTAATCGTTCTATATCATCATACCAATCCACATGCTCACTCCAGTCGACTTCTTTGGCCTGCACTAAGGTTTCCATGTACTTGCAGACGAGCATGCTGCAATCAAAACTATTCTTTTGTGAGGGTACATGCTTTGTAATTGATAGGGTCCATTTATGGATTTTCACTGTAAATACATCAGTGACATCTCTAGCAAACATATTGACCTGCATAGTTGAAGCAGTTTGGTGTTACTCTTCGAGTGATATTGTGTTACTTTTGATTGAATTGAATATACTTACAATTTTCCGTAGTACCAGCCTTATGCATTTGGTTAGGTAGTGAGTCGTATATTCTCCATTTTCTTAGCTTGAGATCTAGAACCAACAAAATCCAATGTTGATTATGAATGATTGGAAAGAAAATGGTTTTTGCATCTTTAACGGCTTCGTTGGTGATATGTTTCACGAAGGGTTTGCTACCATATGTCTTATACATCAGCATAAAATTATTACTTTAAATGTGCAAGGAATATATGACTTAAACTCGTATGAATAAATTTAAGTTGTTCAACATACCCCATACATTGGCAAAACATACAGATAAGGATGGTACAACTCTGGTCTCCTTAAGGTTCTTTCGAGTAGCAAGACGGCAAATAGATCAACGTGTTCATCTCCAAGCCACTTATTTAATAGTATATCTTCCAGGGCTAATTGGTAAATCAAAATCTGGCTTTTGTTAATTATAACACCACTGCATTGATAAGAAAGAGAGTTTTTGTTAATTAAATACAACACAACTGCGTAACATTAAAACGGTGGTGGACATTTGCTAACCGTTCAGTGTATCTGGCTAAACACTGATCTATTTTTTCCTACATTTCAATTGGTATCAATGATCTACTAGGATACTCAAGAGTTGAAGCCGTAGGATGGAGCTGCAGAAGAAAATAATCCATGGATAACACATAAAATAAGAACATATAAGATATGGTTCAAAGTACATAGATATTTTTTTTATTACAACTATATCATATTCGTCTGCATTAGAACTATGGCTTTGACTCAAGATTTGCTCAAAACCAGTTGGATCTAAGCTTTATTAATCTAAATTGAATTTAGTCTATACATTTTTATCTAAAACTTGGGCCTCTTGGGAATCACCCTTTTTTGAATCAGTATTTACAGCAGATGTCACAAGACGCATCTAAAAAAAAAATTGTTAGAAAACATAAAATAGGAAGTTATATCATATAGTACAAATTAGAATGACGTACTCACCAAATGGGATAGAGATTTGAAAACACCCTTTATTGCTCGTTCGACTTCTTTGGTGTCTACATGGATTGTCTCATCCTCTAAATTTACGCCTTGTGTTTCTCTTTTTGTTTCTTCGGCATCTTGAGACTGTCCAAGAACATATGTATGTACAGGATCAACAACATGCACAATATCCTTTGTAGGATCAACAACATCAACATAGGTTGTAGTTAGCAACAAAGAATCTGTGTCTTTTGCTTGTCTTATGGTTTCTTCGGCCTCTTGATACTGTCTAGGAACATCTGTATTTACACGATCAGACATCCACATTATCACTTTTTCTACGTCTTCTTTTGAACTGGTATTACGATACAGGGGGTCCACTGTCCTCTTCCTTCCACTGCTGCTGGACTTCTTCCTTTGGAGTTGAGTTTGACTTGTATTGGACATTGTTCTCTCAACAACCTTGTCAGCCTTAGTTTCAAATAATCTCTATACCAAACCTATGAGGGTGGATAATGTTTCTACCACAGTATCCATCTGTCTATTCATGTTAATCACTGTATCTTGTATATTTAAGCTAATTTGTTCCTGAGGCTTCAACGTCTGAAATAGTACTTCGAAATTAGCACTCTCCGACGTATGTCCATCTACTGGGGTAATATCACTAGAAATAATTGTACCCTTGGCATTCAATCTAAGTGAAGATGGTCCTACCGTAGTTCATGGAGTGAAAGTTGCCTTGCAGGACTCGGTGGTCCCTGATCTGGATTTGCGAGCAGTTGTACTTCATCTTCTCTTAAATCTAAGAATCTATCATTAACCTACAATAAAAATTTATTCGTCAAAATCGTTGTAGGAATTCTTAAAAAGCTATTAAATAGAGGTGTCGATAATCTGCAATAAACATTAAAATGACAATTTTTTATTGCATTAAATGATTTACGTGAGCGAGTCTCTTAAAGGCTTCATGAATCTTCTCAGTACTCCACCCATGATTGGTTGGCCACTTCAGAATGTCGGGTCCAGCATCAGGTGCAACAGAAGTTAACAGAGACGTGTTCTTGTAAAACCATAGCTGAGGATGTTTTACACCATAAACATGTATAGAAAAGTTAATACAACTAAATTAAATTTTAGAATAATAATGTTTTAATGTAAACAATAAAGACTTACCGTTAGAATAAATACAAATCCTTGAATATAGCCTATCAGTTTATTCTGCCTTAATTTCATGGAAGCGGTTCTCACTTGATCGATGATCATTTCACATATGACAGCAGACCAATTAAAGGATGGAAAAGTTTTTACATTTACACAAAAAAGAAGATGGCTCTACAGGCACATGAAAATTGCTTGAAGGAAAAAAATAAATTAGTTAGTATGAATTTCAAATACAACTACTCAAATGGAGGGTTGGAAGCTCCTTCTACAAAAAAGTTTGTCCGTTGGTTCTTTTTTTGTTTAGCATCCACATTTGATAGGGGACCTTTCTTCCATGAAATAAGCTCTCCTTTGTTTGGCATCCCTATCAGCAAAGCTACGCGGTTAGCATGTAATTTATCCTCCTTTCCACCCATTTTGAAGACCCTCCTCTCATTATCCCAACATCTCAGAATATGTAAAGTCATGACATTATCCTAGGGATATGGGGGCATGCCAAAGAAATTGAACACCCTTATTTCCTTTAAATTATTAATAGTCTCCTCTGAAAGGAGATCTCTAATTGCATCCAAGACACCTCTCAGTGCAGATAGAAGACATCTACAGTTGAAAGTCCTTTCACTCATAATCCTGCAAATTGAAGGAACAATAACACATTATTAAAACCACATGGAGCTTCATTTTAAAGGTTATTGATGTGTCATTCATGTGATATAAAGCTCACCATGAGGTGTTACTCATGTTTACACATCAGTGACACCTCAATAAAACCTCCATAACATAATAATAATAAATCAACATAAGTTACTCCGGTGTAATTAGTGTTATTACATGAATAATACATTAGTAACACATCAATAATACATGAATAACACATCAATTTCACATCAGCAACACATCAATAATATATAAATAACACATCTAATACACTTCAATAACAATCACAGTGTATTAGATATCCCTAAACAGAAGAATAACACATCATAAGAGGTAACACATCAATAATACATGAATAACACGGGAATAACACATGAGTAACAAACCAATAACACAGGAAAAACATAGAAATAACACAGGAATAACAGACAAATAATACAAAAATAACACATCAAAACTGTGCCATAGAGATATATGTGAGTCCACCAAATTTGGTTTTATGCAGTCATTGAGGTAGGGTTATTTTTGTGTTATTGATTCAAAGCCATGATGTGTTACTTGTGTGATATTGATGTGGTATTGTTGTATTTTTAATGTGTTACTGGTTTGTTACTTTTGTGCTATTGATGTGGTATTGTTGTACTATTATTGTATTACTGCTATGTTACTTGTGTGGTATTGATGTGGTATTGTTGTGCATTTCATGTTTAGGTTTAGGTGCATATCGTGATTTTAACGAACGGTTGGACGCCAGGTCACCTTCCCTTGCGTGTTGAAGAATGCCTAGGGTTTCACCAATAAAAGAGGTAGCGCTTCGCCGAGGAAGACGATACGGAGCCTAAAACCTAAACTTGTAATAATGCTGAGAAAAAGAAATAGTGTAGGAAAATGAAAAGGCTTTTTAGGTGGGTTCGGGTTTAGGGTCGAGCCGAGTCACGAATAATATGAAACTTATTTTTCTATTATTTTTTTGTCCTTAAATAGGTGGGATCGGGCTTTCCACGAGGCGGCATTTGATTGGCTACGCACGTAGGTCTACATGCGTAGTATTGAGGCAATATTCTCCACAGGAGGGACGTATAGAGAGGTTTATGCCATTTATTTAATTTAAATTAATTCTATTAATTTAATTGATTAATAATTAATAAAAATTATAATTATATAAATTAATATGTAAATATTTAATAATTAATCAGTAAAAATAAAATACATAGTGAATTTTAATTTATTTAATAAATTTGTAAGAAATCGACAATAGTATAATTAAAAATCACCTAATAATTATTTGTAAATGTTAAATTATTGCTCTATAAATAATTAGTTTAATAAATTTTTTATAAATAGTTAATTAATTTCATAAATAATTAATAATTAATTTGTATGATTAGAAATAAAATTTAAATTAAAAATAATTAAATTTAATTTTTAACTTTTATCATAATAATAAAATAATGAAAGTTAAATTATGATTATTTTAAGAAAATAGAAAATTTTAAATTGTGAAGTTGTCAATATATTTGATAGATTCTACTGGATTTATTGAATCCATTATAAAACACTTTTTCAGATTTAACCCTGTCATGATGTATTAAATTAGTATTTACAAGATTTATTAGATCCGACAAAGTCAAATCTCATCGATTGCCAAATAACCCCTTAGGTTATGTAAGTAAGGCTTAACGGGTTTAACTAGGTCTAATTAGGGTTAGACCTAATTAAGGTTTAAAGATCAGTTAAGTCTAATTTAAGTAAGGCTTAATAGGTTAAATTAGGTCTAATTAAGGTTAGACCTATTTAAGGTTTAAAAGTTAATTAAGCCTAATGTAAGTAAGGCTTAACAAGTCTAATTAGGTCTAATTAGGGTTAGACCTAATTAAGGATTAAACATTAGTTATGCCTAATGTAAGTAAGGCTTAACAATTTTAATTAGTCTAATTAGGGATTGACCTAATTAAGGTTTAAAGGTTAGTTAAGCCTAACGTAAGTAAGGCTTAACATGTTTAATTATGCCTAATTAAGGCTAGACATAATTAAATTTTAAAATGTACTTAAGTCTAATGTAAGTAAGACTTAAGGATTTGATTAGGTTTAATGGGGTTTAAACCTAATCAGGTTTAAGGTTTACTTAAGCCTGATGTATGTAAGGCTTAAGGATTTGATTAAGTCTAATAGGGTTTAAACCTAATTAGGGTTTAGGATGACCAAGATTCAAATTTTAGGGTTTGACTAAGTCTAACTAATTGGACTTAAACTTTGACCTAATTTCATGTGTAAATCAGTTCAATCTAAGTCATGTAATCCAAATTTGCATTCTTGGGTTGAATTGCAAATTTTGAATTTAGAAATTAAACCCTAAAGGTTTAAATTGTCCTTTTAAACCCTTAAATAGATTGAAATATTGGTTTTAGCAATTAGATTATTCTCCAAGGATTTTCTAAATAAATCCAATTTGAATTTTTAATTTTTTGATTTTTTTTTTAATAATTATTTTCAAAAATAATTACAAAATTTGGTGAAATTTGGTAAATTTCATTTTAGGGATTTTTCCTAACATTGAAAAAAGCACAGAATGATCCAAAGGATGAAAGGTTTAATCCCTGTAAATTTTGTAGTTTTTCGATTTATAATTAAATTTTAATAATTAAATTACTCGAGAGAGTAATTTATTATTTAAAAACTAAATATAATTTATTATCACAATTTTAATTTTGTGATTTTCTCCTTGCTTTGCTGAGTCCAGGTGTATTTTTGTTTTATTTTTATGATTTTTCCTTTTAAAGATATGCATTTTTAAAGATTTGTTAAATTTATTTAAATAAGAAAATCTAAACTTTTTTATTAATTTGACGCGGTGCCACGGAATCCTCGGATGGGTCGAAATCCCACATGGCAGCGTTTGATTCATAGTACTTTCCACACGAGCATCTGTGGTGGCCTCGATCTGATGTCCTTCCCTCCACGGTTCGTTGGTTTAATCTATTCCTAGTCGTCATTTCCAATACACGGAAATGGGCGGCATCGGGTCATCGTCCCCACGGAACATTAAACCGAGTGTCATTTGTGATTAAACCACAATATCTCCCTCGATTCTCCATATAATCTCATGAGGTTTTTTTTCAAAAGCTTTATCAAAGTAAGATGAACAAATCCATACGGTTATGTAAGCATGGTGTAATGTTTTTCTTCCTAAAGTTTCAAATCGAGCACGGTTTTTTGAGTTAAGGCCCATACATGGTCTCAAAAGATGTAGCCTCTATTGAGCTTGATAAGAACAATCGTTTGGTCCTTGTGAAGCTCCTCCTTAATCCAATTTAAAGTAAAATTGGGCCAAGGTATGTTCTTAGTGAAATGGTGGTTCATTTTCACAAAGGAATGAGTTAAAGCCTATAGGGAAGGCCAAATTTGATTGGATTCTTCTTCATGTAGCTCAGGGTGCTTCTGGGAGGTTTACGTTGGAATTTCAAAAAAGTTTATGTCAACTTGAAAATTGGTCCTAATTTTCAGGTATGAAATTGGGCCTTTCTGATGGATTTCAAGGGCTGAAATTATGGGGGTTTGATTGTTCTATCGATGAGGAAGTTTTTCTTTGTTGAGTGTAATAAGGTTTGGGGGCTCTCTCTTCTCTCCTCTTTTTCTTGTGAGGAGCTCTCAGGTATGGCTTTTAAATAGGCATTAGAGTCCATGACCGAGATTTTTCTTGATTGGAGAAGGGTGGATGTGGCTAAAGGAGGTTCAGAGAGGCTGAGGTGATTGAATTTCGATTGTGGATAGAAATTCTGCCATTTCTATGGTGGGCTCATCATGAGCTCAAGTATGGTGATGAAGGTGGCTTAGGGTAGGATTTCCTTATTATTGGAGGGGTAGTGAGGTCGGTAAACAATATGGCAATGAGCTAGCTTGGCTACTCCACCTATGTTCAATGGGTGTGATGTGGAATTTGAGTAAGGTGCCACATACCCTCCACTCCATGGGCTTGGGCTTTGATAGATGAGATTGGGCCATGATTTTAGGATACTAGCTTAGGCTTAAGAGGTGTTAGTTTCATTCTTTTAATTAAGTAAATAATTAATTAATTAAGAGAACAAAAAATTTGACCATAAGACCATGAATTGACCATGATGGTATAGTGTTGACCATGGCGGTCTAGGGTTAACCATGGTGGTGTAGGATTGACCATATGGTGATGTCTTGACCATATGGTGGTTTGACCAATTACATAGTCAATATGGTGATAATAGGGTCCATGGTTGACCAAGTGGTCAATATGGTGACCATTGGGTCCGAGGTTGGCCAAATGGTCAATGTGGTGATTATTGTGTCCATGGTTGACCAAATAGTTAATGTGATGACCATTGGGCCCAAGGTTGACCAAATGGTCAATAATGGTTCAAATTAGGACTGACTATTAATGACTTAGCTTGTCTAAGGTGTCACTTAATTTTGAGGTCAAAAGACGACAAATTAGGGTTTGGTTCAAAGTTTAGGGTTTAGGGACCCCTGATTGGTTTAAGGAATCAACGTTAGTAGACTTTTTCCCCAAAATGGATTTGATGATCATAGTGTTCTTAGGGCTTGCTGAAGAATCCCTGGGATCCTTAGTTGATTTGGGTGGTTCAGGATATGCCCTGATCATGGATGTCAGTTTTGAATAGATCCTCACAAAAGTGAGGTCAACAAATGGGACCCAAATATGTGTGGAATACTAAATAAGTATGACACACATATTTTTGTTGACCGAAATGATCAACATAACACACAAAATCAATTTGTCACTGGCTTTAAAGAAGAATGCAATTATTCATTGTCAGTAAGTTTATCATTCAACTTTTAAAGTCTGTTAGGGAAAAGGATGTCAGGACTTACAAATAACTCATTAAAGAGGGGAGGAAACATGTAAGCTATAAAAAAGCCATAGTTATTTGTCATGGAGGCTCTACATCCAATAGTTAAAGAAAAAATGGATGACATACTCCATTGAAGGATGTTTTATACCAATGCTAAAAAATGTCGAATGTTGGCTTTGGGAAGGAATGTTGAGAGACTTATATCCCATCCCAAAAGAAGAGCTAAAGGAAGGCCATGATTCCATGTCAGGAAGGTCTTATATCCAATAACAATAATAAGAGTGGATGTCATATTCCATTTAAGAAGGTTTTATACCATCTGTCAAAGATGTCAAATGTCAATTTTGGGAAGGAATGCTAAGAGACTTATATCCTATTCCAAAAAGGAAAGCTAAAGAAAGGCCATGATTCCGTGTCAGAAAGGTCTTATATTCGATAGCAAGAGAGAGAGTGGATGTCATACTCCATTGAAGAAGGTCTTATACCATCTCTCAAAGATGTTGAAAGTCGATTTTGGGAAGGAATGCTAAGATACTTTCATCATATCTAAAAAAAAAAAAGCTAAATGAAAGCCATACCTTTGTGTCAAGAAGGTCTTACTTACGATAGGAAGAGAGAGAGTGGATGCCTTATTCCATTGAAGGAGGTCTTATACCACCTCTCAAAGATGTCGAATGTTGGTATTGAGAAGGAATGTTAAGAGACTTATGTCCTTTCCCGAAGGATGAGCTAAAGGAAAGTCATAACTCTATGTCTGGATGCCCTTGCATCAAATAGTTAAAAAGAGAGTGGATGCCATACTCCACCGAAGGAAGTCTTATACCATCTCTCAAAGATGTTGAATGTCGGTATTGGGAAAAAATGCTAAGAGAGTTGATAGACAAAAATAATATTCTATTTTATGTTACATTTTATGATTATTTTGATGATATTAAACTTTAAAGAAGGGTATTTGCATTTTTTTGTTGCAGGTATAGCAATTTTAGACATTTGGAGCAAAAAGTAGAAAAAATGATAAAATTTGGAGCCTAAATGAATAATTTGATGATTCTGGCACCAGAGGCACCAGAAACTAGCATTAAAGACACCCGTTTACAAAGAAACGGTGCAAGAGGTGCCAGATTGACTCTTGAAGCGCCTGTATTAAAAAATAGTGTGGACTCCATCAAGTGGCACCAAAATCTAGAAAACAACACATACTTCATTAGTCTGGCACCAAACTAGCACCATAAGCACTAGAGATAAATTATGATGGAGTAAATTTTTTAGCTGATTTTGAAGGCTTCAAACATTTCAAACATCTCATGAAGTGGTTTAATGCATCTAAACACTTTTGAAGGCCCTCCAATGAAGATAAATGTCTCTTTGATGAAAGGACTTTTCTCTTGGTGAAAAATGTGTGATTTTTGGTGGAAAAATTAGAGGGAATTTTAAATTCTAATTGTCCTCTAATTAAGAGAACTTCGAGAGAGGAGAACTTTGAGAGAGAGAGGATAACTTGAAGAGTGGGGCATGAGAGAGAGAGAGAGAGAGAGAGTTTGGCCCGAGAGAGAAGAGAAGGATTTTCTTCTAGGGTTGTAAGAGGAGTGGGAAGATGAGAGATTTCTTCTTCATTACACTTCTAAGAGAGAATTGGGTGTGATTGTAAAGAGATAAAGTGCTTGAAGGGAACTTCTAGGGATTTTCTTGGGAAGGAGTATGAGATAAGTTATGTTCTTTTCTTTATTTATTTTGTAAACTTGTTTTTATATATGAAATCCGTGTTTTGTCGTATCCTTCTCATGAATTTTGAGCAGTCATCTTTATCTTTCTCCCTACATTGAGATGTGGTTTTTTGGAGAATTAGTTTTTTTTATAAGGTTTTAAATGTCAATAAATTGTGATGATTCAAACTCTGATCTTCATTAACTTTTTGATGTGACTAATTGAAAGGTTAAAATTTGTTGAAAAACATATGATCCAAAAGAGCTATGCTTTCCACAATATGGTAAGAGTCACATTCAATTTCATGGGTGAGAATGTAATCCATGAGGTTGCATGCAAATAAATAGGAAAATATACTTTGATGGGTGCATAATTGGAGATTTTAAGATGAGGGATTAAAATCCCCAATTTTGTCCAGTTGCTTTGAAATTGAAGTGAGATTGTTTGCCATTAGGTGAGGGAGAAGTGAGAGCCAGTATCCTCTCAACCTAACCACCGATTTGGGACTAAACTCTGGATTAGTAAATGTTCTTTATGCACTCTTAGAGGGTAAAGAATAGGATTTCTCCTATCTAGCACAATATAATTTCATATGTATTTTTCAATGATTTTAATTTCACCACATTCCATAAACTCATTATAAGGGGAATGATGTTTTCTTAAATTTGAACTCTTTATTTCAAAACTCTGTTGAGTCTTTATAAGTTTACTTTTGAAGTTTAACAATTAGTTTAGTTAACTTAGTTCTTTTAACTGCATTTCATTTGGCGCTCATTAAATTTACTTTAAATTTGATTTACTCATTTAAGTTTTATAGTTTGAATAGTGTGTTTGATGTTATAGCCATAAGAATTTCCAACTCTCTGTGTGATCAATACTTAGGACTCCATTAGAGCCCTTTATTAGTTGAGTGATGCGTATACTTACGTTATTATTCCGGTTTTGGTAGTTTAGATATTTTAAAAGATAAAAGAATTTTACAAAATTTGTTTTTATTGGGATTAAATTGCATATTTATTATTAGTGCTAGCCAATCATGCACCAAGTTTTTGGCACCGTTGTCGGGGAGTAATGGTAAATTACTTTATAATTGATAACATTTTATTTGAACTGAAAAACTATTTGTAGTTTAATTAAATATTTTTATATTTTAGTGTGTTTGTTTATTTTTAATGCTTATTGTGTTTGTTTATACGTAGTTTAAGATCGGTAGGTTTAATACCTTACGATTCAAAGTTAGAAGGAACAATTAGAAAAATTCAAAAACAACAAGAAAAGATAGATAATTTGAATAAAATGACTTGCAACTTAAGTAATTCTGAGAATGATAATTAACATTATCAGAAACCTTTAAGAGATTATGTTAATCATACAACAGATGAAATTCATTTGAGTATACAAAACCCTGTTGTAGTTGTCAATTCATTTGAGCCTAAACCTGCTATTATTCAAATGGTACAAAATAATATGTTTGGGGAAATGTTACACCTAAAAAATATAGTATTTTTAGACACATTTTTATACCTATTTTTGAGATATTACACTTTAATGGAAGGTTTTTTGTGTTTTTGTTTCAGGTACAAATAAAAATGTGAAAAATGCTTAGAGGAGTGAAGAAGAATCAAATTTGGAGCAAAAATGTGATAATTGTGCTAAAGTGTTTTGGTGCCTAAGCGTCAGATCCGACGCTTAAGCGCCGATGAAACAAAGAAGGTCGCACCTAAACGTAAGAGGCCTCGCGCTTAAGTGCCAAAGGTAGTTATTTGACGATTTTCTTCATTTGGCCAAATTTTGAAGAGGTATTTGAGGCACCTATTGGCTTAAGAGGGTGGTTATAACCACTAAGAATGAAAATATTATTAAAATACTTGTGAAAGGAGGTATCCTTTGGAGAATTCATCGAATGTGAACACATTTTAGAAATTTATAAAAGAAGGAAGTTGAGACATTTGAAGGGGGTGCTTGAAAGTTCTGAAAAGAGTTAGAAGAAGAGTTATAAGGAGTTTGAAGAGATAGTTTTGGAGAGATTTTCAAGCACCACAAAAATTTACTTTATCCTTTTTGTTTTTAGTTTATTTTGAGAGTGTGGTGAAAGAGAAGAGATTTAAAGGAACTTCAAGAGTTTGGTAGAGTAGAGTATCTGTGTTTCATCTTTGGAAGGGGGTGTCAATCTCTTTTGTTACATCTAGTGTTTTCTTCAAAATATGTACCAATGTCTTGTTGAAGGCCTCCGTCAGGCCATTTGCCCTGGGATAGTAGATCGTAGAGTACCTCCAGTCAATCCCGCACTGCTTCGCGAAATTATTGATTTTTGTGCTCTTGAAGGCTGTTCCATTATCAAAAATTATTCTATGCGGGACTTCAAAACGACAGACAACTTGGCTTTTGAAAAATTGAAGGTCGTACTGTGCTGTAATCTCTCATAACGACACTGCCTTTACCCATTTGGAAAGGTAATCCGTGGATGCGAGAATGAATCTGTGTCCCTTAGAGGATGGAGGGTCTATCATACCTATTATGTAAACACTCGAATAACTACGGAGCAATGGTTGGGTGTAGCACATTCAGAGATTGGTGCAAGAACACCTCATGCACTTGACACTGGTGACATCTTCTGATTGTATCCATGAAGTCGGAC
Source organism: Phalaenopsis hybrid cultivar (assembly GCA_002079205.1). Lineage (NCBI taxonomy): Eukaryota > Viridiplantae > Streptophyta > Magnoliopsida > Asparagales > Orchidaceae > Phalaenopsis > Phalaenopsis hybrid cultivar. Next base: position 65,080 of record JXCR01146769.1, on the reverse strand, counting down.
ATCATTGCCGGCCAATAATATCTGAGTCTCTTGACCTTCATTTTTATCTTTGGCCCTTACTGGTGAGCGCCACATAATCCAACATGTACTTCTTTGACAAAAGTCCATGCTTCGGCTCTGCTTAAACATCGTAGCTACATTTGATTGAATTATCTTCTATAGAGGACATCACCCACTAAAGCGTATGACATAGCCCATCTTGTAATGTGATGTGCTGCCGACTTGTCTTCTAACAGCTTTCCAGTATGCAAATATTCTGTTAATGGATTACACTAATCTTTGTTGATATCAGCAACCATAATTATCATTTCTTCTTTTTTGAGCTTATGTAGATTTTTAGGTCAATTTAAGACAAAACCTATCTCCCTTGTACCATAATCTTAATGGAATCCTCCAGGGGACAACCAATTCTTTTGCAAGTTTTTTCTAAGGCATTGATATGGGCATTATCTTCCTGAGGAATCCGATAAAAAGTTACATTAGGAATCTATTATAGTAGCTTCATGGTGTACCGCTGATATTCTGCTAACCTTGGCTTCAAAATCTTGTATTGTCCAACGACTGGTTGGATGATGAGTTGTGAGTCACCATAGATGGCAATGTCTGTTATATCCATCAAGATTGCCAATTCCAACCCATTGATTAGCGCTCCATATTCTGCTTCATTGTTGGTACATGACTCTATCAGGCAGTAAGAGAATCTCATCATGCCCTTATCTGGCGTGATGAAGATCAAACCAATTCCTGCTTTACTTGGAATAACTGTTCCTGATCCTTTGTCTTTTTTGACTGACGAAGCTCCATCAAAGTAAATCTTCCAGTGTTGCAAACTAGAGAATTCTATTTGTAGTACATGTTCATCTGGTAATTTGTCATTATGGGTGTGCAGTGAGAAAATTTGCTAAAATCTGTCCCTTGATAGCATGGAGGGGAATAATAGTTATATCAAATTGCAACAAAATCATCGACAATCTTACTAGACGTCTAGAAAGTGTTGGTCAGGTTAACATATATTGTAATAGATTAACTTTCAAAATAAGGGTAATTTTATGAAAAAGCATGTAATGTCTAAGCTTTTGGGTAATAAAAATCAAAGCTAGACAATGCTTCTCAATAGGTGGATACCTTATCTCTGTCCGTATTAGAAGATGACTTAAGTAGTAGAGTGCATTTTATTTACCCTCATCATTAACTTGAGCTAAGAGGGCTCCAAGAGAGTCATCTAAGGTCACGGTATAAAGTATTAAAGGTTTACGAGGGATAGGGGCTGCCAAAATGGGAGGTGTTACTAAATATTGCTTAACGTCCTCGAAAGCCCGTTGGCATTTCTCTTCCCAAACGAATTTGGTGTCCTTTTTAACTAATGCCGAGAAAGGCTGACACCTATCTGAGAGATTAGAAATAAAGCGTCTCAGATATGCCAACTTACCTTGAAAGGAACATAATTGCTTTAAGGTTTTGGGAGGAGGCATTTTCAAGATAGCTTTAATCTTATCCGGGTCGATCTCGATTCCCTGATGACAGATAACGAACCCTGAAAACTTCCTGGAGGCAATGCCAAAAACATACTTTAAGAGATTCATCTTAAGATCATATTGTCATAATCGTTTGAACACGATCCTCAAATCATACAAATGATCTATTTTTTATTTACTTTTGATGACCAAATCATCTACATAACACTCCACTTGGTTGTGAATGAGATCACAAAAATCTTCGTTATAGCTCATTGGTATGTCGCTCCTGCATTCTTCAACCTAAACGACATCACTATGTAGCAGAAAATTCTGATCGGTGTTTTGAATGCTGTAAGTGAGCATCTTCAGGAGCCATCTTGATTTGGTTGTACCCCAACGATCCATCCATGAAAGAGAAAATTTCATGCGTTGATACGATATACACCATCATTTCTTGTAACGGTAATGGAAATTCGTCCTTTGGATACGTTATATTCAAATCCCTGAAGTCGACACAAATACAGATTTGTCCATTTTATTTTTAACTGGCACAATGTTAGTTAACCATGTGGGGTATTGCTCTTCTCTTACAAAGTTAGCGTCTATTAATGTCTTCACCCCGACAATGACTTGTTCTCTATTTCGAGGCATATTCTTTTGGGGAATTGTTTTACTGGGGTCATATCCTTGTCCATTCCGAGTTTATGAACTACAACTTCTACTGACAGTCCTGACATTTCATCATAACTCCATGCGAAGTAATCTTTGAATTCTGTTAACAGTTTGATCAAATTTAAAGATTCTTCATCATTGAGTAGAGAACTTATAAATGTAGGTCCAGACTGCTCTTCCGTTCTGAGGTTAATTTTATTCAATTCATCAACAGTTAACTTAATTACCTCAAATTCTGGTGGAGCAACTTCTAATAGCTGATTAGTAGAGTCATCCTCCACATGGAGGCAATCCTCTTTTGATTCACTAGTAACAATCATGCAAAATTCTGAATTATCAACTAGTCCAACTTTACCAAATCGAGACCCTCTTTTGAGTTGGGAGTTCAACTTTTAACATTCCAAAATTTTTCAAAAAGTTGTAATTTATCTTTTGGTAAATACCCCTGATGAATTAAATTTTATACACAAGGCGAAAAGTAACCAAAAGGCAATTCCATTAATTCATTAGGATCCTCATCCAAATTTACATGATTTTTAAGCTTAGTAGAAGTAGAAGAATGATAAAATTTTATCGTCTTTGAACCAACGTTACAAACCTCCTTGACCTCTAAAATCTCAACCTTTTGAGGGAGAATTAGAATAAGGGTCATAGTGTTCACATAGTGGTTTATCCGATCATACATTGTCTCATATTTGCTTTTCTTTGTGTCTTTTAAAGATATCTCATTCTGTGGTTTCTTCTGTATTGTCATCATTATTTCATTTTCAGAACTTTCTTCTTCATTAATGTTGATGGCCGACCTAGTCCGTTCAACAATTAAATTAGCTTTTGCTCATCCACGTCTTTAACCTCGACCTCGGGTGCACGAACTAATAGAATCCCCACCAACTCGTTGCAAAAAAGCGGTGGAAGATTGTTGAAGTGTAGCTGAATAGCCCTGCCATTGTAATTCTTCTGTATCTTCACCTTTATTCATCACAACTTCACAAGAGAAGACAATTTTCTTTGGAGGCGCATAGTAGGTGGCATATTTGTGAATGCCAACTTCATGAACTGAAAAAGGCTGTAAATCTCCCTTGATGCAATGTTCTTGTCCATCCTTGTAGTACTTAATGCACTGGTATAGAGATGATGAAACCATGTTGTGTTCGTGAATCCATGATCGACCCAGTAGAGCATGGGAAGAGGTCTCGACATCGATGATGTGAAATTTAGCGGTTGTTACTAGTTCTCTAACTTTCATAAGTAATTTAAATGATCTAAGAGCTCTCTATTCCTTTTGGTTGAATCCTCTTAGCATCATTTTATCGGCCGTTGTTGACCTCACTTTTGGTTGAGGTATAGTTTTTCCCTTTTAGTAACCTAAGGTCTAGCCATAGGAATTTCCTATTGACTATTCTTAGAAAACTAGACATGGAACCAAGGGTTCTAGCCATAGGACTTTTCTTGTTGACTATTCCTAGAAAACTAGACATGAAACCCTCATTTAGAAATTCTACCCCGCCATAAGACTTTCATATTAACTATTCTTAGAAAAGTAGACAAGAAAACCTCAACATTAGAAATTCTACCTCTTCTTTACTCAACTTGAAGTTCCACATATTGGTCCTAACCTCTAGCACTTAGTAGGTAGGGTCACTATGGGGAAACTCAAGATGAGTCACCCTGAGGACTGTTGGACCTTAAGGTTAACCCTGGGTGTTGGTCTGGAGCTGAGGCACTCACTACACTCACTATACTTATCTACACTCATATACACCCACATTCGCTCACAACCCTAAACTCAAATTTCTAGCATAGATTCCTTGATCTTTTGGGTACTCATGTAGATGACCCCCTAAACCTACTAGCCATAGGGTTATGGTTTGACTAAGACCACTATGTAGAGGACCCAAAATGGGGTTTCCATTGGTCCATGGCTTGTTGGTGATGATTGGTACCTCAACTCTACCAAAATATCCATCTTGGCGTTTTACCCCAATAACACCCCCAAATTACCAAAATACCCCTCTTGGACCCAAAATTCCAAAAATATAAAAAATTCCTGAAAAATCCCAATAAATCCTAAATATTTCCAATTTCATTTCTCTCAACTACCATATGACCCAATTTGGCCAATTTGACCATCTTTAACAAAAACCCCCAAATTTGCCTTTAAGGGCCCAAATTCCTCAAATTCAATTCAAATGTTCATCAATTTGACCTCAATTGACCTCAATTTTAATCCTAAACTCAAATTAATTTTTTATATGATCAAATTAAATCAAATACAAGCTCAAATGGTCCATTATTTGATCCCAAACTTGATTTGAGTCAAACCCAATTTTGACCATATGACCTAATCTCACCAAATTGAACCCATAGCCTAGTCAATTGGCCCCAATTAATATTGAAAAATCTTGATAACATTCCTATACATCAAAATCAACCATTAATTGGCAATTGGCCTCAATTAATGTTGTAAATCTTTATGAATTTTCTATACATCAAAATCAACCATCCATTTGCATGTTGAGCCTCAAATCCATTTGATTTTGGCCTAAATCCAAAATTCCCAAATTTAGCCCCAAATTGGCTAAGTCCATCCATTTGATTTTGGCCTAAATCCAAAATTCCCAAATTTAGCCCCAAATTGGCTAAGTCCCCAAATTTCACGTAATTGATTGCCTTAACCTCCAAATTTGCATACAATTCATGTTGAAAACTCTTCATGAGGTCCCTATTGATCATTTACAATAATCAATTCAGACTTAGACCGAGGCTAACCTAAGCTAGACCCAAGCCTAGCCTAACATAACCAAATTGATTAAGGTTTAAAATTCCCTCAAATTGGCCCTTCATTTGAGCTCAAAACCACTTCCATTCTTCACCAAAGTTGTTCCTTATGATAATATACACCAAATGCAATATTTATTTGGGACAATTGNATATTCATAATTACTTGTGAATAGTAGATTTGTGTTGAATCATTTAATGTCGGCAAGCTTGCCAGACTCATATATGTTTAAAATTATTTAGAAGTTTAAATTTATTTTCATATAATGTTAATTTTAATTAGCAGATAAGATATAGATTCTAAAACATTTTGTAGTAAATGACTATATTAACAGTATCTCATAAATGTCAATAAACAGTCATAATTATGTAAATGGTGAGACATAGAGACTAGACCTTCATCATAATTCCAGGATTGATGTCTTTTTTTCTTCAGCGTGCAAGATGACTGATATTTTGCAACTCAATTTTTTGCCTATAGTTAGTTGTAAGGGTGCTCAGATTTCTTCATCTTTCTAAAGGTGATAGATATCCTCCTCTGCTGACAGATGGTACAGAGTGTTAGCTTAGTTATCATCATGTCCATCGATGACTAACATTGATCCTCTAAGAAGGGGAATGGAATAAGCTTCGATGGACTCTCCAGGACTGAGTATGTTGATCTCATTATCAAATAAAATTTCACACTATCTCAACAGCAAGACTGAGCTGAAGGGTCGCTCAAAGTCACTGCGATCAATGTGTGGTGGGATACCGCCTCCTGTTTCATAAATAATCATTATGCACATATCAGGTACACCTGTAGGTAGTATGATAGGTCATAGTAGAAGCCTCTTAATTATGGATTTAAAGAGAAAAGTTAGATGATCCACTTCTTCACCTCATACAATGTCAGGCGGGTAGCCTAGCAGATCACATTCAGAGTTGTAGTAGCATCTAAACTGTAAAGTGGTTCTACATTTTCCTTTTGTCCACTTTTAGAGTTCTAAATAGGTCTGCACTTTCAACAGACCTTGGTGTCCATTTATCCATAGTCAACATATAATGCAGGCAATTTTTTGTTGTTCCAAGTCTCTAAAGGCTACAATGAAGAGTTGTAATCTTTCTAGTATATTGACCGACCTCCATTTCAATCATTCAAATGGTTCAATGTTTTTTTCCTACATTTGCATTACTGCATACACCTTGCCAGTTGATTATCTAACTCAATCTTAAGATGTTGACGAGGAACCTATTCATGTTCTTCCGGTAGTGGCTCGTTTGGAGGAGTAGGTGTGTACTGAAACTTGTTGTCTCTGACATGTTGAGATATTTCAACAAACACATTCTTCTACAGCTGGTGTAGGCTCTTCCTCTACTGTATTGGTTTTCTCAGCCATCTTTGTGTACCTTCTCTTGATTCTCTTATTCGTATTCTTTCTCCTAGTCTTAATTAAGATAGGTTTGACGATAACGAACTTGAGCCTATCTCTAACAGGTATCAAGTTGCTTTCAATGCAAATAAGAGGGATTGATGCTTCTCAATGAAAATCCTAAGAAAGCTTCCTTTTTAGGTACTTCCACTGGATCGGGTAATGTAATAGCTGGGTCATTATAAAGCATGTTAAATTCATCAAATCCTATGTCAAATTTATAATTGGGTAGTTCATCGAGTGAATCTAGTAAATTGCCATTTTGACACTATCCTTGAAGAAAAAGATGAGCTTTTTGATAGACATTTTCTTGCAATAAGAATAAAGAAGTTACATGCCATTAAGAGCTCAATCATAACATTTAAAAAGGGAAGAGCTTCAACTAAACATTTTACAAATAAAAGTTGAAGCATTTTCAGATTAATTTTAAGGTAATGTTAAAATGATTTATGATGTATAAATTTGAACGTGATGAATGGAGTTAAAGTGATTAGATTTTGACTGAATTTAATTGATTTTGGTAAGGTCAATTAGGTATATTATTCCATTAAAGTTAGTTATTAATTTTAGGATGTTGATAAATTTTTTTTTCCAAAACTCAGAGATTTAATAGTGGATGGACTTCCAAAGAAGATCCCAAAACTAGATTTTATTAAGAGTTCTTGTACAACACTATGCAAGATATTTCAATAGGTAACACCCATTGATGGGGAACATGGGACTCTCATCCCTTCCCTTAAAACTTACTACCAATTATTCGGTAAATGAGGATTGATATTTGAAAGACTAAACTAGTTCTCGTACTCAAATGATTCTAGTTCAAACTAGTATGAGCTAGAACCATTTATGCTTGATACAGTTCAAGATTATGTTGGACTAATAGATGTGCTTATTCTAATCCTTTGGGTTCTTCAAATTTTAGCTTAATATTCTAATCCAGAGGTCCTCTCTGACAAGTAGCAATCCTTAAGGAAGGAATTTGTACTTCCAAGGGGAGTACAGTATCAAACCCATAAACTATATCAAATGGAGTGGATTAAGTTGGGGATTGATATGTGGTTCGATAAGCCCATCATGCATTCACCAAATACTCATGACACTATCATTTAATATCTTCAAGTGTCATCTTCAAGATTTGTGTTGAAGTCTAATTGACTGCTTCGGCTACTCCATTCGCTCAAAAATATTATATGATGAAATATTTTGAATCGATGTTGTGTCACTTCCCAAAGGTATTTTTCTTGGTAGTCTTGAATGCAGGACTAATTTCTGATATAACCCATCAGAAAGTACCAAACGGTTATAACCCTTATTACAAAGAAATGCATTATATAGTGAGTTTTCACTACTTTCAAAGGAATGGCTTTCGCTCATTCCAAGAAATAAACATATGCCCCTAAATTGAAGGAGGGGGGTCAATAGGACCCATGATGCTCATGCAAAAAATTCAAAATACCTCGAGACAATCATAGGGTATAATACGTTTGGTGGCTGATGCAAAGACAAAACTTTGTACTTAACATTGGTAACATCTTCACACTAATTCCATATAGTCATTGATCATTATTGTCCAATAATGCCCTATTTTCTTGATCTTTATTTTCATCTTAGTGCTAGATTGTCGGGCTATATCTCTTTGATCATCTTCTTAAATTTATGCTTATCTAGGAAATGTAATCACATATGATTGAAGTACCTTCAATTAAATATGTTATTTATGATGACATAAAATAAAACTCAAAATTTCACCTGGTGAGCTACTGATTTATCTTTGGATAATTTACCCTCTTATAAAAAATCCAAAAATGGTTATTTCTAATAAACTAACTCTTCAACTGTGATTGCAACTATTTTTTTCTTTTTATTGATCAAGGTAATTCATATCAACTAGAGAAAGGATGCGGTAACCTTGAACTTCAATCGACATTGGTTCCTCTTCTAAGCATATAATCTCTTTAGCTAACTTTGTCAAACCACCTGCAATTGTGTTACTACCACAAAGTATTTGGTACAATGTAACATTTAAAATCAGTTTGAGTTAGTTCATTATCTATTGGTAATACTGATGAAGGCAAGGTTTGAAGACTTTATACATTACAACGTTTTGATTGATCACTAACTCTGAATCACTAAAGACTTTCGCTTCTTGAATATCCATTAGAATGGTGAAGACAAGACCACTAATATGGGCTTCATACTCAGCTTTGTTGTTATTACATAGCTCTGAAAAGTGGTATGATAATCCCTTATTTCCTCTTTATGAGTTATGGAAATTAGTGATACCCCTGCTTTCTCAGGGATAACCACCTTTATATTTGTTGCTTTCTTGTTTAACGAAGCACTACCAAAAAACAACTCCTAAAATTGTTTGTTTTGATTTTCTAACACCATGATTTTTATATTCAGTAAATCATTTTTAAAGAAGAATCGACCAGTATGGGATCTGGCACTATGAAATCTGCTAATGATTGACCTTTAGTAGAAAACAAGGGAAAGAAGGTTATATAAAATAGTGATAGGAATGAACTAGTCTTCCTGAGACTGGGTAGGTCATCTAATCTTGCGAATGATTAAAATAAGAAATAAGACTAACTTAAAAAGAGAGCATGTAATGTATTAATTTTTGTACAATGGAAATTAAGGCTAGAACATGATGTTCAATAAAAAGATAGTTTGGGGATAAATCAATAACTTAAGTAATATAGTGCATTCTCCTTGTCTGCCTAATTAGTTTGTACTAAAGGTGTTAAGGGAGTCATCTAAAGCAGCATTATAAAAAATTAATGATCGACCAGTGGAGGCGGCTAATTTTTGAGGTGTCATGAAACACTGTTCCATGCTTTCCAAGGCTTGCTAATAACTGTCATCCTATTAGAACTTTAGATTTTTCTTAATTAAAGTAGAAAATGAATGACACCTTCATAAGAGACTGTAAATAAAACACCTTATATATGTTAATATACCTTGAAAGGATCTTAGTTAAGTTAAGCTTTTCAAAATTGGAATTTCTAATATAGCTATGATCTTCTCTGTATCTATTTCAATCTCACTTGTCTTACTATGAACCACAAAAAATTTCTATAGGTAATGCCAAAGGCGCCTTTCAAAGAATTCATATTTTAGGTAGTATAAACGTGGGCGTTTGAAAATAACTCTCTAATTATATAGATGTCTTTTCTCCCTTTACTGTTCACCACTAGGTCATCAATGTTACATTCTATTTTTTTATGGATCAATCTATTGAAAATATTTGGCATAGCTTGGTGGTAGGTAGCACCAACATTCTTTATCTGAAAGACATAGTTTTATAACAATATACTACAATTGAGGCCTTGAATGTGTTATGTTTCTCATCTTTGGGAGCCATCTTAATTTGAAGTTATCCCATGTATCTATCTATGAATGAGAATATCATGTGTTAAGAAGCATTGTTCACAATCAACTCTACTATAAGAAGAGAGAATTTATCTTTAGGACATGTCTTATCTAAAGTCTTTACACAAGTGTTTTTGCCCATTCTTATTCTTAATAGGTGCAACCCTAACTAGCTAAAAAGGATACATATCTGATCTAATGAAATAATCTTTGATCAATTTCTTCACCTCAACGACTACTTGTTCTTCAAACTTGAACTTTCATTCATTGAGGTACTTGCTTAATAGGTACAACAATAGGTTGAATTTGTAATTTTGGACTCTCACCTTGGGAGCTAGTCTTTACATTTCTTCATAGTCTTAGAAAAAATATTATTTATGTTCTAAAATTAAGTCATTAACATTATAGCCTTCTGTTCATTTAAAAGTGAACTTATGAAGGTTAGCTTAGGCTTACCTTGATTTCCAAATTTATTTCCTTTAATTCATTAAAGGTTGATTTGATTTATTCCACTAGTTTAGGAGGTGCATCTCTAACTAGGAGGTAATCCATGTCATCCAAAAGATTTTAATAGATACGGTCATCATTAAGAAGATCATTCCTTGGAAAAACCATATCGGGTTCTAGATAGTTAGTATTTACCATGCAATATTCCTTTTCATCAACTAGTCCAACGATATGTCTATAAGAATGCTAAATTTTCTTTATCTTTTGCACCTAATTTTGGATGAATTTACACTTTAAAGAATGGTATTTTTATCTTTTTCTTGCAAGCACAACAAGTAGTAGATGTGGAATGAAATGACAAAGAAGTGGAGTGAAGTGGAGGTGAAGTGGAGCAAAATGTCCCCAAGTGGACTGACACCTACGCGTCTTCCTCTAAGTGCCAATGGCCTACATCATAGGGCCTTAGTGCAATCCATATGGCGAATAGGCACCAATTTTAGCTAAACTAGAGAAAGAGTCTAGTGTCTAGGTGTTAGGTTTGTAGGGCCTTTGCACCGACAACTATTTTATATTTTTTCAGCAGTTCCTTCAACAGTTAAGCTGCAAATATAACCAATGTTTAATGATGTTAGGAGCAATTATAGAAAGCCTAAGAAGGTGAGAAGACCTCTAAAACCTAAGGGAAATCATATGGGAAGTCTGATGTTCAATTTTAGTTTACATTGCTTTTGGTGAAGATTTGTAGGGATATTGTAGAGAGGTTCTTCAGCAAGGCAGTAAAAACTTAGGAGATCTTCTTGGGAGAGATTTTTAGTGGTTGGGAAGGTAAAAAGCTAAGTGTTTTGGACTCTTTTGTGTTGTAACTTTCTTTGTACATAACTCTAGTTGATTTTTTTCATTTTAAAAATTTGTTGTGGCAATTTTTCTATACTTAGTGAGTAGTTCCTTTTTACATTTCCCCTTGTTATGAATAAGTAAGTAGTGTAGAATGGTGAACTATTTTAAAATTGGTTTTTAATCTTTAAAGTGATGATTTTTGTTCTTTGTATCAGTTACTTATCATTCTAGCTTAATGTTTTGTTAAATTTTTTTGTAAACCCATAAAACTCGGGAGAATTATGACATGAACAACTAGAAAGAATCTCAAAAGCTTAGGCACTACATGCTTTCTCATAAAATTACCCACATTTTGAAAGCTAATCCGTTGCAATATTTTATGACCCCGACCAACATTTTTCGGATGTCTAGCAAGATGGTCGATGATTTTGTTGCAATTTAATATAACTTTTGTTCCCCTCCGTGCTATCAAGGGATAGATTTTAGCAGATTTTCTCGCAGCACACCCACTTCCAGTTGGGTCCCCTCTTAATGACAAAATGCTAGATGAACATGTATTACAAATGAAATTTTCCAGTGTGCAATGCTTGAAGATGTACTTTGATGGAGCTTCGTCAGCCTGAAAAGACAAAGGATCGGGAATAGTTATACCAGGCAAAGCAGGAATTGGTTTGATCTTCATCACGCTAGATAATGGCATGCTGAGATTCTCCTATCACTTGACAGAGCCATGTACCAACAACGAAGTACAATATGAAGCCTTAATTACTAGTTTGATTTGAAAATCTTGATGGATATAACAGATATTGCCATCTATGGCAATTCTCGACTCATCAATCAACATGTCACCGAACTATAGAAGATTTTGAAACCAAGGTTAGGAGAATACCCCCGGTACACCATGAAGATACTAGAACAGATCCCCAATGAAACTTTCTACCAGATTCCTTGGGGAGATAATGCTCATGCTGATGCTTTAGCAAAACTTGTAAAAGGATTGATATGTCCCCCTGAGTGTTCATTGACATTATGGTACAAGGAAGACAAGTTTTGTCTCGATTCGACTTCAAAAATCTACACAAGCTTGAAAAAGAAGAAGAAACGATGATTGTGGTTGCTAATATCAACGAATATTTTCGTAAGCCATTAATAGAATATTTACTGACTCGAAAGCTACCTGAGGACAAGTCAGCAGTGCATCACATCACATAAAGGGTTGTGTCATATGCTTTATTAGGTGATGTCCTCATTAGAAGATCATTCGATTAGATGTGGCTACGATGTCTAAGCAGACCAGAGGCACAGAATATTTTCAAAGTACATGCCAGATTGTGTGGCACTCACTAGTCAGGGCCAAAGATGAAAATGAAGATCAAGAGACTGGGATATTATTGGCCGGAAATGATGTCTGACTGCATGATACAACTAGAAGATGTCACCAGTGCCAAGTGCATGGGGTGGTCTTGCACTAACCTTCTAATGTGTTGAACCCAACCATCACCTCGTGACCATTCGAGTGTTGGGGCACAGACATAATAGGTCTGATAGACACTCCATCTTCTAAAGAACAAATATTTATACTTACTGCTACAGATTACTTCTCTAAATGGGCAGAGGCAGTGTCATTACGAGAGGTTACAACATAGCACGTCCTTCAATTTTTGAAAAGCCAAGTTGTCTACCATTTTGGTGTTCCGTGCAGAATAATTTTTGATAATGGGACAGCCTTCAAGAGCACAAAAATCAACAATTTCATCAAGCAACACATGATAGACTGGAGATACTCTATGATTTACTATCCTAGAGCAAATGTCTTGGTCGAGGCCTTCAACAGGACACTAGTAAAAATTTTGAAGAAGACACTAGAAAGGAACAAAAGAAATTGCATAACAAACTGATAGAAGCCTTGTGGGCCTACCAGACAGTGTTCAGGACCTGTTGACCTCACTTTTGGTTGAGGTTTAGATTTTCCCTTTTAGTATCCTAAGATCTAGCCACAGGATTTTCCTATTGACTATTCTTAGAAAACTAGAAATGGAACCCTCACCATTAGAAATTCTACCCTCTTCTTTACTCAACTTGATGTGTCAATGTTGGTCCTAACCTCTAGCATTTAGTAGGTGGGATCACTATAGGGGAAACTCAAGATGAGTCACCCTTAGGACTGTTGGACCTTAAAGTTAACCCTGGGTGTTGGTCTGGAGCTAAGGCACTCACTACACTCACTACACTCATCTACACTCATATACACCTCACTCACAACCCTAAACTGAAATTTGTAACCTAGATCCCTTGATCTTTTGGGACACTCATGTAGATGGTCCCCTAAACTTACTAGCCCTAGGGCTATGGTTTGGCTAAGACCACTATGTAGAGGACCCAAAATGGGGTTTTCATTGGTCCATGGCTTGTTGGTGATGACTGGTACCTCAATGCTTACCAAAATACCCATCTTGGTCTAAAACCCCTAAAACACCCCCAAATTACCAAAATACCCCTCTTGGACCCAAAATTCCAAAAATTCCAAAAATTCCAAAAATTCTTATAAAATCCCAATAAATCCCAAATATTCTCAATTTCATTTTTTTAAACTACCACATGACCTATTGGCCAATTTGACCATCTTTAACCAAAACCCCCAAATTTGCCTTTAAAGACCCAAATTTCCCCAAATCCAATTCAAATGTCCTTCAATTTGACCTTAATTTCAATCCTAAGCTCAAATTTACATTTGATATGACCAAATTAAATCAAATCCAATCTCAATTGGTCCATGATTTGAATCCAATTTTGAGTTAGGTTAAAGCCCCAATTTTGACCATATGATCTAATCACACCAAATTAAACCCATAGCCTAGTCAATTGGCCTCAATTAATGTTGCAAAATATTAATAACATTCATATACATCAAGGTCAACCATTAATTGACCTTGATGAAGCCTCATATCCATTTAATTTTGTCCTAAATCCAAATTTTCCAAATTTAGCCCCAAATTGGCTAAGTCCCCAAATTTCACCCAATTGATTGTCTTAACCTCCAAATTGGCATCCAATTCATGTTGAAAACTATTCATGATGTCCTTATTGACTATTTACAAGAATCAATTTGGACTTAACCCAAGCTAGACTCAAGCCTAGCCCAACATAACCAAATTGTTTAAGGTTCAAAATTCCCTCAAATTGACCCTTCAATTGAGCTCAAAACCACTTCCATTCTTCACCAAAGTTGTTCCTTATGATAATATACACCAAATGCAATATTTATTTGGGACAATTGACATGTCTAGCCTAGCCCAAACCCAAGTTTTGGTCATTTGCACCCACTTGGACCCATGCACTTAATGTGACCTAACCACCCTATAGTCACCAAATTAACTGCACCTCAGCCATTAGTTGGACTTAGTGAGAAGTCCAAACACCATGAAACCACCTAAATCAAGCCATTGACCAAAGGTTCCCCAAATTAAGGGATATTGTTTCCAAAAATGCACATGCTTAAGATATCTTTGCCAAATAAAAGCACATTTGCATTAAATTGTTGTGATGGATTCCTCTGGTTCCCTGAGCTCCTAGCCACCTCCCCCTGGCCAGCCGACCAGCCAAGAGGTCGAAAAAGTTCAAAATCGAGAGCCACCCCCATGGCACCTTNTGACATAACCACCCTAAAGTCACCAAATTAACTCCACCCCAGCCATTAGTTGGACTTAGTGACCAGTCAAAATACCATGAAATCACCTAAATCAAGCCATGGAACAAAGGTTCCCCAAATTAAGGGATAATTTCCAAAAATGCACATCCTTAAGATATCTTTGCCAAAATCCAAGCACATTTGCATTAAATTGTTGTGATGGATTCCTCTGGGTTCCCTGAGCTCCTAGCCACCTACCCCTGGACAGCCGGCAACATTTGCATTAAATTGTTGTGATGGATTCCTCTGGGTTCCCTGAGCTCCTAGCCACCTCCCACTGGCCGGCCGACCAGCCTAGTTGCCAAAAAAGCTCAGAATTGAGAGCCACCCCCATGGAACCTCACCCAAATCAAACCTAGAGGCCAGCTCATCCAAATTAAATTGAAGAGCTCCTCTGCCCTCCACCTAAGCACCACAATGCACCCAAACTTGTGCCCTGAGAGCCACCCCATGGCCATTTTTATAAAAACTCATCTCCCATGGCCATGGGAGGTGTGCTCAAATTTTCTTAGAGATGACTCTCCAAACTTCACACAGAGCTTCCCTAAGATCCCCTTAGTGCATTCCAACCATTTTCCCTCACCAATTCCCATTGCCAAAGCTCAATTTTGAGCTTAAAACCTTGCCAGAAACCAGGACAGAACCTAATACACCTCCACAGTCCACCAAACTCAAATTAACTTCACCCACACCTTCATAACAGTGAAAGAAGCCAAAACCCCATAAAATCCCCCTACCACAGAGCCTCTACCATAGCTCTAGACCAACACCCAAATCCGGTCGTGATTGAATTCCTACTTAGGCCTTACACCATGATCAGGGACTCAATCCCTAGCCTTCTTGGACCCCAACGAATGTCCCAAACCCCTCTGATCGAAGCTTCACTTCTTAGAGCAAAGGTATAAAACCTCACCTCTTCCTAAGCCTATTTCGATTCTCCATTTAATTAGGCTTAATTTAATTGCATGATTACCGTATGGGTATGTTCGTCTCACTTAGGCGAGTCCATAGGATAAAACTCGAGGTGATTTGGTTGAGTCTAGGTTGAGATCTTGGGGTTTTAGTGTGGACGGTCACGAGATCATTCTATCGGGGACGATGACGGGGAGCCGTTCGATCGAGAGTGTATCAAACGGATGGAGGAGATCGAGCCAGACGATGCTTCGGGACATAAACCGAGGGCCGAGTCAGCAGTTATGTGGATGGCGACGTCAAACTAGAGATCGCCACGCATGCCTTCAGAGCTGCCTAGGATCTAGTAAGCACGCGCGATTTAAATAGACGGCGGCAACCAACAAGAGCGCGCCACACATGTCTTCGGAGCTGCCTAGGATCTAGTCAGCAACGCGCTGTTTAAATAGATAATAGGGTTTTTTCTTATTTATTTAAATACCCTTAACTTAGAAAATTCATAACTTTGTGTAGAAAAATAAAAAAAATAAAATAAAAATACCCTCTTACTCAGTGAATATATGAGAACAATGTGGAATAAATTTGAAGACCATTTAATGCATATTTTATTTTTAATTAATTAATCACTATTTTGATATTTGATTCTCCATGCATATTGATACATCACCTTGGCTTGAAATTTTGGCATGTTGTAGCCTCTGTCAAGGAAAATGCCTCTGATTTTTCCAAAGTCAGAGGAGGTTCCTATACAGAGATCCATATTTTTCAAGTTATTAAAATAATCATGAAAATTAGCATATTAATTAGAAAATCCTAAGAAAATTTTGGAAGGTTCACTATGAGTAGAGAAACCTTTGGAAATAATTTCATGGGTCAATTCATTTAAAATACCCTTAAATTTTAAAAACACCAAATCACTAAGATAATTAATTTTAGAAAATATAAACATTTAAATGACTTGACTTTTAATCTCCACTGTGGCTTATGATCTAGAGAAATCATCATACAAATTTCAAAATATTTTGAGTTCATTTGACAACTTAAGTTGATTTTTAAAGAAAAATATCACTTTTGACACTTAAATGATTTTAAAAAAATCAAAATAAAACACAAAAAATTATGAAACTTAGTTTGNTACCCAAATCAAACCTAGAGGCCAGCTCATCGAAATCAAATTGAAGAGCTCCTCTGCCCTCCACCTAAGCACTACAATGCACCCAAACTTGTATGAGAGCCACCCCATGACCATTTTTATAAAAACTCACCTCCCATGGCCATGGGAGGTGTGCTAAAAATTTCTTCCCCATGACCATTTTTATAAAAACTCACCTCCCACGGCCATGGGAGGTGTGCTGAAATTTTCTTAAAGATGCCTCCCCAAACTTCACACAGAGCTTCCGTAAGATCCCCTCAGTGCATTCCAACCATTTTCCCTCACCAATTCTCATTTCCGGAGCTCAATGTTGAGCTTGAAACCTTGCCGAAAACCATGACAGAACCCAACACACCTCCACAGTCCACCAAAATCAAATTAACCTCACCCACACCTTCACAACAGTGAATGAAGCCAAAACCCCATAAAATCCTCCTCCCACAGAGCCTCTACTATAGCTCTAGACCAACACCCAAATTGGGCCGTGATTGAATTCCTACTTAGGCCTTACACCAAAATTAGGGACTCAATCTCTAACCTCCTTGGACCCCAACAAACGTGTCGAATCCCTCTGATCGAAGCTTCAATTCTCAGAGCAAAGGTATAAAACCTCACCTCATCCTGAGCCTATTTCGATTCTTCCATTTAATAAGGCTTAATTTAATTGCATGATTACCATATGGATTATGTTCGTCTCACTTAGACGAGTCCATAGGATCAAACCCGAAGTGATTTAGTTGAGTCTAGGATAAGATCTTAGGGTTTTAGTGTGGACAGTCACGTGATCATTCTATTGGAGACAATAACGGGGAGCCATTCGATCGAGCGTGTATCAAACAGACGAGGGAGATCGAGCCGGACAGCGCTTCGGGACATAAACCGCGGGCCGAGTCAGCAGCTACGTGGATGGCGACGTCCAACCAGAGCGCGCCACGCAAGCCTTCGGAGTAGCCTAAGATCTAGTTAGCACGCGCGGTTTAAATAGATAAATAGAGCTTTTTCTTATTTATTAAAATACCATTAACTTAGAAAATTCATAACTTTATGTAGAAAAATCGCAAAAATAAAATAAAAATAGCCAATTGCTCAGTGAATAGAGGACAACAATATGAAATAAATTTTAAGACCAATTTATGCATATTTTATTTTTAATTAATTAAACACTATTTTGGATCATTTGATTCTCCATGCATATTGGCACATCACCTTTGCTTGAAATTTTGACATATTGTAGCCTCTGTCGAGGGAAATATCCTCTGATTTTTCCAAAGTAAGAGGAGGTTCCTATATAGAGATCCATATTTTTCAAGATATTCCACATTATTTCAAGACAATGTGTCACACAAAGGTAAAAACGTGATATCGACTACGAGGGTCCTCTAACGGACATAGTCAACAATAAAGAAAAGGAGGGACTGCCTTCACTATTGAGGGTGACCATTCAAGACAATGTGTCACGCAAAGGTAAAAACGTGATAGCGGAACAAGATCCGATGGAGGGGCCCAGTCGTCTGCCCTCCATGGTAGCTACTCCAGCAAAGGACCTGATAGCCGCCCGTAATGAACGATTATCGAATACTCCGCTCCGCAGGACGCAGCGCAGAAATGCTAGCCGAAAGAAACAGAGAGCCTTTCTACGAAAGGAACGCAAATGCCAGAGAGACGTGAGCAGTTTTCTTATCCCCATTCCAGATGGACATATCTACAATCCAAATCTGAGAGAAACTTCTGCCAGCCTGCCCACTACAGATGAAGAGTCAGGATTTGTGACAGAATCAGATGTGCTCCCAGTTTCAGATATCTTATGCAAGGGTTGCCCAACATGCAACATTGAGGTACCTGTTGGGACATTAGTCACGGGCGCATTTGTAGAATGCCCGGACTACAACGTTCTGCATCTACAGCGTTTCAGTACATTAGAAGAGTACACTTCAAGCACCAATGAGTCTCAAACTCCAGACTTCGCGACAAATGAACCATATGTCCCACTAGGGACGGATCAGCGCGCACCATGGAGCCTAGGATCATACATCCCACTAGAGGCTGAATCTCATATTCTGGATCGACCAACACCAATTTGGGTTCCCGCCAAGGCCCGAAGGAAGGAACGCCCACGGCAGCTGCTAACTCCTGGTATGGTAGAATACTACAAGATAAGCAGAGTAAATAAAAGAGAATTTGAGTTCTATAAAGAGGTTCAGAGAAAGTTCGTCAACTTATTGGACGGCCTAGAGCTATATATCAGGGTTTTCTCTGAAACTAATGAAAGAAGCATTCTGGACTGCATCTTCGATTTAAGAGATAGAGGTTGATCGAACCTTCTCATGGAGAGGACATATTCCGAGCCGAAGAAATGGATGCGGGGAAAGGGAAGAATCACCATCCAATGCGGCTGTTGCTACAATTTTACGAACGACAGACAGAGGAATCCACCTGGGATCCTCAGATACGACCAAGTGCATCTGTTACCACCAATGAGAAAATGGATGATCAAGAGAATGATCTAGTGGAATATTCTACCCGCTACTTGCATTCCCAACAGTTGCATCATTAACATTTATAAAGAAGGTGACTGCATTCCCCACACATCGACCATCATGATTTTGTGAGGCCTTTCTACACGGTCTCGTTCATGAGTAAAAACAATATTCTATTTTGAAAAGAAATCAATATAGTCAGCCCTGGCAAATTCAGAGGAGCTGTGGAGATTCCTGTTGGTTCAGTACTTGTTCTCAAGGGCAACGGTGCAGACGTTACCAAGCACTGCATTCCAGGAGTGTGACACCGTAAGGTGTCTGTAACCTTCAGCCGAATGGATGATAGTAAAATACCGTATGGATTCCAGCAGGACCCAAAATTGGAGGAGCTATTTCCATACAAGCTATGAGAAGGTTGTACCTCTAAGTACATGCAAAGGAAACTCTTATTCTGAAGAATGACTTAGAAGGTCTGCTTGATCAGGAGCTCAATATACTAGGCACAGAGGGTTCACTTTCTTTCTTTTAACAGCACGACATGTATCTGATGTATGCAGTCTATAGTGTATTCATATCATGAGATGATTCTCAATGTATTTCAGCATGGATTACATGACGTACCTTTTGAGGCGTTAGCCTATGTCTGATTTATGACATTCTTTTTTGGGGTAAATTAATGGAAATTTCTCTCAAATTGTAACTTTTTGTCAGTTGCCTTTTTGTGCGATGGATGAAAGCCGTGAACGATGCGATGGATCAGAATTTCAATGAACATTGAACGAAACAACAAACCTTCAACAATAAATATAACACAAATTAAAAATAATCATAAATGAGTGAATAACAAAACAAATTTTTTTTAAAAATCAACAAATTAAAATTAAAACTTTAAGAACGCATTTTTGAAAAATTAAATATGATTAGAATAATAAGAAAATGAAATGAACCTGCTGAGTGGATGCTTCCGTTTTCAGAATTTCCTACTCTTTGTGCGTGCAACACAACCATCGTTATCTACCTCAACTCTCTTCACATCCCCGTAGAATTTTGCATTCTGCACAAAACTCCACAAAGCTCTACAAATCTTCTTCAACAAAATCAACCTTTCCATATGACAAAATTCTACAAATTCAACACCACAAGCTCTTTGTAAATTTCAATTCTCCTTTCGAGTCAACACCTAAATTCTGATTCTCATCTTTTGAGGTCGATACCTAAATTTTGACTATCTTCTGGAATTAATACTTACATTTCAATTCTCTCATCTTCGAATTGATACTTACATTTCAATTCTGACTTTCTAATCAGTCCTACATTTCTGATTCATTACATTCGAGGTCGGTCCTTACATTCTGACACCCTCTTTTGAGAATTGACCTACATTTCAATTCTCATTCCCGAATCAGTCCTACACTTCTGATTCATTACATTTGAGGTCGGTCCTTACATTCTGACATTCTCTTTTGAGAATTGATATACATTTCAATTCTCATTCCTACATTTCTGATTCATTACATTCGAGGTCGCTCCTTACATTCTGACACCCTCTTCTGAGAATTGACCTACATTTCAATTCTCATTCCCGAATCAGTACTACACTTCTGATTCATTACATTTGAGGTTGGTCCTTACATTCCGACATTCTTTTTTGAGAATTGATATACATTTTAATTCTCTTTCCTACACTTCTGATTCATTACATTCGAGGTCGATCCTTACATTCCAACATTCTCTTTTGAGATATGATATACATTTCAATTCTCATTCCTACATTTCTGATTCATTACATTTGAGGTCAGTCCTTACATTCCGACACCCTCCTTTGAGAATTGACCTACATTTCAATTCTCATTCTCGAATCAGTCCTACACTTCTAATTCATTACATTCGAGGTCGGTCCTTTCATTCTGACATTCTCTTTTGAGAATTGATATACATTTCAATTCTCATTCCTACATTTATGATTCATTACATTTGAGATCGGTCCTTACATTCCGACTCTCTCTCTCTTTGAATTGATATCAGAATTTCAATCCCCACCTCGGGGTCAGCACTTACATACTGACTCCCATCCTTTAGAAATCTTTAAAATTTCATAACTCAAAGTCCACTCTCCAATCCCCAGCGAGAGTCTCTACTTCTCGACTTGATAAAACACACACCTGTTAATTCACCGACAAAAACAAATCACACAAAATCTTGATAACATTCCTTTACATCAAAATCAACCATCAATTGACCTTGATTAAGCCTCATATTCATTTAATTTTGGCCTAAATCCAAAATTCCCAAATTTAGCCCCAAATTGCCTAAGTCTCCAAATTTCACCCAATTGATTGCCTTAACCTCCAAATTGGCATCCAATTCATATTCAAAACTATTTTCACCCAATTGATTGCCTTAACCTCCAAATTGGCATTCAATTCATGTTGAAAACTCTTCACAAGGTCTCTATTGACTATTTACAATAATCAATTCGGACTTAACCCAAGCTAGACTCAAGCCTAGCCCAACATAAGCAAATTGATTAAGGTTCAAAATTCCCTCAAATTTACCCTTCAATTGAGCTCAAAACCACATCCATTCTTCACCAAAGTTGTTCGTTATGATCATACACACCAAATACAATATTTATTTGGGCCAATTGACATGGATAGCTTAGCCCAAACCCAATTTTTGGTCATTTGTTCCCACTTGGACCCATGCACTAAATGTGACCTAACCACCCTAAAGTCACCAAATTAACTTCCCCCAACCATTAGTTGGACTTAGTGACCAGTCCAAACACCATGAAACCACCTAAATCAATCCATAGACCAAAGGTCCCCCAAATTAAGGGATATTATTTCCAAAAATGCACATGCTTAAAATAATCCAAAGGTCCCCCAAATTAAGGGATCTTATTTCCAAAAGTGCACATGCTTAAGATATCTTTGCCAAATCCAAATTTAGGGATCTTATTTCCAAAAATGCACATGCTTAAGATATCTTTGCCAAATCCAAACACATATTGCAATAAATTGCTGTGATGGATTCCTCTGGGTTCCCTGAGCTCCTAGCCACCTCCCCCTGGCTGGCTGGAAATTGTTGTGATGGATTCCTCTGGGTTCCCTGAGCTCCTAGCCACCTCCCCCTGGCCGGTCAGCCAGCCTAGTGGCTGGAAAAGCTCAAAACCGAGAGCCACCCCCATGGAACCTCACCCAAATCAAACCTAGAGGCCAGCTCATCCAAATCAACTTGAAGAGCTCCTCTGCCCTCCACCTAAGCACCACAATGCATCCAAACTTGTGCCTTGAGAGCCTCCCCATGGCCATTTTTATAAAAACTCACCTCCCACGGCCATGGGAGGTGTGCTAAAATTTTCTTAGAGAGGCATCTCCAAACTTCACACAGAGCTTCTCTAAGATCCCCTCAGTGCATTCCAACCATTTTCCCTCACCAATTCTTATTGCAGGAGCTCAATTTTGAGCTTGAAACCTTGCCAAAAACCAGGACAGAACCCAACACACCTCCACAGTTCACCAAACTCAAATTAACTTCACCCACACCTTCACAACAGTGAAAGAAGCCAAAACCCCATAAAATCCCCCTCCCACAGAGCCTCTACCATAGCTCTAGACCAACACCCAAATCCAGTCGTGATTGAATTTATACTTAGGCCTTACACCAAGACCAGGGACTCAATCCCTAGCCTCCTTGGACCCCAACGAACGTGTCAAACCCCTGTGATCAAAGCTTCACTTCTCAGAGCAAAGGTATAAAACCTCACCTAATATCGAGCTTATTTCAATTCTCCATTTAATTAGTCTTAATTTAATTGCATGATTACCTTTGGATATGTTCGTCTCACTTAGACGAGTCCATAGGATCAAACCCGAGGTGATTTAGTTAAGTCTAGGCTAAGATCTTAGGGTTTTAATGTGGACAGTCAAGGGATCATTCTATTGTGGATAATGACAGGGAGTCGTTTGATCAAGCGTGTATCAAACGGACGGAGGCGATCGATCCGGACAGCACTTTGGGACATAAACAGCGGGCCGAGTCAGCAGCTACATGGATGGCGACATCCAACTAGAGTGCAACACATGCCTTTGGGCTGCCTAGGATCTAGTCAGCACGCGCGGTTTAAATAGATAAATAGGGCTTTTCTTATTTATCTAAATACCCTTAACTTAGAAAATTCATAATTTTGTGTAAAAAAATCAAAAAAATAAAATAAAAATACCCACTTGCTTAGTGAACAGAGGAGAACAACGTGGAATAAATTTCAAGGCCATTTTATGCATATTTGTTTTTAATTAATTAAACACTTTTTGGGATCATTTGATTCTCCATGCATATTGACACATCACCTTGGCTTGAAATTTTGGCATGTTCTAGCCTCTGTCAAGGAAAATATCTTCTGATTTTTCCAAAGTCAAAAGAGGTTTCTTTACAGAGATCCATATTTTTTAAGATATTCCACATTATTTCTTTAAAGTAATAATCGAAACTAGCATATTGATTAAAAAATCCTAAGAAAAGTTTGAAAGGTCCAACATGACTAGAGAAGCCTTTTGAAATAATTACATAGGTGAATTCATTTAAAATACTCTTAAATTTTACAAACACTAAATCATTAAAAAAAATTAATTCTGGAAAATATAAACAATTAAATGACTTGATTTTTTATCTCTACTGTGACTTATGATCCAAAAAACTGAATTTAAACATTTAAATGACTTGATTTTTTATCTCCACTGTGATTTATGATCTAGAGAACTTGAAAATAATTAATTTTGGAAAATATAAACATTTAAATGACTTGATTTTTAATCTCCACTGTGGTTTATGATCTAGAGAACTCATCCATAAAAGTTTCAAAATATTTTGAGTTCATTTAATAACTTAAATTGATTTTTAAAGATAAATTCCACTCATAAAAATTTCAAAATATTTTGAGTTCATTTGATAACTTAAGTTGATTTTTAAAGATAAATATCACTTTTGACACTTAAATGATTTTTAAAAAATCAAAATAAAACTCAAAAAATAATGAAACTTAGTTTTTGAGTTCTTAGTGATCAGGGGATATTTTATAAAAATAGAATTATATTTAAAATAAAAATTCTTGATTTTAGGCCTATTTTAAATATTTAAATAATTAAAAATTCATAAAAACCACAAAAATAATAAAACTCATAGAAATATTCTAAATTTCTTCCTAATCACTTAGGAACAATTAGAATTTTTTTCTTGATTTTCTAAATAAAGATATTGAATTTCAAAGCTTAAAAAAAAATTTAAAGGCTAAAAATGAGTTTTCACTAAAATAATTCCAATAAATCAAAGAAAAATTAAAAAATTACAAAATTTTCTTCTCTAAGTCCTCTGAGTTTAGAGAGATTTTTCAGAAATACAAAACTTAATTTTTACCACCTAAAATATTTTATTTTTATTAAATAAACTATAACTTAAAATAATTCTAATAAATCACAAAAAATTAAGAAAATCATGAAATTTGGTTCAAAGCTTTACCTGGTCTAGGTCTACCTCCAGTAAGAATTTCAAGGGACTAAAATTTACCTTGGTTAAGTTAGAAATTTTCTTTAAAAAATCCTATTTTTGCATTAAAATAAGTATATAAATTAAAATAAATTTTGAAAAATCACATTTTCTCCTTTGATATCTTAATTGACCCATGAATGAGGTAGGATAAAAATTTCAATGTCATTTGAATTGAATTTGATAAATTATGAGGTGTTAGAGCCTAAGGGGCAAATGTGTAATTTTGGAAATTTAGCCTTAATAAACATTTAGGCTTAAGTCAAGGAGGGGAATGGGTAACCTCTGATCTTAATCAATATATTTGATGCTTGAAACACAAGGGGTCAATTGGTAGAAACCAATCCCACTTTCTTAATTAAGTTAAAAATTTTCTAAATCATTANTAAAAATTTGGAAGTTTACCAAAATTAAATGATCCTAGACTTAGGGGTATGACTTTTGAAGTCAATAACTAATCAATTTAGTACCCCTATTTTGATTTTCAAATAAAATCCAAATCATGAATCATGACCACTTAAGGTTTAACCCTTTTCAAAACTAATTAAGACACTCACCTAGGCCTTAAGGGCTTAGTGGTGGCTTAGGCTAAATCAAAATTGACTAAATAAGGATTAGAGAAATAAACATAATTAAATCAAACATTCTTGAAACACCACTAAGCTCAATTAGGATTAAGAATTTGGCTAAGTGTTCAAATTACACTAACTGCCCCTTCAAGGGAATTCACTCACATAATTTTCAAATTAAATGATAAATGATAATTACCCCTTTCTTAGGGATAATTGAGACATCAATGTTCACTGAGCATTAAGGGTATTTATAGGATGAATTATTAAGAAACATAATAAGTTTAAAAAGAACTCAGGATTTTCCACCGGGCAGCGAGAAAGTAGCTTGGACCTGCTTCTTTCTCTAGATCTGTTGGACACCTCGGGGATCTACTAAACTTAATATATATTGCTTGAAAAAGTCATCCTTAATTAAACTTCTAAGGACCCGCCAAGATATGACATAGGGTTAGGAAAATTATCACAACTCTACTTTTCTCACTCTTCATAAATGCCCTTACATGCATTTATATGTCTCACATGGGGGAATGAGAAGACTCGCCAGGTACGCTTTTACAGTTTATAGTACCATCTTTCTTCTGCCATTTCCTTACGTGTTTCATGCTTGCGTTTACCTACATAAACTTGCATGTTAACCATAACCCGAAACCAAAATTAAAATCAACCAAAATAAAACTCACCGCCACAATACTAAAAATATAAAACAACTCAAAATTTAATCACAAACATCACACAAAACTACAACTTCTACTAAATTAATATGTCTCTATCTGATGATTGGGAATCCATTGAAGGAGGTAACCTACGGTTGCTAACGAGGCTTCCCACAGTTTAAATGGAATTATGGGATTCATTAAGTTGAGTTTAGTAAGTTCATTTGGACTAAGTGAATCCAATAGAAAATAGTGGTGCAGGAACGAAGGAACCATAGGATCCTAACCGGTGTCGCTCTAATCAACTTTAATATGCCCCTATAAAATTTAAAAAACTTCAACCATAGGGCCACCTGATTTGACATTATAACTTGACACACTAGAAAACTCAAACTTATCGTGGCAAGGAGCTTGGAGCTAGCAAGGTGGGCAGCACGACCATCTTTAACAGCAAAATCTGTCTTCCCCAGCTAAACCAATCTTCCTTCCTTAGACTAAACAACAAAGCCATAGGACTTCGAGGTTGCTTGCTTATGCAAAGTAAATCCTCACCTTATCTTTAGGCCTTTGTATAGCCCTGTTATATAATATAATCCCTAATTCCTCTTAGGATTTCGAGGTTGTCGTTTGTTACGACCTAAATCCTCACATTTTCCAGGCTATTTGCGTGATCGTTTCACACAAATGTAAGCCCTAACTAATAAAATTGACAGGATGAAATACTTAAAATTTTCTCCTCAAAACTGAAGCCAAACATTAGGATAGCTTGGAAGGTCACTGAGATTCTCCTCTGGATCCTTGACATCCCCTAGTTCTTCCTCCTTTGGATTCTAAAATAAAATGATCCAGATTTGAACCAATCCCCTTTCACACCTCTACGTCTGATTTCGTTGAAGTGTCCTTCCCTTTGGAATCCTTGAAGATAATATTTCTTGATTTTTATCGAGAGTCTTCTTAGGTGACTTTGGTCATTTAAGATGTAATTAACTATTGGGGCTTGCCCTTATAGGAAGCATGTCTGAACCCAGCTTAATATAAACATATTTAATCCTTTATATTAAATAGGGGAACTTGTCGGCAAATACAAAGTTTTCGCAGACCAGACGGACATCATACTTTCCTTAGTTAATTTGATCGGGCCCCATCCTCAAGTCCTGTGTTTATCCTTCGGGATAGATACGAGAGTTGAGGTATAGTGCTCTTTCATTTTAAATTATGAAAAATATGGGATTAGTTTGATTTTATACTTCAACGTCCTTCTAAAGCGGGCAAGGGGATTTCGATTCCAGCGACCGACATCTTCGTACTGGCAACTCCCCACAAACCAACCCCAAAATAACGCCGACAGGACCCCACTCAATGTACACCCTACGCACTTGTGTATGGGTCCGAGGCCATATTAGCGCTAAAAGTTTAGACGTCATCTCTTAGATTCGTTATCTCCAATCAACTTACAATAGAAGAAAGTACAAAACTCAAACTTGAAGAATTGGAAATTCTTGAAGGAAAATGACTAGAAGCACAACAACATTTAGAGCTTTACGAAGCAAGGATGATACAAGCTCATGATAAATTGGTCTGCCCAAGGATGTTCAAATTTGGTGATCTCGTTTTTGTGCTCAAAAGGCCTATCCTTGCACGTCGCGTGATAGGTGGAAAATTTGAGCCAACTTTGGAAAGGCCATTTGTTTTACAAAAGGTCTACACAGGAGGAGTCTACCTGCTGGTGGATTTTTAAGACTAGAGACCCATGTTGTCGATCAATGGATGATACTTAAAGACATACAATGCAACTTGACATTACATGAATTGAAATTTTGAAATTTTGGTTGATCAAGGGTGATTCATTTTGCTAAACGTCTGTGACGGGTCCAAAAAAAATTTTGTAATAAAATTAACCTCAATAAAATGAAAACGTTTGAAGTAACATACTTTGATTTTCTCTATTCTACTTTTAAGTTTGATATTTTAATAAATTAAACAAAATATATATAAATAAATCATCTTCTCACCAATATAAACAAAAATTTTGTCTAATAAACACTTTATTTTGTTCTTGTTCCTGTTAAATTTCAGCACGCTGATGTTTTTCCTGTCATATGCAGAAAAAATGTCATGATAGAAGCTGATTTTTGCTTTCAAGGATGGCTGGAATCTTGCACTTAACAAGGAAAGGGCACCGTAGGATAACATCATAGACTTTGACGTGGACTTCGGTCAAGTCATTGTAGACTATGAGGGTCCCTTGATGGACGTGGTCAAACCGTCGAGAAAAAGAGGGGTTACCGTCGCTATTAAAGATCAGCACCAAGGAGGATTCCTTACTGAAGGGGAAGAAAGTGATAATGCAGCGAGATCCAATGGACGGGACTAGTCATCTGCCATCTATGATAACTGCACCGATCGGAGGACTAGTCACTGCCGATGACAAGGACTGCTAGACGCTCCGCTACAAAGGACTCAATGGAGAAATGCCAATTGCCGAAAACACAGAGCCTTCCTACTTTAAGAAAGAAGAAGCCAGAAAGAGGCGGAAAACTTGCTTACCTCAATTCCTGATAGGAAGATCTATGATCCATGCATGAGAGAGACTTCCTCCAGCTTGTCTGCCACAGAGGATGAGTCCGAGTACACTACAAAGCCGATGCTACCAGAAGTTTCAGATGATCTTTGTGTGGGTTGCCCAACGTGCAACACCAAGATTCCTACACTGATACCAACTACAGGGGCATTTGTGGAATGCCTAAACTGCAACATTTTCCACCTAGAGCGTTATAGCACTCTACAAAAATATACATACACTAATAGCAGATTTCAGATCACCGATCACTCAATGAAGGAATCATAAATTCCGTTGGATACAGAGACAACACAAGCATAGATTCTTATTGATATTGAAATGAGGGAGCGTCCTCGACAGCTGCCAATGATTATCATGGTAGAATTAGACAAAATGAGTATTGTGAAGAAAAGGAATTTTGAATTTTATGAAAAAGTTCAAGGAAGAATTGTCAATATATTGGAAAGCCTAGAGCTGTACACCAGAGTCTTCTTTGAAAGTGAAGAAAGGAGGATTCTCAACTGCATATTTGACCTAAGAGATAGGGGTTGAGCTGGTATTTTAATGGAAAGACCTATTTTGAACCACAAAAATGCATGCATGGAAAAGCAGAATAACCATCCAAGGTGGTTTCTATTATAATTTTAACAAAGATAGACAAGGAAATCCTCCAATGATTTTAAGACATGATGAGGTGGATCCGTTAACTCCTATAATAGAATGGATGATTAAGAGGATGGTTAGGTGGAGCATACTTCCAACCGAATGTGTTCCCTACATTTGTATCATCAATATCTACGATGAAGGCGATCACATTCCACCACATATAGACCATCATAATTTTATGAGAACTTTTTGGACAGTCTCCTTCATGAGCAAAAGCATTACTTTGTTCGGGAAAGAAATAGATGTCATTGGCTCCGGAGAGTTCAGAGGATCCATGGTGATTCTACTACCAGTGGGTTCAGTACTGATTCTCAAGGGAAATGGAGCAGACCTGGCCAAGCATTGACACTGCAAGGTGTCTGTATCTTTCAGAGCAATGGTAGTAACCAAATGCCATATGAATTCTGTCCAGATTCAGAGTTAGAAGAACTACAACCTTACGAGCTATGAGAGGGTTTCACCTCTAAGTACACATAAAGGGAACACTTATCCTAGATTGTGGCTTAGTTGGTCAGCTGATCAAGAAATCACCCGCCAAAGATGGACAGTTAGTGGATACTGATCTCGGCTATTTATATGAAACAGTATAACAATGTCTGAAATTTATATTCTTCACTTATCTTTCCAACTTTGTAACAACATCAAAAACTTGATCACAATATGCACTTCTAAATAACAAACTTTCTATTTAAAAAAGACAATTACTTAAGTTATAGATATTTTTACAGTAATTAAAATTCAATTCAATTTGGTATTTTTAATATTTTGAAAAAATAGAAACAACTTCTAAATATAACTTGAGCTTATGTAAAAAAAACGTTGAATATGAAATATCTTTATGTTTATCATGAATCAATAATAAGTATAGGAATTCCGTCATAGAAGTATTCAAATTTTGTTGTGTGAAATATGAGCAATATTATTCTTTACCCTTACTAGAAATGTTAAAAAGAACATTTGCTAATTTAAAGTTTGAATTATTCTGAAGACCTGTTAGGAAGAAACGATATCAGCTTTCACTCTAGAGTTCCATCGATTCCCTCTGCCTGAGGGCTAACATCTCGTATCAGAACCTAAAGCAATAAACTAAGTTAGGGGCTTTAGCCTGTCACTCCAAAGTCTTCTAACTCTACACCCATCAAAGATTCATTCTCTATTTATTTGCACTAAATCATATGAATTAGAATCTCATTCATACAACCTTATGTGATTCTTTCTAATTGTTGACTGAGATAATAATAACCCGGTTCTTACATGTTCTCAAAATAAATTTTAACATCTAGATGGGTAAGATTAAGAAGTAAATGAAGTATAGGGAATTAAATCATCACAACTTCTTCCAATTAAATTATAATACTCTCCACAATTTACATCCAACACTTTAATTACTTATCATTTTAAAGAGATTGATAAAGAAAACTACTCAGAATCCATGGAGAAAACAAAAGTACACTTCAGTTTAAAAGTAGAAATCATTGTAAAAAAAACAAGAAGTCTCGATTAAAACCAAAAGTAATTTAAAAACAAAGAAAAAAACTTATCTCAAATCCTCCACCAAACTCTTAAAGTTTCTTTGAATCCCTTCTCTCTTACAACACTCTTAACTCTCACAATAAAACTAAAAACAAAAATGATAAAGTAAATTTATAATGCCTGAAAAATCTCTCCAAAAGTTCCTCCACAAACTATTTCAAGAACTTTTCAGGACTCCCCCTTTATTTCTCTCAACTTTTTTCTTTTATAATTTTCCATGAGATGTCTCGATATCTTTTCAAAATGTGTTCTAATTCAAAGTATTTTCCAAGGGGTGCCTTCTTTCACAAGTCTTTTAACTATATTTTTGTTTCTAGTGGTAATAACCCCCCTCTTTAGCCAATATATGCCTCAAATGTCCCTTCAAAATTTGGAAAAATGAATTAACCCGTCAAATATCTACATTTGGCGCTTAAGCGTAGGGCCTCTGGCGCATAGGCACGGCCTTCTCTATTTCATCGGTGCCTAAGCACCTGGCGCTTAGGCACCAAAACACTTTTGCAACATTTTTGCATTTTTACTCCAAATTTGATCTTTTTTCACTCCTTTTAGCATTTTTAACTTTTTCACTTGTACCTGAAAGAAAAACACACAAATATCTTCCATTAAAACATAATATCACAAAAAACGTGTCTAAAAATACTATATATTTTAGGTGTATCAAAATCCCCCAAACTTAAAATATTACTTGTCTTCAAGTGACACTTCAATCTTTAAAAATCTGTCAAATACTATATATTTTAGGTGTATCAAAATCCCCCAAACTTAAAATGTTACTTGTCCTCAAGCATACTATATATTTTAGGTGTATCAAAATCCCCCAAACTTAAAATGTTACTTGTCCTCAAGTTGTCCAATATTCAAAAACTAAATAAATATGATATGTATATGAGTTTCTTTAGGAGTTACTAAAATTTAGATTTATAAATATAGTTGTTCAATTTAGAAAAAAATATTTAATAAATGAGACCAACTTAAAGTTTATAAATATTTAATGTTAATAAATATGAAAATATGGGTTCCTATCTAATTCAGAGATATTGTAGATTTTTCAAATATAGAATTTAGTCCTTTTATTATCTCCACTTAAAAAAAATTTATTAAGAATAATTTTACTTATTATATTATATCCTTAAGCTTAAGAGTTTCTCAAGTCATATACTTTAAAAAGATCAAATGTGGAACCAATTTTAGATTAGGCACTAATCCTCAAGCTTCTCCTCCCTTATTTTCTTCTTTTTCTTTTTCTTTTTCTTTTTCTTTTTCTTTTTATTTTTAGTCTTTCTTTTTTTCTTTTTCAGACAAGGATTACTATATCTGGTAGGCCTTTAATAGTTTTGAATTCCACTTCTCCTTTCCTAAAGCAAAGTCCTTATATAAATCTTTTATTTATAAATAATTAATAGCTTTGAAAATTATTTTTAATAAAAGAAATTTAAGTATTAAAAATAAAAGTCTAAATTTCTAAATTTTTCAAAATACAATTTTTCTTACTAAAGATAGTTACACTGTAGTTAACTTTTTGTACACTAAAAATTTTTAACTGAAAGTTTTTCATCATTACTATGAATTTTAACTAAATTTTCTTAATCATTNGAAAGTTTTTCTTCATTACTCAGAATTTTCACTAAATTTTCTTACTCATTTCTATAATCAAATTTTACTTCCCTAATATAACTTCATATATATGATCATTTTTCTTTTCAAATCAAATTAACTTGTATCACATTTGAGAATAAATAAAATTTAAGTTTTGAAAATATTTTTCATTCCCCCCCCCCCCCAAACTTAAATTTTTAACAAGATTAAATAGTTTAGTAGCAGATACATATAAGTAGAAATAAAAATTGAAATAACCTGCTTGCAGAAATTTTTAGACCATAATTATACAAGTATTAAACTAAAAACAAGAGTAAAATTAATTTTTTTTGATCAATTTTCTATTATTTTAATTTTAATTTAATATGTATAGATTCTTTAGGCTTCTAAGTGGTGGATGCAGACATAAAAACAAACAAACACACTAACTTTAATTTCATGGTTTTAACATAAAAACAAACACACTAACAAGATAAAAGAAAAATACAAGGTGGCAATTTTCTGAAATTAAAGTTTAAAACTAAAGCTAGCAAGATTTTTAACTTTTTAAAAGATATAGAAATAAGTTCAATCCTAACTTACAAAAACACATTACTCAACACACAACAAGAATTACTACCGTAGAATTTAAAATAAAATACTGACAAAACACGAACATCACAATAATAATTAAATAAACAAAAATCCAACACATCACTTAGTCCAAAAAAGTGCACAAATTCAAATGTCTCAAGTTCACAACCTGTAGACTATCACATATTATAACTTAGTCCTCCTCATCATCATTTGAATTACCGTTGTTCTAGACATCTATAGGCACATGATCAAGGTATCTTGGATATGAAAGAAATTTCACTCCTTGGTTACTCCTAATGAGGTTTTCTAAAGATGAGTGAAATTTCTCCTCATAATTTCTATGCCTTCTAGCATACCCATCAATATGTTCTACAAAATGCTCTTGATTTTGAACCTTATTTGCGGTATAATTAATATTATTCATCATCTTCTGCAATAATTGATCCTGAGTTTCAGTAGACTCACCTCTAGAAGTACATGCTCGTGAGGTAGATGGTCTCGATGTAGAAGCAGCAGAGGTGGATGCAGCAGACGTTGACATTCCATAACTTCTCAAAAATCCTCCTCTCCATACAAAAATAGAGTGCTCAGAATAAGATTTCACATTTACACTTGTAATTGGATTTAGAGGCAGCAACACTTCTTCCCAGCTATCATATCTCACACCAGCCTGCTCACACAAATAAAAGATTAAGGAAGCAAATCTTAGACCTGCAGTAGTAGTGGCAATGGCAGAACTGATGATAGTCTCATAAATCAAAGCTCCAATATTGATAAGCTTGCCTTCCTGAATACAATAATTCAAGGTTACTCTCTCCCTCGTAAATTCATTAAGATGATTTGTCGGTAACAGACGACCTAAAATAAGGTAGTGTCATGCCTTCGATGGTGCACTTAACTTTAAATTGGAAAAGTTGACTCTCCTCTGATTTTTAATTTTCCAGAGTCCCCTTCCAAAAGTCAAATATGAAATAATCTTGTCCTGTTTCGTCTCAGTCGGACAATAGTTTGCATAAAAATATAAAGTATCAGGCGATAAATGGTAGAACATATTTATTACCTCCAGTTAAAAAGGTACCAATTTGCCTCTGACCATGACTCGATCCTCTTCCACCTCTGGAAGGTTTGCATAAAGCTCCCGTACTACAAATATCATAGCCACAGCAGAAAAACAACATAATCGTTCACATTGTCGGTGAACGATCAAATCTTCCACGGATCCACCTGGATTTTTAAAACACCTCTCAAGAATTAATTTTCATGACTGTGGTGCGTCGCTATATTTGTCCTGAGCATTTGAACTCACAAACTTGCTCAAATCAAAGTGGGTCTTTCACTTACTCCTCTTCATTCTTGAGGCCATTCTACAAATTTCACAAAATTCCACAATAACTTCAAAAATCAAGTATAATCTACTAAACTTAACTCCTATAAGCATAAACTACACTTTCTATGCAATTTTTATATATTTTTATTCACTTTTACCATGAATAGTGATTTTAAGGTTTTTCCAAATGTACTCAAAATTCATGGTCAAAATCCAAAATATCTAAATAGAAGTGAAGCTCTTACCTTAAGAAATCCAAATCTAGCAAATTTGGCTCAAATCCACCAAGAAATCTCCATGAAAAGGTTTTCCCTAACTTCAAAATCGCGAACTTGAGAGGAAGAAGATGATGGCAGAAGTAAAAATGGCAATTTTCAAAGTTATTTTTCACCTTTAACCGTTTGTGAATAGGTTTTCGTGAATCGGCGCTTAAGCGCGGATAAGTGGTGCTTAGGCATCTACCTCTCGGGTTACATCACGCTTAAACAATAAAATGTGACGCTTAGGCGCCAGTGCACGATTTTTGATATTTTTAAACTTAATTAAAATGCACTATTAGCCTAAGTATACCACCTCTAAATGGTCTTACAACACTTAAATGACTATTTTCCTCTCCTCTAACTCTCCTCTCTCTCAAAATTCTTGAACATAACTAATTCCATTCAAGTTTAAAATTACACAAATTTTCACACAAACATACACATATATTCATTTACAAATTATTACTAACAACATTTAACAAATAATTCTCATTCTAAAGAGTCTCGGATGAGAAAATTTTCCTAAATACAAACACTAAACAAACATACTCAGTTAGTACATAAAAGTCATAAATAACAAAAACAAGATTTAACATTAACACATAAAAACAACGACTCCTAACAAACAAACTATAACACTGAACCTCATTCCATTCTTCATTTTTTGGAACAAATTCCCATCTTTCATTAGTCTATCCTTGAGCATTCGGAATATAGAGTTGATAAAATGGACGATGGTGGCGAGCTCTAATACATTCTTCTTCAATCCATTTCTGCTTAAGATACATCGCCTTATCCACTCCTTTTATATAACTAGTATGGCTCAATTGCATTTTTAAATGCCATCCAATATGCTCTAGATGTGCATTAACTCCATTTACCTTTATCTCAAGTAAAGCCACGCTAGTATCAATTTTGTTGATCTTTTACACAATTTCTTTAATACTAACGGCTAAGAAACCATTATACATCTCTTATGCACTTTGACTAATGAATTTATTCCTCATGACCTCTTCTTTTTTCTTCAAATCCATCTCCCATGAAGTCATTTTCTCAAAATCTCTCTTTCTCTTAGGTGTTTAGGGCTAAAAATGATTTTGGGGTGAATTTCCATCACAAAACCCTTTTATTTATAGGCATAAATCCTTCAAATAACTTCAAGGAATGTCCTAAAACTGCCATGGAATGTTTAAGTTAACCAATTGTGGTTAAAGCTTCTATAAATTGAATTTCGCACATCGTTTTTAACATCCGCGCTTAAGCGCTGAATATTGGTTCTTAAGCGCCAGTGCTCAATATTGCACTAGCCAACTTAACGTCCAAATATTTAATCTAGCATGTCTAGATCACTAAATAAAGTCTTAAAATCAATGCTAACACATAATAGTCTCAAAAATACTACCCCAAATTTTCTTAATCGAACACCAAAAACATTGAAAACAAAAACACACTAATAACCGAGGGTTGCTACCCATAAAGCGCTTGGTTTTACGTCGTCAGCCCAACGTAACCAGTGCTTATTCCGGTTGACCTAACATCATTCGATCGTTAAATTTACATTGATCCCTTACAAAAGAAGGTTTCAATTTTTGACCATTCACTTTAAATACATTCTCAGTTTTAGGATCTTTGATATTCACAGCTCCATAAGGATAAACTTTCATCACAACAAATGGGCCTATCCACCTGGACTTAAGTTTGCCTGGAAAGAATATTAACCTTGCATTTAACAAAACTTGTTGCCCTGGCTAAAAATTTTTATTAAGAATCCTTCTCATCTTTTCTTTGTAAATCTTAGCACTCTCATAAGACTCATTTTTTATCTCTTCAAGCTAATTTAATTGTAATGATCTTTTCTTACTAACATGTTTCAAATTATAATTGAACTATTTAATAGCCCAATATGCTTTATGCTCAAGTTCAACTAGTAAATGACAAGCTTTCCCAAATATTAGCCTTTATGGGAACATTCCTATTGAAGTTTTGTATGCAGTCTTATAAGCCCATAAAGCATAGTCAAGTTTGACTGACCAATCCATTTTTGTTGGATTCACAGATTTTTTCAAAATTCATTTAATTTTCTAATTGGATAATTCAGTCAAACCACTTGACTGAAGATGATAAGCAGTAGCAATTCTATGGTTTATATGATATTTCTTTAATAATTTTTCCATTATGTCATTTTTGAAATGACTTCCCTCATTAGTTATTATAACTCTAGGCATTCCAAATCTATAAAATATGTTTGTTTTCAAAAATTTTGCAACACGTTAAGCATCACATCGAGACAAAGCAATAGCATCTATCAATTTGGATACATAGTCCACTAATAACAGTATATATAAAATTTAGAAAGATGGTATAAATAGTCCCATGAAATCTAATTCCCAAAAATCAAATATTTCAACTTCTAGCATATTATTGAGGGGCATCTCGTTTCTCCTAGAAATATTGTCTACCCGTTGACATCTAACACAAGTTTTGATATAAAAATTAACATCTCTAAAGATTATATGCCAATAAATTTTAGATTGTAAAATTTTTTATGTTATTTTATCAACATCTCTAAAAATTGTAGGCCAATAAAATTCAAATTGTAAAATTTTGTATGTTGTTTTATCAACATTAATATAAGCATTAACATCTCTAAAAATTGTAGGCCAATAGAATCCAGATTATAAAATTTTGTATGTTGTTTTATCAACACTGTCCCCCAGAATTATGACATTTTTGGATAATTTCATAAGTTTCTTCTAAAGGTACACATCTTTGAATAATCAGATCATTTCCTTATTTATATAAAATGGGTCATCCCAAAAAATAAGTCTTAGCTTAAGATATAAATTTCCTCTTCTGTTAGTATGTCGTTCCATAGGTTATAATATCGCTTACTAGAAAGTTCACAATTTCAGCATACCACGAAACACGGCCCTCATTAATATTGAACAGTTTTTCATCTAGAAATGTTCATTAATTTCTTTTTTAAAATAGAGTGGTTTTTCTAACTCAAGCCTTGACAAATGATCAGCAATTTGATTTTCAGTCCCTTTCTGATCTACTATTCCAAAGTCAAATTCTTGCAAGAAGAATCCATCTTATAAGTCTTGGTTTAGCATCCTTCTTTTTCATTAAGTACTTAATAGCAAAATGATCTGTATGCACTACTTAATGAGTTCTAATTAAATATGATCTAAATTTATCTCAAAGGCATATACTATTGTTAATAAATCTTTTTCAATTTTTGTATAATTAATTTGAGTTTCATTAAGAGTTTTACCAGCATAGTAAATTACTTTGAAAATTTTATCAAATCTTTGTCCTAAAACAGCTCCAATAGCATAATCACTAACATTACACATCAGTTCACAAGGTTTTCTCTAATCTAGTGAAACTATAATTGGTGTAGTGACTAATTTTTCTTTTAATAACTTAAAAGCTTTTAGGCACTCTTCATCAAAATTGAAAATTGCATCTTTCTCTAGTAAATGGCATAAAGGCTTAGAAATTTTTAAAAAGTCGTTAATATATCATCTATAATATCCAACTTGTTCTAAAAAACTCCTAATTTCCCTTACATTTGTTGGATAAGGTAAACTAGAGATCACTTAAATTTTAGCAGAATCTGCTTCCATATCATTTTGTAATATTTGATGTCTTAATACAATTCCTTCTGCTACCATAAATTGGCATTTTTCCCATTTAAGGACTAAATTTGTTTCTTTCTATCGCTTAAGAACTTTTGATAAATGTTTTAAACATAAGTCAAATGAAGTTCCAAACACTGAAAAATCATTCATAAACACTTCAATCCCTTTTTCAATTAAATCACAAAAAAATGCCATCATACATCTTTGAAATGTAGCTGGGGCATTTTTTTAAAAAGAAATGTACCATAAGGACTGGTAAACGTTGTTTTCTCTTGATCCTCAAGAGTTATTTGTATTTGGTGATAACTATTATATCCATCTAAAAAACTTATGCCCAGCTAGTCTATCCAGCATTTGATCTAGAAAGGGTAGTGGAAAATGATCTTTCCTTGTGGCGAGATTTAATTTTCTATAATAAATGCATATTTGCTACTTTGTGACTTGTCTAGTAGGTATTAATTCATTATTGCATTCACGGTCACATTTACTTCTCCATTCTTAGGAACGCAGTGAATTGGACTAACCCATGCACTATCTGAAATAGGGTAGATAATTCCAACACCCAACCACTTTAAAATTTCTTTCTTTACAACTTCTTTCATAACAAGATTCAATCCCCTTTGAGGATCAAATCTTCCATATGAATTCTATGCATACAAATTGAAGGACTGATTCTTTTAATATCAGTTATTGTCCATCCGAAGGCTTTCTTAAAATTTTTCAAAATTTTCATCAATCTTTCTTCTTCTTCCATCGTAACATTGAGGAAATTATAACGGGTAAAGTAGTGGAATCACCTAAAAAGGAATATTTTAAATGATCATGAAGTAATTTCAACTCAAGTTCTAGAGGTTTTTCTATTGATGGACAAAATGATTTATCTTTTTCCATCGTGTCCAACATTTCAAAAATTTTTTGAACTTAGTTTGAATCTTCCTTAAAAAGATCTTCAGATTGATCTAATTCCTCTTCTTTCTTGTGTTTTGAATCTTTTACTTCGAATTTTTCTTCATAATTAGTTTTGAAATTGCATTCACACAGATATCTTACAACATCCATTCTATAGAATTTATCATATTTACCTTATGCAGGATATTTCATTGATCTTGAAATGTTAAAAGTAACAGTTTGATCATTGACGCTCATAATTAATTCCCATTTCTGCAAATCTATCATTGCTCTTCCCGTGGCTAGGGAAGGTCTCCCCAAAATGATAGGTATCTCTTTATCTTCCTCCATATCTTGCATAATGAAATCAACACGAAAGATAAATTGATCCACTTACAGTAGTAGGGGTTATTTCTCCTAAATTCAATCTTTTAAATATTGATAATGACATAAGGTTAATGCTTGCACCTAAATCACATAAAACTTTCCTATAAAATATGTCTCCTATCGCACATGGAATTGTAAAACTACCAGGATCTTTAAACTTTTTCAGAAAGCTTTTTCTGAATTATAACATTGTACTCCTCACTTAGTGCAACAGTCTCATTATCTTTAAACTTTTTTTTTTCCTATTGAGAATATTCTTCATAAACTTTACATAGCTTGACATTTGTTCTAAGGCTTCACCAAATGGAATATTAATCGTAAGCTTCTTAAAATTTCCAGAATATTTGGAAATTGCTTATCCAACTTCTGTTGACAAAGTCTCTGAGGAAATGGAGGTGGTGGTTTTTCCAAATTAATTTTCAGTGGTGAAATAGGTCTTTCAGAATCTTTTATAGCGTCCTCTTTTGATTCTTCAATTTCTTCTCTCTCTACTTCAATTTCTTTTTAACCCTACCTTCTAACTCTCTTCCGCTTCTAAGTTGAACGATTTTTACTTGCTCTTTATTCTGGTCTTTCAGATTTGTTCCAGTATTACTAGGAAGTATTCCTTGGGATCTATTACTTAATGAATTTACAATTTGTCCAAGTTGTTTTTTGCTAATTGTAGCTCCTTGACTTTGTAACTGATTTTCCATTTGTAACACCACTTCTTCTATAGACAACTTATTCTCCTGAAATTTTGGATTACTATTGAAACCTGAAGGATAAGTAGATCTATAATTATTATTCCTTCGGTTATTCCAGTTTCCCAGTGGATTTACTGGATTGTTCTCTCATTGCTGATTATTACAACCCGTAGTATTATTCCAATAGAAGTTGGGATGGTTCTCCCAACTTGGGTTATAATAATTTGAATATAGGTTAATTTGCTTGTTATTTATGGCATTCCAAGTTTCTAATGATGCTTGAGAATCCACCCTCAAATAACTGCCTCTGGCATGTAAGCGCGGGGCCTCTAGCACTTAGACGCGGCCTTCTCTGTTTCACCGACGCGTAAGCACCGGATCTGGCGCTTAGGTGCAAAAACACTTTTGCACCATTTTTGTCTTTTTGCTTCAAATTTGATCTTTTTTCACTCCTTTTAGCATTTTTAATCTTTTTAATTGTACTTGAAAAAAAAACACATTAACACCTTCCATTAAAGCGCAATATCTAAAAAATAGGTATAAAAATGTGTTTAAAAACACTATATATTTTATGTGTATCAGATACATTTCTCTATCGTGTTTTGGCACAGTAGATATGATGTTATATGTATCAGATATGTTCAGCTTATGATATGTGTTCAGCACGAAGATATTTTCAAATGTACTTTTGATGCTTTCAGCATAATCTACCTTTTGATGCTTCGGCCTATGTTCAATCGTTAACAAATGTTTGAAGCATATTAATGAATTTTTTTTCAAAATTTAGTATGTTTCTTGAATTGCCCTTTTTGTGCGATAGATCAAGAGCCCCAGAACCATGTGTTGGTTCCGAGCTTCAATGATCGAAGAACAAAATAATAAAAATTTTATATTAATAAAAGTTCAAAGAAAATACTCTTTTAAAAAATCAACCAACAAAAATTGAATTTTGAAAATATATTTTGATAATTAAATGTGATAAAAATAACAAGAAAAAAAATAAATCTGTTGAGTTGTTTCCTCGATTTCGAGGTCTCTTACTTATTGTTTGCGCATCACGACTATCTTCGTCGGCACTAATTTTCTTCGCACCCCCGTCGAATTTCATATGTTGCACAAAATCTCATAAAGTCTCACAAATATTTCTTTGCCAATGTCAACCCTGTCACATGCCACATATCTATGGATTCAACACCACAAATTCTCTACACTATTTTCATTTTGATTTCGGGATCAATATCTAAATTCTGATTCCTATCTTCCGAGGTCGGTACCAAAATTTCAATTTTGTTTCTGAGATTGATACCTAAATTTCAATGCTCATTTTGGAATCAGTACCTATATTCTGATTCCCTCCTTTCAAGGTCGGTACCTAAATTCTGATTCCCTTTTCAGGATTGATACTTAAATTTCAATTCCCATCTCAAGGTCAGTACCGAAATTCTGATTCCCTCCTTTTGAGGTCAGTACCTAAATTCTGACTCTTTTGGGATTGATACCTAAAATTCAATTCCCATTTCAGAATCAGTACCTAAATTGTGATTCCCTCATTTTGAGGTCGGTACCTAAATTCTGACTCTCTCTTTAAGAATTGATACCTAAATTTCAATTCTCATCTCAGAACCTGTACTTAAATTATGTTTCTTTCCCTTCAAGGTCAGTACCTAAATTCCGACTATCTCTTTCGATACTTAAATTTTAATTCCCATTTCAGAATTAGGACCTAAATTTTGATTTTGTCCTTTCAAGGTAGGTACATAAATTCTGACTCTCTCTTTCAGGATTGATACCTAAATTCCAATTCCCATTTCGAAATTAGTACCTAAATTCTGATTCCCTCTATTCGAGGTTAGTACCTAAATTCTAACACTCCCTTTTGGGATTGATATCTAAATTTTAATTCTCATTTCAGAATCAGTACCTAAATTCAGATTCCCTCTCTTTGAGGTCGGTACCTAAATTCTGACTCTCTCTTTTGGGATTGATATCAAAATTTCAATTCGCATTTCGGAATCAGTACCTAAATTCTGATTCTCTCCTTTCAAGGTTAGTGCCTAAATTCTGACTCTCTCTTTTGGGATTGATACCTAAATTTCAATTCCCATTTTGGAATCAGTACCTAAATTATGATTCCCTTCTTACGAGGTCGGTACCTAAATTCTGACTCTCCCTTTCGGGATTGATACATGAATTTCAATTCTAATTTCAAAATCAGCACCTAAATTCTGATTCCCTTCCTTTGAGGGTGGTACCTAAATTCTGACTCTCTCTTACGGGATTGATACCTAAATTTCAATTCCCATTTTGGAATCAATACCTAAATTTTGATTTGCTCCCTTCGATGTTGGTACCTAACTTCCAATTATCTTTCTAGGATTGATACCTAAATTTCAATTTTCATCTAGGGCTCAGTACCTAACTTCTGATTCCCTCCCTTTGAGGTAGGTATCTAAATTTTGATTCTCTTTTTTGGGATTGATACCTAAATTTTGATTCTCATCTTGGGGTCAGCACCTAAATATTGATTCTCATCCTTCGAAAACACCTAAAACTTGATAATTTGGAACCCACTCCCCAACCCCTAACAAGAATTTTGAATCCTCAATTTTAATCAAATGTTCACTTGCTAATTCCCCAGCAGAAACAACTAGCACTGGATTATACATTTCTTTCTAGGTCTATGAACTTAGGAGTCTGTGTTGGTTTTGTTGATCTCTTCAATCAACGTCAATACGCATAGTGTGCTGCCTAGCGCACCACACTTATTGGGGGCCCATTTGTTGACCTCACCTTTGGTTGAAGTTTAGTCTTCCCTCTTTAGTAGCCTAGGGTCTAGCCATAAGATTTTCCTGTTGACTATTCCTAGAAAACTAGAAAAGGAACCCTCGCCTTTAGAAACTCTAAACTCTTTTATGTT
Organism: Phalaenopsis hybrid cultivar; assembly: GCA_002079205.1. Lineage (NCBI taxonomy): Eukaryota > Viridiplantae > Streptophyta > Magnoliopsida > Asparagales > Orchidaceae > Phalaenopsis > Phalaenopsis hybrid cultivar. The sequence continues at coordinate 22,057 of JXCR01146769.1, read as the reverse complement.
TAACTTGAAGTTCCATGTACCGGTCCTAACCTCTAACACTTAGTAGGTGGGGCCACTATAGAGGAAGCATAGGAGTTCTTGGCCTTAATGTTGACCCTGGGTGTTGGTCTAGAGCTAGTTCACTCACTTGCACTCACTTGCACCCACTTTCACTCACAACTCTAAAACCCATATTTGTTGACTTTGATCCCTTGATCTTTTGGGAAACTCATGTAGATGGTCCAATAGATCTACTGGCCCTAGGCTGGGTTTAGCTAAGACCACTATATAGAGGACCCAAATGGCGAATTCATTGGTCCATAGCTCATATAAGGTGGTTGGCACCCCAATTCAACCAAAATATCTAACTTGGCATTTTACCCCCAAATCATCCCAAATTACCTAAACACCTCCAAGCCCCAAATTTGACCAAAAATCTCAAATTCACCCAAAATACCCAAACATATTCAAAAATCATCTCAAACCATTTGAAACTACCCAAATTACCCAAAACATCCCAAAAATTCCAAAATTACCAAAAAAACCCTCAAATTTGCCAAAATTACAAAAAATACCCTTGGTAGCCCAAAGTTTCCAAATACCATCAAAATCATTTAAAATGTCCCCAAAACCAATTTAAACCCTTTAATTGAACCCAATTAGGCCAACTTGATCACTTTGACCAAAAAGCCCAAAATTGCCATGAAAGACCCAATTTCCCCAAATTCATTCCAAATGTCCATCAATTTGGCCCCAATTCTCATCAATTTCAATTATAAACTCAAATTAATCTTTCATATGAGCAATTCAAACTAAATTCAAGCTTAATTGACCCATGTTTTGAGCTCAATTTTGATCCAAATTAAACCCCCAATTTTGACCCTATGACTTAATCTCACCTAACTGAACCATATGATCCACTCAATGGCCCAAATTTAAATCTCAAATTCTTCCTAAGAATCCTAAAACTCAAGTTAGACCTTCAATTTTCCTTGGTCAAGCCTCAATTTTACTCAATTTCAACCCATATTCAAAATCCCCAAATTTGCCCCAAATTGGTTATGTCTCCAAATTCCACCAAATCAGATGACCTAAACCCAAAATTGACACCCAATTTATGTTGAAAACTCTTTATGACATTCCTATAGATCATTTTGAACCATCAATTTAGACCTAACCTAAACCCAAAATTGACACCCAATTTATGTTGAAAACTCTTTATGACATTCCTATAGATCATTTTGAACCATCAATTTAGACCTAACCCAACCTTAGCCTAGCCTAAACTCAAGTCCAGTCCAACACCCAAATTGACTAAATGACCAAAACCCACCAAATTGAACTTCCAAAGCAACTCAAAACAACCCCAAATCTTTTCTAAACTCCTTATGGCAATTATTTACACTAAATTTATTAGTTAATTATGCTTAATGTCATAGTTAATCCCGCCTAAACTTAACTCCAAACCAATTTGACCCAAATGAACCTATAACCCAAATTTGACCCAACCAAACTAAATTGGCCAATTAAGGACCATTCAGCCACCAACTACATCCTATTAACTAGGCTAAATCCACTTAAATCACTCTAGGTGAGCTATGGACCAATGTTCACTTAATTTATGGGATTTTCCCCTTTTGGGACTAAACTTGAGATTTCTTCATCATCATGCCATACCATTAAGGGTTAACCATCATTAGCCATCATCTGACCTCCATGAGCTAAGAAGTGACCATACCCTGGCCAGCCACCAGAAATGGCCAGCCCGAAGGTGCCCCAATTGGCCAAAACCCAAAATTAAACCTCACTGAGCTGGCCAAGTCTGATTGGTCACTAGAGCTCTTCATCCCTCCACCTCCGCAAGCCTCAGCACCCACTGCCAAGCCTTAAGCTTTCATAGTCATTTTAGTTTTATTTCTATGGTCAGAGAAATCTAAGAAAATTATTATAATGTTTTGAATAATTTTGTAAATTTCTATATTTACTTAAGTGTACATATTTTATGTTAATTTATGTAAATTATTTACTTATCAAATATTTAAAATATTTGTTCCACATTGTGTATAAAAATCATGTTTATTTACTATAAAAATTTAATAAATATTTGGCTTAGTTTAAGCACTAAAATTGATTTTTAACGAAACTTGGTATTTTTGTACCAAAATAATTATAATAAATTAAATAATCTTAGAAAAATCATTAAAAAAAATTTTGAGTTCCTTGTGATCAGGGGCATTTAATAAAAAATAAAATCTGTTTTTATGAAAATACATCATTTTCAAAGTTTATTTTGAAATAAAAATATTTAAAATTATCAAAATTTTCAAAAAAATACAAAAAATGGTTCAGAATGAGTACACGCTTTCCCTGGTCACTTAGAGTTCATTAAGATATTTTTCCTAATTTTTAAGTTAAAAATAAACATTAAAATAATTATAATAAATAAATTTACTAATCATAAAAATAAAAAAATTGATTCTATGAGTTGTATGAACTCAGTAAAGTCTAATAAAAATATAGAATAATTTTGATAATCAAAACATTCTTTTCTATTTAATTAAATCATCAAAATTGATCCAAAATTAAATAATAATAATAATAATTTAATTCAAAAAATCATGAAATTTTTTCTAAGTGCTTCTCTGACCTAAGGGAATCTCTAATAAATTTTCTCATAAATAAAAATTTTGTTTTGGATAGCTAAATAAATCAATTTTGAAAACCCTATTTCTTGAATTTAAATAATTATTGAAATTAAATTAAATTAAATTAAAGAAAAACCACATTATTCTCCTCTGATATTTCAATTAACCCATGGATATACCACTCTGAATGCTCAAGTCATTTGAGTTGTGTTTAATGAGTTATGAAGTAAAGTACCCCAAGGGCAAAATAGTCATTTTTGATTTTGGCTCTTAATCAAAATCTAGGATTAACCAAGGAAAAAAAATGAGAAAATTTTTATCTTAATGAACATGTTTGGATGATTAAAATACAATGGGACTAAAAGGTAGAAACTCACTCACCACCTTTGCACAATATCAACAAGATCATAATTATCCTAATCTTTATGACTTGGACTTCAATTAAGATCAAACGATTCTTAAGTGATGGGCTTAAGATAGAAAACATGATAATTTACTTATCTTGAGCCTAAGATTGATGATGATGTGATCTTTCAATAATAATACATATCACTTCAATCAAAATTTTGATAATCACCATTCCACCTATCTTGATTATTAAAGGCTTGGTAGTACATAGGCTCGATGTCTATGCTTAATTGATCAGATTTAGAAGATAACATGATTGGTTATTAACATCTTTAAATATTGCAAGCCTAACCTTAATTGTGGACACCACAATCTTAAAATGAATTAAACTTGTCTTAGGCGCACCCACTCACATAACCTTTAAACGAAACATCAATTGATTAACTGGGTATCTTATCCTCTGGATAATTAAATTGTCAAGTTTCACTGAGCAACGGGGTAGTCACACTTCTACCTCGGATGCTTAATGGAACAATACGATAAGTCCAAAATGAACTTGGAATATTTCAAGAGATTTTCAAAATGGTCCAGGGTCATGCCTCGAGCATTTTTTAAGTCTATTGGATTTTTTGAAGGGCAAATTGGACTTGCCATATTTTTGTTCTAAAATCATTCAATAGGATATTTGGAGATTCAATAAATTCATAACGTGGGGTTTGGCACCTAAATCTTCATCTACTCCTATAATTTAAATTGCTTGTGAAATTATATACATGTCTTACAAGCACTAACCTTTCAAGTGGAGGAACGAGAAGAAACGACAGGTATGCTTTTAAATTATTGCATTTACTTTTTTGTACTTCTTAACTTGATCTTGAATGTTAAACAACGATGTCACCCTGCATGAAAACTAAAACTGCTAAGATAGCCGTAAAATCAAAAATAAACCTAAAAATCAATCAAGACACTTCATTGAAAATATAAGACAACTTAAAATTTAATCACAAACATCACAAAAAACCAAAATTGCAACTAAATTAAAACATCTATATCGGATGATCGGGAATCCCTGAGAGGAGGTAATCTATGGTTGCTAACAAGATTTTCCATTATCTAAATGAAAGAATGGAACTCATTAAGTTGAGTTTAGTAAATTCATTTAGACTAAGTGAATCCAAAAGAAAATAGTGATACCGGAACGAGGGAATCGTAAGATCCTAACCAGTGCCACTCTAATCAACTTTAATATGCCCCCATAATATTTAAATAACCATGAAACTTAGGGGCATCTGATTTGACATCATAACTTGGCACATTAGAAAACCTAAACTTACCGTGATTAGGAGCTGAGAGCTAGCATTGTGGTTAGCACGACCATCTTCAACAGCAGAACATCTCTATATCAGCTAAACCATTCTTTCTTAAAAATTAAATAACCAAGCCATAGGATTTCGAGGTGGTTTTCTTATAAAACATAAATTCTTAACTTTTCTTTAAGCCTTTGTACAACTCTGCTGCACAATATAAGCCCTAACTCGTTTTAGTATTTCAATGTTATCCTTCGTCACGACCTAAATTCTCACATCTTTCACGCTATTTGTGTGAAGGTTTTACACGAGTGTAAGCTCTAATTAATAAAATTTGCAGGATGAAACATTTAAATATTTCTCCTCAAAATTGAAGCCAAACTATATGGTAGCTTGGGAAATCATTGAGGTTCGCCTCTTCGTCTGTGACATCCCCTAGTTCTTCCTCATTTGGATTTTATAATAAATGTTCCAAATTTGATCCATTCCCCTTTCACACCTCTTTGTCTAATTTCATTGAAAAGTCATATCCTTTTGACCTCTTTGAAGATAATATCGCCTGATTTTTATCAAGAGTTTTCTTAGGTGACTTTGGTTATCTAAGATATAATTAACTATAGGGGCTTGCCCTTACAGGAAGTTTTTCTGAAACCCTATTTAATTCTTTGTATTAAATAGGGGAACTTGTTGGCTTATAAATAAAATGACTTTCACAGACTAAATGGATATCATACATTTCTTAGTTTATTTGATCGAGCCTCATCCTTAAGTTTTGTGTTTATCTTTCGGGATAAATACATAGCTTGAGGTGTAGTTCTCTTTCATTTTAAATATGAAAGATGTGTGATCAGTTTGATTTCATATTTTTCTAAACTTATATATATATATATATATATCTGTGTGTGTGTGTGTGTGTGTGTAAATTAAATGTCTTTTCGAAGTGGGCGACGGGATTTCAATTTCAGCTGCCGATAGCTTCCAACAGGCAACTCCTTAACTAAAATTGTGTCGATAGGAGCTAATTATCCCAATGGGTAACTCGTCGAACCACCTGAGAGATGATTCCCTCGGCATGGTGAATAAAAGATGTCACTTCAGCATGTCAGTAATTTTTAATAGACAACGTGATGTTTTTGTTCTAATCAGACCGATCCTTAAAGGAGTCGAGTTAAGGAGCATTTTATTTCTCTAAAGGTTTGTGGGTTAAAATCTATCACAATAACTCATTCTATGGCTGATGGGGAGGCATTCGAGCTCCTAATTTGAGGCATGTTCATTGGCGTTGACCCATGATTGTCCTAATTCTAAGAGTTTGCAAATCTCTCTTCCTTGTTATCCCTCTGCAGCCTAGTGTGCCATGTTCTTCCTCTCGGTGGTGCTACACTCGTAAAATTTATTCTCTTCCTCCAAGAACTATTTGGGTCAACTCCATCATCTAACCCAACATATGGTCTCTTAGTTCTTGAATCTATTGTTGGACAAACTCCTATGTGCAGTTCATATTTCTTATAACTCTTAAATGGTTTTCTTCTTCATGTTGTGCTCCTCTTCTTTTTCATTGTTTTGGCATGCTCCATGCTTACTGTACCTTTTAGGATGTTGAATCTAAGATTGTCAAATGAAGTACACCTAAGGAATAGAGCAAAAAAGGTGAGAGAGTGTGTGTGTGTGAGTGAGTGATTAAAAATTAGACTAGATTAACTAAAGCAACTCATTAGCCCTTTAATGTGGAAATAACCTCCTATTTATAGGCTTAAAGGTTACAAACTGTACAAGTACTTGATTTTTCCTGATTGAATAAAGATGTCAGTAGATATTTTGTTTATAAATAAATGCATTAATAAAAAGATAAATTGAAAAATAAATAAAGGATCTTTTTCTTGTCAACCTCATCAATTGACCTTCTTCGATCAGTGGCCCTTGAGTTGGCCACATTTAGTGGGTTGGCTTAGAAGAGTCAAGGTAGATATCTGAATATGCTATGTTTGTCACTCTTTCAACCCCACATAATATAATTGGTCAACTTGCTTTCAGTTAGCCTGCCTGAAGGACTTTTGTCGGCTTGACAAGGTCACGCAGTTGACTTAGCTGGTTTCAGTCGGTCGACCCATGAGGGTCTCTTAGTCACTAGACTTCATATAGTTTGTTCCTTTGGTTTGACTATTAATCGTTGGCCCCTTAAGTGGTATTCCTATTTTCATGATAATATTAGGCTATCAAACAGAGCACGCATTACCGTAATTCATAGCCTCGCCCCTTTATCAATAAATTCACTAGGAGAATTTGTGCTGATGTCATTTTATGCACTTGAATAATCCTGGTGACCCTTGAGTTTCTCTTTAATATGATTTAAAGTGTTACTTTGGGGAGTCTGGTAGATCCCTTTCGCTGATTGGATATATTCTGATCTTTGTTCTGAGGGGATTTTGTTGGCAAGTTTTGTATACATTTATAGAGGGTCATGATTAGGCATTGAATTATTTGGGCTCATGTTGATGTGACATTTGATTTCTAGAGGGTCATCATTGACCCTCTTGTTTTTCAATCCACAAGATCTCTTCAAGATTTGTGTTGACATATTTTTAATGTACATATATATACATATCACAAAATTGTTTGGTATTTATATATTTCACCCCCAAAGTAATATTTTCACTTATAGCACATTAGCCTCTTAAACCTATGCATGAAAACATGTATTTCAATTTTAAGAATATAGTGATTGCGGAGTTTTTTATTTTTATGTTAATGATTTAAGTGGCAAGCTTCTTAATATAGATGTTTAGGTGTTAGATATATAAAAATATATGAATTGAATATTAAGCATGTAAATGCAATTATTTTGGGAGTATAAATTTATTTGTGTGTTAATTAGATTTAAATGGTCGCTAAATTATTTTTTTTTTCAATTAAGAAAGAGTTTTATTTTGATTCAAATGTTTAAGGTATGAAAAAACTTTATGTCAAATAAAAATCATGTAACCTGTGCTAAAATATTAAGATTGTACAAAAAAATATTATTGAAAAATTTTATGTTCTTTTTTCAGCTGATTAATTTAGATTTAAGCTTATGTTTATGTTTAGCTTTCAGGTTTAATGTTTAAATTTTAGTTTTTGTTTCAGTTTTTGTTTAAGTTTAATTTAATCTTAAGTGTTGTTATGTTTAATCTTGCATATGTTATGAATTGAGTTTTATCCATATTATAATTTTAGTTTATTAAGGTTATGTTGTAGATTTAGTTTTGGTTATGTCATACTTTAATTCATGTTTAGATTATGAATTAGGTTCATGTTAGACTTAATTATGTTTTTAAGAAAACATGGCCATTGCTCTTAGGTTGCAGTTGAGTTTTGATTTGGATCTTTATTTAAACATAGGTTTAGCTTTATACTGCTTTATTATAACTATATTTAAGTTTCAAATTTTAATCTACCTTTTGTTTAGTCTTGACTTTAGCTTAGTTTAGGATTTAGGTTTAACTTTGAATTTTAATTAGAATTCCAATTTAGCTTTATTTTCGTTTTGTATTTATTTTAAGTTCAATTTCATAGTAAAATTTAAGTTGAAATTAAATTTAGTTTTATTTGCATCGATTTAGAAGATTTTGATGGTTTGTTTGGTGGTCTACTAGGTCAAATCTAGTACTCTGGCCTAGGTTAGCTCATACATGGTTTTTAATGACCTACAAACTTGATGATTTCATTTAGAACCAAGGCAATGAGCAAGAACGATTTGGTTTTTTAGTAGGGTCGACAAGCTCAATATTTATTGATCAAGGCAAGTGGGCTAAGCTAACCAAGGAAATTTGAAGTGGAATCAAGGGCTTTTCAGAAAGCTTTTATGGGTTTGAATCTGATTTCAAGGATCGATGACCTTAAGGGTAACCTATGTGTACCCTGGGTACTAAGGGGATTTATGACTCTTACTTTTTAATGACCTAGTTGTGGTTAACATAACTTCAATTGAATGATTTAAGGACCAAATCGTATTCATGTAGAACCAAAGCTGGGAGAGGTTTGTTTAGATCTAAGTTTTAGTTTAGCCATAACTACTTCTTTTGGGAAGTCTTTTCCAAGGACTTCCAAGAACTAGAACATAGGATTTAAGGATAGGCTGGATATGAAGGATAAGTCAACCTCATAAAAAATAAGTTCAATACTAATGTATAACAAAACTTATCTATAAACAAGGATGCTCAATGCATGAAAAGAGGATCAATTCCAGAGTATTGAAAAGGCATATATATTTCTAAAATTCTTTCTCTATTCTCTGTGCTAAAAACTCCTTTCTTTTCCCTAACTCGTCATCTATGTGGAATTACATGGATAAATTAGAGTTTAATATTGTGTTGTACTCACTCGATGTACAGATCATTATATTGCATTCTTGAAATACTTTTAGATAGTGGTTGTCGGCACTATTTTTGGTGTGGGGTTTGCCCGTAAGAAGCCGTCGGTCATCAGAATTGACATCCCGTTGCCCGCTTCGGAAGGACGTTTAAAAAAGTTGGGTTTTGAAAAAGATGAAGTCAAACTGACTTCATAATTTTTATAGTTTAAATGAAAGAATGCTTTACCTCAAATCTTATATCCATCCCGAAGGATGAATATAAGAATTGAGGGTGAGGCTCAATCAAATAAACTAAAGAAAGTTATGACATCCGTTTGGTCTGTGAAACCAATGTATTGGCCGACAAGTTCCCCTATTTAATATAAGGAATTAAATAGGGTTTATATTATGCTGGGTTCGGGAAAAGCTTCCTATAAGGGCAAGCCCCTATAGTTAATTACATCTTAGATAACTAAAGTTACCTAAGAATACTCTCAATAAAATCAAGAAAAATTATCTTCAAGGAGTTCAAATGGTAAGGACATTTCAAAGATATTGGACTAAGAAGTGTGAAGGGGGATTGGTTCAAATTTGGAACATTTT
>JXCR01146768.1:314450-332802 GCA_002079205.1 Phalaenopsis hybrid cultivar | reverse complement strand
ATATATATATATATAAGTTTAGAAAAATATGAAGAAAAATTGACCTCATATTTTTCATAGTTTAAATGAAAGAGTGTCGTACCTCAAACCATATATCTATCCCGAAGGATAAACACAAAACTTGAGGATGAGGGTCGATCAAATAAACTAAGAAATATATGACGTCTGTTTGGTCTACGAAACCGTTTTATTTGCCGACAATTTCTCCTATTTAATATGAAGAATTAAATAGGTTTTATATTAAGCTGGGTTCGTACAAGCTTCCTATAAGGGCAATCCCCTATAGTTAATTACATCTTAGATAACCGAAGTCATCTAAGAAAACTCCCGATAAAAATCAGGAAATATTATCTTCAAGGATGTCAAATGATAGGACTTTTCAATAATATCGGACAAAGTGGTGTGAAAAGGGATTGGCTCAAATTTGAAACATTTATTGTATAATCCAAATTATGAAGAACCAGGGGATGTCACAAATCTGAAGGAGAACCTTGGTGACTTCCCAGTCTATCATAGTGTTTGGCTTCAGTTTTGAGGAGAAATTTATTTAGGTGTTTCATCCTGCCAATTTTATTAGTTATGACTTACATTCGTGTGAAACAATCACACAAATAGCCTGAAAGATGTGAGGATTTAGGTTGTGACAGACGACAACATCGGAATCCTAAGACTAGTTAGGGCTTAGATTGTACAACAGAGTTGTATAAAGGCCTAAAAATAAGGTGAGGATTTATGTTGCATAAGCAAACAATCTCAAAATTCTATGGCTTGTTGTTTAATTCTAAGGAAGGAAATAGTTTAGGTATTGAAGATGGCCATGCTGCCCACCATGCTAGCTCCAAGCTCCTTGCCGTAATGAGTTTAAGTTTTCTATGTTGTCAAGTTATGATGTCAAATCAGATGACCCTATGGTTGAAGTTCTTTAAATGTTAAGGGGCATATTAAAGTTGATTAGAGCGACACCGGTTAGGAGCCCACGGTTCCCTCGTTCCGGTATCACTATTTTCTATTGGATTCACTTAGTCCAAATGAACTTACCAAATCCCTCGTTCCGGCATCACTATTTTCTATTGGATTCACTTAGTCCAAATGAACTTATCAAACGCATCTTTAAATTTTATGAGGTCATATTAAAGTTGATTAGAGCGACACCAGTTAGGATCCTACGGCTCCCTCGTTCCGGTATCACTATTTTCTATTGGATTCACTTAGTCCAAATGAACTTACTAAACCCTCGTTCCGACACCACTATTTTCTATTGGATTCACTTAGTCCAAATAAATTTACTAAACTCAACTTAATGAGTTTCATATTTTCATTTAGACCTTGGGAAGCCTCGTTAGCAACCGTAGCTTACCTTCTATGAGGGATTCCAGATCATCTGATAGAGACGTCTTAATTTATCTGTAGTTTTTTGTTTTGTGTGATGTTTGTGATTAAATTTTGAGTTATCTTATATTTTGAATGTTATGGTGGTGAATTTTATTTTAGTTGATTTTAGTTTTGGTTTTGTTTTTTGTTTTGGTTTTGTGGCTATCCTAGCAGTTTTGGTTCTCATGCAGGGTGACATTGTTGTTTAGCATGCAAGTTTTGTAAGCATAAAAAGTACAGTATGAAAGTACAAGAAAGACAGCACTGTAAACTATAAAAAGTGTACCTGACGAGTCTTCTCGTTCCACCACCTGAAACTCAAAATGCATGTGAGAGCACTTTATATAAAGTAGAAAATTAAGGTCTTAGTGATCTACCCAACCCTAGATCATATCTTGGTGGGTCCCTAATAATTTGATTAAAGATGATTTTTGTTAAGCAAAACATATTAAGTTTAATAGACCTCTGAGGTATCCAATAGATTTGGAGAAAGAAGGAGGTTCATGCTTCCCTCTCACTGCCTGGTGAAAAGTCCCGAGCTCTTTTTAAACTTATTATGTTGCTTAATAACCCATCCTATAAATACTTATAATGCTAAGTGAACATTGATGTTTCAATTATCCTTAAGAGTAGGGTAATTATCACTTATAATTTAATTTGAGGATTATGCGGGTGAAAACCCTTAAAGGGGCAAGTTAATGTTATCAAGACACTTCACAACCTTTTTAATTTGGGCTTGTAGTGTTTCAAAGGTGTTCAATTTTTAGTCACTTTTCTAATCCTCATTTAATCAAATTTGATTTAGTTTAAGTCACTACTTAGCCCTTAAGGTCCTAGTGAATGTTTAATCATTTTGAAGGAGATTTCTAAGTGATAACAATTCAAAACTTTTGAATGCTATTTGAATATCCAAAATGGGGGTATTAAATTAGTGAATTATCAACACCCAAAATCATACCCCTAAGTCTAGGATTATTGAATTGACTAGACTTCCGAATTTTAATAATTTAAGGAAATTATAAATTTATCCTTTAATTGGAAGAAGTGAGATTGGTTTCTACCAATTAATCTCTTGTGTTTCAATCATCCAAATATGTTAATTAAAATCAAATGTTGTTCATTTCTCTTTCTTGAATTAAGCCTAAATGTTAACTAAGGCTAAATTTCTAAAATTACACTTTTGCCCCTAAGTCTCTAATACTTCATAATTCATCAAATTTAATTCCAATGACTTTGGAATAAAATTTTAAGGCTAAGGGTATTAAATTAGTGAATTATCAACACCCAAAATCATACCCCTAAGTCTAGGATCATTTAATTGACTAGACTTCCGAATTTTAATAATTTAAGGAAATTATAAATTTATCATTTAATTGGAAGAAGTGAGATTGGTTTCTATCAATTAATCTCTTGTGTTTCAATCATCCAAATATGTTAATTAAAATCAAATGTTGTCCATTTCCCTTTCTTGAATTAAGCCTAAATGTTAACTAAGGCTAAATTTCTAAAATTACACTTTTGCCCCTAAATCTCTAATACTTCATAATTCATCAAATTTAATTCCAATGACTTTGGAATAAAATTTTAAGCTTAAATGTTAACTAAGGTCAATTAAGACATAGGAGGAGAAAATGTGATTTTTCAAAATTTAATTTAATTTATATATTTATTTAGATACAAGTATAGGATTTTTTAAAGAAAATTTCATAGCTTGACCAAGGTAAATTCTAATCACTTGAAATTTTTACTGGAGGTAGACATAGAATAGAGAAACACTTAGAACAAATTTCATGATTTTTTGAGTTTAATTTTAATTATTATAATCATTTCAAATTCTGGAACATTTATTAATTATAAAATATTTTAAATGTGGAAAATTAAGTTTTATATTTTTATTAAATATCTATGAGGTCCAAGAAACTAGATAAATAAATTCCACATTTTTTTTATTTTTCTTTGAATTGTTAAAATTATTTTAGTGGAAATTCTTTTTTAGCCTTTAAAAATTATTTTAAGCTTCAAAATTCAATACCTTCACTTAGAAAATCTAGAAAAATATTCCAATTGTTCTTAAGTGCTTAGTAAACAATTTAGAACATTTTCATGAATTTTATTATTTTTGTGATTTTTATCATTTTTTAATTATTTAAATATAAAAGAAAGGCTTAAAAATGGAACTTTTTATTTTAATTACAAATTTATTTTGAAAAAATTCATCTGATCACAGAGAACTCCAAAAACTAATTTTTATAATTTTTTGAGTTATATTTTAATTTTTAAAAATTATTTTAGTGTTAAAAATAACATTTAACTTGAAAAATTAATTTGAGTTATTAAATGAGCTCCAAATATTTTGAAATTTTTATGGGGAGTTCTCTGAACTTTGAATCTTAGTGGAGATTAAAAATTAAGTCATGTAGATGTCTTTGTTTTTCAAAATTAATTTTCTTTACATTTTAGAGTTTGTGAAAATTAGGTGCATTATTAATGACTTAACTCATGAAAGATTTTTCAAAGGGTTCTCTAGCCATAATAAACCTTCCAAAATTTCCTTGAACTCGTCTAAGTGTGATGAACACATCCATACATTAAACATTTCATTAAATAAACTCTATTTAAATGGAGAATCAAAATAAGCTAGGGAAGAGAGGAGGTTCAGTACCTTTGCTCTGAGAAGGGAAGCTTCAATCAGAGGTGCTCGACACATTCATGGAGGTCCAAGGAGGCTAAGGATTGAGCCTCTGATCATGGTGAAAGGTCTAGACCTAAATTTGATCAAGGACAGATATGGGTGTTGGTCGTGAGATATCTTAGAGGCTCTGTATGAGGGGGATTTGATAGGGATTTGTCTTACTTCAGTGTGGTGATGGTGTGCGTGAGTTTAATTTGGATTTGGTGCACTGTGGAGGTGTGGTGGAAAATGTCCTGTCTCCGGCAAGTATTTGAGCTAAAAAATTGAGCTCCGACAAGAGTAATTAGGGCAATGGAGTGGTTGGGTTGCACTGTGGAGATCCCAAGGAAGCTCAGGGAGTAATTTCAGAGGGTATCCTTAAGAAATTTTCAGCACACCATGATGGCCATGGAGGTGGAGGTTTTATAAAAATGGCTTAGGGTGGCTCTGTAGGCCAATTTAGGGGTGCAAAGTGTTGCCTATGTGGAGGGCAGAGAGGCTCTAAACTTCAAATGGGATGTGGTGGCCTTTAGGTTTGAATTAGGTTTGAATTTTTTAGGGTGGCTCACGATTTTGGCTCCTCCGGTGACTTGGTCGGCCGACAAGGCTAGAGGAGGTGGCCAGGAGGTCAGGTGAGCCAGGGGAATCTGTCACAACAATTTATTTGGGCAGGTATTTAGTTTTAGCAAAAAATCCCTTATGCTTAAGCAATTTTAGAAGTAAATCCCTTGATTTGGGGAACCTTTGGTCCATGGCTCATTTGGGTGGTTCCATGGGATTTGGCCTGGTCAATAAGGTCCAAAATTTGGTTGTAGAAGTTTTGCCTTGACCAATTTGGCTAGATTGAGTCAACTTTTGGTGAGTCAACTTTTGGTGAAGGGCTCCATGTAGGTAAATTTGGTTAATGCTTGGGTTTGGGCTAGGCTAGCCATGAACTTGAGCCTAATTGATTGATCAAAATTATGTAGATGATTGTAATGAAAATTTTTTGGTGAAGTATTGAAATGATTTTGAGTTCAATTGGAGGTTCAATTTGAAGGATTTTGAGATTTTGGTCAGTTTGGGCATGTTGGAATAGACTTGGGCGTAGGTTGAGCTATGCTTGGAATTTGGCTCAATTGAATCATCTAAATGATCAAGGGAGATGTTATGAAGATTTTCCATGAAGGAATGGAGTGGAAATTTTGGGCCTAAGGCAATCAATTTGGTGGAATTTTGAGACATGGCCAATTTAGGGCAAAATTGGGGCTTTTTGGACTTAGATCAAAATTAAATGAAATTGAGGCTTCACCATAGCCAATTGAAGGTCAATTTTGATGTGTACGAGTGTTATGAAGAGTTTTTAATATAAATTGTGCTCAATTGAGTAGGCTATAGGTTCAATCTGGTGAAATTAAGTTATATGGCCAATATTGGGGGTTTGTTTTAGATCAAAATTGGGCTCAAAGAATGGGACAATTGAACTTGGATTTGATTTAGATTGGTCATATGAAAGGTTAATTTGAGTTTAGAATTGAAATTGGGGGAAGTTAGGACCAAATTGATGGACATTTGCGGTGAATTTAGAGAAATTGGGCCTTTAAAGGCAATTTGGGGGTTTTGGTCAAGATGGTCAAAATTATCAAATTGGGTCATGTGATAGTTGAGAAAAATAAAATTGAGAATATTTGGGATATTTTGGAATTTTTGAAATTTTTGGCTAAGGAGGGGCATTTTGGTAATTTGGCAATTTTTGGTGATTTTGGGTAAGTTGGATGTTTTCAAAAGGTTTGAACTAATTTTTGAACAAATTTGGGTATTTTGGTTAAATTTGGGAATTTTGATCAAATTTAGGGTTTCAATGGTACTTAGATAACTTGGGGGAGTTTAGTGACAAAAGACTAAGTTAAGTATTTTTGGTAGAATTGGGGAGCTAACCACTATAAATGAACTATGGACCAATGGAAACTCCATTTGGCTCCTCTATGTACTGGTCTTAGCTAAACCCTAGCCTAGGGCCAGTGGCTTTAGGGGAGCATCTACATGAGTCTCCCAAAGGATTAAGGGATCAAAGTCAAGAAATTTTGGGTTTGTATTTGTGAGGGATTGTGAGTGAGGTGAGTACCTTAGCTCCGGACCAACACCCAGGGTCAATTCTAAGGTCAAGCAGTCCTATGGGAACTTTTTTTGGGCTCCCTCATAATGACCCCACCTACTAAGTGCTAGAGGTTAGGATCATTATGTGGAACTTCAAGTTGAGTAAAGAAGAGTTTGGAATTTCTAATGGTGAGGGTTTCTTTTCTAGGTTTCTAAAAATAGTCAATAAAAAAGTCCTATGGCTAGACCTTAGGCAACTAAAGAGAAAAAACTAGACCTCAACTAAAAGTGAGGTCAACAATTGATCCCACGAGAAGTTAGGAAAGAGGTCCTTAGTCAAATTCCAGTCTACTATTATTAGTCTTTAGTTTAGAAGATCAATTTAAGTGATTTTTCTAACAAGTACTCCTAAATGTAAGTCCTAAGTTTAAAACAACTAATAATTATTCCTAAATGAAAATATTAATTCTAAAGATAACCCTTTTTAGATGAATTGGTTTGGAGAATTTTAAGATGTTAAAAACTGTTATTCTTATGTAGTGAATTGGATAATGTAAAGGAATGATATACATTAAATATTGTATGTGTCAAATAAGAGCATTTTTAATCAGCTAACCTTAGTAAAGTGTTATAGAAAATCGTTGGCTAATCTTTGGATTAATCTCTAAATTTGTGGTTAGGCTAGGAGGATACTGACTCTCACTCCAGAGTTCCCACTTCCCTTCCCCTAAAGGCTAACTCTCGCTTTAGTTCTTAAACACTAAAACCAAATTAGGGATTTTAGTTCGTCGCTCTAGAATCTCCAATTCTTTGCTTAGTAATATATATATTTTCCTATTTTTTTGCACTCAACCCCCATGAACTTTACCATCCATGGAATTTGAATGTGGTTCCACTTTGTTGAGAATTACACCGCCCTCTCGGGTCTTAATGCAATTACAATGAATTTTAACACTACAGTGGGCCCTTATTATAATGTAAAGGAAGTGCTAGTAAAAACAATTACATTGATAATCAAAACTTCTTCTAACATGCATCCCAATATCCTAAACATGAATCCTACTCATTATAAAAGAAAAGTAAAAGGAAAACAATAACATAATCTTCTCATGCCACTATTTCCTAATAAAAAGAAAAAGTAAGAAAGATACATCACAAAATAGGAAGAAAACACAACGAAAAACTTCTTTTCATCAAAACAAATCTACTAGATAAGTGTTTACAAAATCATAAGATAATGAAAAATAAAATACTTAGCTTTTCCCCCTTGAAAGAAAGATAAAATTCTCTCCCACAAAGTCTCCCGCAGATCCGTGTAATGCTAGTACATCTCCTTACAGATTCTCTCAAAATCTCCTCTCTAATCTCTCCAAAAAGGTAAAGATCTACATTTCTACTCCTATTTTAAGATCTATAAACATTCTCCACGTTTTTTCACTCACACACACCACCTTTTCTGACATAAAATCGCTCTATTAGTGTAGGGATGACTTTCCCAAGAGAGGCCTCAAGCAACCTTCTAAAAAGCGTCCAGATACATTGAATCTCGACCATAACCACCCAAAATCACGTCCAAGCTGTCTCGGGTGATGTCGGTGCCATTCTGGGTGATGTTGGCACCATGTTTTTGTCATTCTTTGGATTCAGGCGCCTTCGGCGTCAGGCTACAGTAGCTCCACTGTTTCGCTTCGTTTGACTCCATTTCAGTTGCATTTTGTTCCTAACAGATAGACCTACAAAATAAGCATGAAAACAATCTTTCTTTAAAGTGTAATTTCATTGGAAAAATATGTGAGAAGTGTGAAGTAGATTAAGCATATAAAGACATATCGAAATGTGTCAGGACATAATTTTCTTTCTTGTTCGTTTTTGCTCCAAATTGCACCGTTTTTGCTTTTTTTTTCCAAAACTCCATTTCTGAAACAAAAAATATACAAAATACCTTCCTTTAAAGTGTAATATCATTAAAAATTATTAAAATTGAGCATAAAAATATATATAAAAAAGTAGGTAATTTTTAGGCGTATCACTAACCTACATTAGACTTAACCAATCTCTCTTAGGTTCAACCTACATTGAATCTAAACCCTAAGTCTAACCTACATTAGATTTGATTAATCCCTCTTTGTTTCAACCTACATTGAACCTAAACCCTAAGTCTAACCTACATTAGGCTTAATCAACATTTTTAGGTTCAACTTAGATTAAACATAGAAAATTATGTCTAGCCTAACCTAGATATAACTTAAGTCTAATCGGTCAAGCAAATCTGACTTAACTCGGGTTATATCCAAATCAATTAAGCCTTTGAGTTGACTCAACCTAGTCTAGGTTAATTAGAATATTACTTTAGGTTAGTTCAATCCAACCCAAATTTATCTATATATGACCAAAGGTTAAGCAGGATTTTGCTTCTTCATATGAGGATAAAAAGTTCGCTTAACCTTGGTTAAGGAAAATTGGGAGAAACCATCAAACCAATTTTAAACCAACAAACATAAAACTCAATAATCAAACCTCAAATCAACCAACATACAATTCCCCCTAAAATATACTAAAAATTAAACTCAAACAAAAAAAAATATAACCTGATTTGAGAGGATACTATGGAGGAGGCAACCCATGGCTGCTGACAAAGTATCTTCTAGTCACTTGTGACTATTCAAACTGAAAAAATTTGATGATCTGAAATGACAAAATCATGGGATCTTAATCGAATCATTCCAGATGAAAAAAATAAAACACAAAAATAACAAAACTTAATCAGCTAATGAATCATAAACAACTAAAAATTTTCAAACCCCTAAAATCCAAAAAAGACATTAAACTTATAAGAAACTTTAATGAACAAAGATCATCGAACACAACTTGAACCTCAGTGTCTGGATCAACAAAGATCTCTTGGACCACGCAATTTGTGGTTATTGATAAGAATCTTTTGGTCCTAGTTTAACCACCTTTCGTACTATGTAGGTCCAAATACCCAGAAAACCTCAGGACAACGGAGCCATAGACATCTTGACCGGGTTGCTGAAAATTAAAAATTCAACCAACTAATCATCAAATTAAAAATATAATTTTGTACTAACTTTATTTTCCAAGACTGTTGAAGACATAAAACTAGTTGTGTTTTAGATTTACTTTACATGTTATTAAGGTGTGCTAACTCTGTTTTGCAGGGATGACACTTTAAAGCATGAACGGTGAATCTCAAAAATTTGGAAAAAATAATAAAATGACAAAACAAAACAATAATACAAAATGATAATACAAAATGACAAAACAAAACAACAACACAATAACTACAAAATGCAAATAAAGGAAACTTTAAAGTGTTATTGAATTTTTAAACATATCGCCCTTTGACAAAACTTAAACTTTTCGAGAACAAATGTTAACCTTAATTTGGATTTTTCTTAGATAGTCTTAACCGCATAGGATGTAATTAACTATAGGAGCGTACTCTTATATGAGAATGAGAAACTCAAAATATGTATCATAAATAAATCTCTAGTTATGGGATTTTCATGTGATTTTCTTCGTATGAGTATCTCAGGAGTTAAACACTCCAGAGTTCTCTCTACGGTGTTTACCACAATGAACTTTTCCCCACACTTTTTTGTTTGTTTTCTATTCCCATTTGACTTTTTTTTCTTCTCTGAGTTTCTTAATATCTTAAGGTCACTTATATAATCTAAGTGAAGAAGGTATTCAAAGAATAAAGTAATACAATAGACAACAGAGTGGAGACTCCTCGACAGCAATGACACCTGACAAACGACGGAGAATTGGCAGTAGCCACCAAGAGGTTGGAGACTCCTCTGGGACTTATGTCTCTCTCCCCATCTCTGGTTGATACATTTGTTATCTTTCTTGAGAAGATTTGTCTTTCTACAGACTGGATTATCTCCTCTGCAATTCTATCTTTTACTCATTTTAACCTTAAGTTCAAATAGAATTGGCACCCCTTTGATCCAAAGAATTGTTCTTGATGAACAAATCCCAGGATCTTACATTCGAACAATGACAAAACAAAATGACATAAAAATAAAATAATAAACTCCCAGTTTACAAAATGAGTTTAAAACAAACTTTGACATTCTACATTTCTCATAAATTTGCAGAACCTTTATAACAGATCCCCCAAAGTTGATATTTTCCTACTCCCAAGATTCTAATTTACCAGTTGACAAGGCTCCTTGCTACCAAAAATTATTAATCAAATTTGGGTATGGATTTGATAAAGTTAAATTAGTGCTTAGTGGCCTGCTACATGCTATGATGACGACAACTACTCCTGAAGTTATAGAACCTTTAAAATAATTTAATCTGAATTCAAATGAGGTTTTCCCTCCTCTCAAGACAACTCTTTTTGAAGGAGTTTCCACAAAGAAAACAATACATAAGTTCATTGTGATCTATCCTACTACTGAAAAAGAGGAAGAAGACGATTATAAAGAAAAGAAAATTTGCATTGAACAAGAGGATAATGTTCCACCACCAACCGTATTTGAGGTTGGGTCTAGCTCTAAGACTGGTTTGTTGACCTATACTCAATGAAGGAATAGAAATTGTTCTGCCTTGAAGAAAAAGAGGAGGAATGAAATCAAAATAATTGATAACTCTAGAACCTTTGAGCCCGATGAGAGTGTCTTTGAAAATGCTTCCCTCCTAGGAGAAAATAAGTTCTTCCCAATATCTATTGAATAAGATGAAAAGAACCTTCAACATTTTGCTTCTAGTACTTTTCAATCTTTCCACTCAGAAAAATAAAGATGTCTATCAATTGCAGCAATCAATTATGTATTCAAAAGGCTCGCACAAACAAAAAATATGTTCAATCTCACAACTTTTAGATAAGATGAGATGTGTAGTCTCCCTATCAATGAAAAGAAGACTTCTTGCAGAAGAGGCTTTCATCCATCGGAAAACCAAGCCTCCTTTGGAAAGTCAACAAATTGCAACAAACCGCATACCAGCTAAACTTTTCTTGGGAACAAGAGTAACAAATACTTCCATTTCAAAAGCCAAAACAAGATACTACCGAGCTTCCTTATCTGCAGCACACACCAAATAACTTTTGAAAGCAGAAAAGACATATGCTAAGATGAAAACCCTAGTGAAAATGTTATGAGTTAGAAACCATTCTTACCTACATCACGGTGATACACTTCTGAAAGTGTCTGGTCCCATACTTAAAAAAAGAATTTATGGAAACGTAAACCGTCGGAAGAAGTGTATGATGTTATGGGCATATAAAATACCATTTTTGTAAACAATTTTCAAGAAGAGACTTATAAAAGAGATCCCATTATTTCAAATGAAGAATGACTAAATAAATTAAGAGTTGACGTTATGCAATTATCAAAAGAAAGAAAAGAGAATTCTCCTAATGAACTAGAGGACAAATTAGTAAAAATAAATGTTGTAAAGACACGAGCTACTTCATCAGCACAAGTGGTACCGTCATCAAATGAAAAAGATATTACAGAAGAATTACAAAGAGATATACAACAACGTGATGAACAAATTAGTCACCTTGAAAAGAAAGTTGAAAAGATGATGACCACACTGTCAACTCAACATAACGTACCTCAACTGGTACCGATACCAGCTGTTGAGACTATTCAACTAGAAATTGTCTGTATCCTTGAAAAAAGGAAAGAACCAATGAAAGTAGAAAAAATGAGTTAAAGGAAAAAAAGGACTCCCTCCAAAGCTGAATGCCAGTAAAAGACATAACTCAATTAGCGAAACAAAAGGTCAAAGAAATAATCACTCGTTTTAGGGTTGGATCTTTAATTCCAAAAGGAAGACCCTACCTCAAGAAATATGGTTCAGTCCAATTTCCTAAAGGCTTTGTTCCACCTCTTTTTAAAATGTTTGACGGAATAGAAAAGCCCCGTCAGCATGTTGCACACTTCCGTGCAAATTGTTACAATGCGGGGGGTATTGATGCACTTTTGTTTCACTAATATGTTAACAACCTTAAAAGGGTTGCTTTCAATTGGTATGTTGACCTTCCTAATAGATTTGTCAAAACTTTTTATCAAGTTGGAAAATCTCTTCATCCAATGATTTGGTGGACCACAACACCACATACCAATCGGGGATTAGGTGATAGAAAAGCAGAAGGCAAGAAAAACTCTTGTGGACTACATCCTATGCTAGAGAAATCTCAATATGAAGTGTGAACCACAACTCCAGGAAAGACTTATATGAGAGGAGAGATTTCTACAAGTGTAGAGAAGACAAATTATTATAATTTTTGCTTGTTCATGTTTCTTTCAATAAAATCCTACATAATTTTTCTCTCTATGATTTTCTCGATGATACATGGCTAAATTCATTCTTCGTGTCTTTGTGATGGGGGTAGGGGATTTAATCATGATTTTATTGTAATGTTTTTCCATTAGAATTTTCTCATGCTTTCATTGTCTATGTTATTGGTTAATCTATGAACTTAATTTTCTTCTAATCTAGCTAACCAGGACGTTAAAATGTTTCTTGAAGTTATGACCTCTAACCATTGCGTGGAAGAAACAAATGGTTAACCATAGAATTTTGAGAAGATAGACATATTATAGTGAAATTTTATAATCTTTCTAGAGATCGAAATATTTATGCAGAATATCATAGTGATTGAGGAAGACTCTATTTCATGAATTCTATGCTTATTTTGACTTAGACATAGGCATAAAGAGTACTCTATCCCTAATTGATAAGAATCATGTAGTAAAATAATTAGGAAAATCATGTTCATCATAATCCCCAAATCAAAGAAGCACAAAACTCATCAAACTTGAAGGAACTCACAAAATCTTTCCACAATTTTTGTTTTCTTTTGCTTACCATTCACTTTGTTTTTGCTAGAATCTTAGAACTTAAACCATCTTTGTAATCTCGTAAAGCTAGGTTTACTAAATTAGTACACTAGAGATTTTTCTGTAGAAATAATTGTTACACTTTTTTCATGGGATCGATACGTGGACTCTTAAACCCCATACTACTTGACACATGCACTTGCATTATACGACTGATTTACTCTACTGTAAGTTTTGACAAATCAAAATTTTTGCACCGTTGCAATGGAATGACATTAATAATTATTTCTGATTTTTAGGAAAATTTTAGTTAAAAAACTCAAGATCTAATTTTGGTATATTTATTTTGTTTTTTTATTTATTTTATTATATCTATATTGTTATTATGATTCTTGCAGGTGCTGAAAAAANTATATATATATATAATAAACCCTCAGTAAATTATTTTGGATCTTTTGAGGTGTATATCAACACATTGATGGCTAGCTTTCACAATCTTTACCCCTTGACATTGAAGTTTGTTTTGATCACCCATCTTCCAAAACCTACAACCCCAGCTAGACTACTTACTCAAACTCTAATTAGAACATTAATGACATTAGTATAGAAGAGCAACATTGGGGAGAACTCAAGCCAACCTTGTAGAAAATTTGAAAAACTGGGGCAGGGACCTCATTTGCTAAACTTAACCTTGGAAAATCAACTTGAAAATCCAATTTAGGGAGAATAACCTGTCATTATAAGAATTGTGGGTAAATTTGAGAAATGAATCAAATACCCACACCCAAAGTTGGTTGACCTACCCAATCTTCAAATGAAACAATAATAGCCCTAGAGTATACAACCAATAATAGGAGAGCACTCAAGTCAATTTTGTACAAAGTTGGAATGACCAGGACATTGACTAATCAAAAGAAAATGAGCATTTGAAGAATTTATGATAAACCTGGGGAAGAAGTTACAAAAACAAGATGATTTCCTTCGAAACATAGAAAATTAAGTTGGGCTGCTAGCTAACCTATTAAGCAATGAACACTAACGGATGTTAGGGGTAGTAGAGGGCCATAACTTTAAATCTGAGGAGTTTATCCTAGAAGAACATTGGAAGATTTTTATTGGAAGATGACTGAGAAAAAATCTACTCTTCTTCCCAAGGCAATCGCTAGCATTGCTAGGGAGATAAACAAGCCTATAGGACCACCCACAGAAGTGCCCCCAGAGGAAGAGTTGGAAGACAACGCTAGGAAAGATAGTAACCCTGTAAAGTTAGATTATGAACCCGAAGAACCTAGGGAAGATCTAATGAAAGATCTAAGAGATATAGAACTACTTTTTATGGACCCATTTTTTACAATTAGTTGAGAAAATACTACTTTGCAAAAAAGAAAATTAATTGCAAGAATCCTAAATTTAGAAAGAACCGTTAGGAATGATGATCTAAATCATTCTCTTACAAGCCCTCAGGATGACTGCTTTTAAATTGAGAGGGAAAAGTTGCAAGAAAGACTAAATTTTGAGAATTTAGTAAACATTCTAGGCCTAGAAAAATATTAAGTGATTGATCGGGGTTTATTAAATTGAAATTTTGATCATGAAGGAGGACTTTTTGGGTAGATTGGGGATGCTAAACCAAGCGTTGTATTGGGAAGCAACCCAAGTGTAATCTAATATGATGATCATGTTTTTATTTTTTGCATTTGTTTCAAAATTTGTCTTGAAATTTGTTTTGAAATTTGCTTCAAATTTTGCTTTAAATTTTCTTTTGAATTAGTTTTGAGTCCTGGCCATCCACAGAGTGATTTATGCATCGTTACATATTTCACATTCTTATGTTATGAGATTCATATGACTACTCCTATATTTACCTTTTTTAATGTACTTGACTGCTTTTTCCATTTATTTCTACTTTCTATTATATGTGTGTGTGTGGAAAAAAGCAAGTTTGGGGGAGAAAAATGTATCTTATTGTGAATCTGAAAGGTAATTAACATTGCTCAGTAAAAAGATTCAATTTTCATTTGGTAGCTCCTGTTAGGCATGTTGTTTAATTTAAGCTATTTATCATAGCTTATTAAAAAGTAGATAAATATCATTTAGAAAAGATTAAATTTATTAGGTTAATAATAAGATTGAGAACATGAAAACTTTAGACTTTACATAAAAAGGTCTATAGATTATTAAAAATGTGTAATTTAAGTATTAAGTTTCAAACCATGAATATCTTTAAACTTTTTCAGCTTATTTTAACTAGTTGATCTTACGTCTAAATTGGAAAAAATAACTTGGATATAGAGCACTAAAATATCAAGTGTTGAGTTTTTATTTCTTAAAAAACACTACCCTTCTTCACATTTAAAAACTAAAAAAAAAGTTGCCAACCAAATATATTAATTTTTAGAAGAAAAAGTAGAAGAAAAAGAAAAAGAAAAAAAATAAAAGAAAAAAATAAAAAGTAAAAAATATATAAATAGAAACTTGAGATTGACAAAACAAAAATTCAAGAAAAGAGAAAAAAATAGAAGGGTTTCTAGTGGGACTTAAGTGATCAAGCTTTTCCATGATTTTTTTAATAAAAATCACTCTAAAAGTTATCTTCAAGGGGAAGAGTTAAGGAAACATTAAGTTAGCTAAAATTTACTGAAACTGCATTAAAGGCATTCAAGGTTAATGAAAAAGATTTAAAATAACACCAATTTAAGGATTTATGAAATTTTCTTGAGGATAGAATGAAGAGAATTAAAGAAAGGTCAAATTATTAATCATTCAAGCTAATTGATCCTATATTGAAATTTAAATAATTTTATTAGCTTTTGATGAACGTGTTGAACAGTTAAAAACCTAAAGGAGTGCCACTTCAATTCATGGAATCCGAATTGAGCCATGTGATTAAGCAAGTAATAGGATAAGCTTGGGGGTATTGACATGTGTCACTTTTATGTGATTTCACATGCATTATACCCCGTATTTTACATGATATTTTTACTGATTTATCACAGATTTATAATTTAGAACTGTTGGCCACCATCTTATAATAAATTTTTTGATGAAATAAAGTTTCCTATAGAATTACTAAAAAAATATTTTAGAAATGTTGTTGTTGTTGTTGTGCAGGTTATAGGTGTCAAACATACAAAACAAGCAACACATTCGATATAGTGTTGTTTGGCGCATTCACACCACAATTGGGTGCAACCACGCCATAAGTGGTGTGCCCACTCTAATTTCTTGTGTGTCCCCATCAATTTTTGGCTCGACCACACTGCTAAACATCTAAAACATAGATTTGTGTGATTTCTTGCCTATTTTGGATCTATTGACAAATTTGGAGAGTTTAGAAGCTTATTTTAGATCCCTAATGTAAAACCTAAGTATAAGAACTTGTTTATGTCATGAGAGAAATTCTTCTTGGCTTCTTGGCATGGAGAGGGAGTTCTGCATTAAGGAGTCATTAGAGGCTACTGGAGGCAAGATTTGGAGAGAATTTGAGAGCTTTCCTCAAGGTTTTCTTCCTTCTTTGGTGAAAATCTTGTAGGGTGAGAGTTTCATATGTTTCGTGAGTTGTGAGAGACTTGCATGAGAGGAGAGGTTACTACAAGTGCAGAGAAGACATGTTATTGTAAGTTTTACATGTTCGTGTTAATTGCAATGAAATCTTGCATAGTTTTTCTCGGTATGATTTTCTCGATGATTCATAGCAAAATTCTTTTTTCATGTCTTTGTGATGTAGGAGTTGTGAATTTAATTGTGATTTTTCCATAATATTTTTTTGTTAGCATTTTTCTCGTGTTTTCATAGCTTATGTTATTGGTTAACCTATGAACTTAATTTAATCCTAGTATGGCCAAGTAGAATGTTAAATTTGTGAAGCTACAACCTCTAACTTTTGCGTAGTAAAAACGAGGGTTAACCACATAATTTCGAGATGATAGACATATTCCAATGAAATTTTGTAATCAATACAGGGGATTAGAATAATTATGTGGAATGCTACGAGGATTGAGAAAACCTCAACTTCATGGATTCTATGTCTCTTTTAACCTATACATAGGCACAAGAAGCACTATTATCTCTAATTCACAACAATCACACAGGAATATATTTAAGAAAATAACAATTATCACTATCCCTTGAATCATAGAGGCACGAGCTTTATCAAACTTGAAGGAGCACAAAAATCTTTCCGGTGTTTCTGTTTTCTGTTGCCTAGCATTCACTCTTTTTTTGCTAGAATCTTATGACTTAAACCATCTTTGCAATCCTGCCAAGCTAGGTTAACTAAACTGACAGGTTAGAGATTTTCTGCAGAAATAATTGTTACACTTTCATCGTGGGATAGATACACAGACTCTTAAATCACATACTACTTGACACGTGCACTTGTGTTGTACACGCGACTTATTCCACGTGAAATTAGAGAAAATCTTGCCAAGCTAGGTTAACTAAATTGGCAGGTTAGAGATTTTCTGCAGAAATAATTGTTACACTTTTATCGTGGGATAAATACACAGACTCTTAAATCACATACTACCTGACACATGCACTTGCGTTGTACACCCGACTTACTAAGCGTGAAATTTTGGTGCATCAATATATTATTTTTCAAATGCAATATCCGATTATTTAAAAAAGTTTTTCAATATATATGGTGGATACACACTAGAATAAAAAAATGCCCGCCAATGCTTACTATTTGGTTTATTGATTTGAATGGGTTTCAATTTGTGCTTACCGGTGCTTCTATGTAGCTCTTCTCTTCTTCGTTTGCTATATTGTCCTACCATATTATCCAGATACTACATTCTTCTCTCTCAGTTGGCATGTGAATTTTTCTTAATGGTTGCTGGTATTATTTTACCTTTTTTGGTTTAGTTGTTTTGGTTAAGCACATACACACTTGGTGGCTTCAAACTGTTGGTTGGGTTCTTTTTTGGCAGCTATTGGTTCATTTTTTGATGATTTTGTTAGGCTTTAATGATTTCATGATTTTTCCTTAAACTCAATCGAGTTAGATATTTTATCATATGATGTGCCTAAATATATATATTTTTTTGAGCTAGATCTCTTTAAA
Organism: Phalaenopsis hybrid cultivar; assembly: GCA_002079205.1. Taxonomy (NCBI): domain Eukaryota; kingdom Viridiplantae; phylum Streptophyta; class Magnoliopsida; order Asparagales; family Orchidaceae; genus Phalaenopsis; species Phalaenopsis hybrid cultivar. The sequence continues at coordinate 314,792 of JXCR01146768.1, read as the reverse complement.
ACAATTCATTTACCTCTTGCTGTATCTAGTCTTCACTTGGGCAGTTCATATCATTGGAGCCGACTCAATTGTATTTTGCTGTCGCCAGAGTAATTCTTTAGTTGCATGATATTCTTTAAAGCCTAGATAGAGTCCCTTATGAGTTATGGCACCAGTAGGGGTGTAAATGAGCTCGTGTTTGACTCGTTTATATTTAGAGCTCAAAAAATGTGTTCGTGTTCGACTCAATTGCTTAGTGAGTCAAATATGAGCCGTTCACGAACAAATAGTTGTTTTGACAACCCTAAGCACGTAGCCATAAGATCTTAAGGATTAGGGTAAGATTTAAAACATCATTTGAAT
>JXCR01146768.1:278177-314080 GCA_002079205.1 Phalaenopsis hybrid cultivar | reverse complement strand
CCGCCGGTCACCGCAGTCTCTGCCCGATCCATCCTCCAAGCCTGGTCTGATCTTCGTGACACTTCTCTCCTTTCTTCCGACTCCAATCGCCTCGTTGCTGCCCTTCAAACCCTCGACGCCGCACGCTCTTCTCTGCAAATCGCAGACCCCCAAGCTAAGCTTCTCCTATCCCTTCTTTCCTTTGACCCACCACTTCCTCCGAATTCCCTCTCCTTTATACTCCGTCTCCTCTACTGCTGGCTCCGCAAAACTCCCCGCGCTTCCCCATCGCTCGTCAACTCTGCCGCCGCCAAAATCTCCCACATATTTTCATTTCGGCCACAATGCCCCGAGATGTCTGTTCTNTATATATATATATATATATATATAATTGATTAGTAGTATTTCAAACTAAAACGAGTCGAATATGAACGAACAAATATTTGTTCGTGTTATTCATATTCGGCTCATTTACCTAGCCAAACACGAGCTGTTCGTGAACAACAAGTCATTTTGACAGCCCTAGAAGTCCGTGCGCGTGGATTTCTTAAGCTCAATTTTTATTAAGAAATATTTTGATTAAATGGTTACTCGGGGTCATCTGATTCAGCTACAAGAAAGACAGCAACTCAACCGCGCGGTAGCATAAATGTCATCTTCTTGATCGCCCCTTCATCGCATCGCATTCCTTTTATCCCCTCTCCTTACTCTCATGCAGGCTAACACCCAAACACGAGTCCTTTTCCTCGAAGACTGGCTGCGCAGCGCCGCCAAAACCAGAGACACTTTTCCGCCGCCGGTCACCGCAGTCTCTGCCCGATCCATCCTCCAAGCCTGGTCTGATCTTCGTGACACTTCTCTCCTTTCTTCCGACTCCAATCGCCTCGTTGCTGCCCTTCAAACCCTCGACGCCGCACGCTCTTCTCTGCAAATCGCAGACCCCCAAGCTAAGCTTCTCCTATCCCTTCTCTCCTTTGACCCACCACTTCCTCCGAATTCCCTCTCCTTTATACTCCGTCTCCTCTACTGCTGGCTCCGCAAAACTCCCCGCGCTTCCCCATCGCTCGTCAACTCTGCCGCCGCAAAAATCTCCCACATATTTTCATTTCGGCCACAATGCCCCGAGATGTCTGTTCTTCTTCTCGGCGCCCTTATCGTCACCCCTGCCCTCGAGGTCTCAAACAGAAGGGATTGCCTTGACATCCTCTACCGGATATTGGAGTCGGTACAGTTAGAAGAAGAAGCGGTTGCCGATTTTTTGGCTGGTATCGGGTACGCTCTTTCTCGCTCGGACGAACCCTACTTCAGTAAAATATTTTCCTTCTTGCTTAAAATTTGGAAAAGAGTCTCACCTCCCGCTTCAGTCTACTGCGGACTGATGCTCCTTAGTTTATTTGAGTGGTTGGTGACGAATTTTATTTATTTGAGAACTTTGGGGAAGGTAGAGGTTGTTTGTGGAGAGCTTTCTGCTGCAAATTGGGAGGCGAAAGGCTATGCTCCGCTTGCCGTTTCCATGGCTTCTGCTGGTTGTTTGAGGGCTTTCCGATTGGTTCCGGGGACCAATAGGATTAGATTGAGTCCCGATATGAAAAGGTCGGTGGAAGGTTCTATTAGCTCTATTGCTAAGCTTGTGGTTTCTAATTTGGATGGCTCTTTAGAGAGCAGCCATCTTCTTCAATGCATTTCTATTGGACTGGCTCGAGCTGGTCCTGTTTCCTTCAGCGCTCCAATTCTTCTGGCTATCTGCATAGCATTGTTGAAAGAAATCTTCCCGCTTGGAAGTTTCTGCAGTATGGCAGTTGAAATTCAGGAAGGAACATCAGTGGATTTTGTTCTAGAGAAGGTGAAAGGACATTTGGATAGTGCTGCTTTCAAGGAAGCAGGTGTAATTACCAGCGTCTTCTGCAATCAGTATGCTTCTGCTGATGAAGAGCACAAGGGGATTGTTGAAAATTATATGTGGAAGTACGCGCTGGAGTTTTACTCAAACCTTCGTTCTGTTGCACTAGTGCATCGGGGAAGGCATGATCAGTTGCTTGGATATCTCGAGAAAGTTGCTGAAGCTGCATTTCTTATGATTGTTGTCTATGCTGCAGAAGTTGCCAGCCAGAAGTTGAATCCCAAATCATCAAATGGGATCCAATCCGAAGCTTCTGTTCGGATTTTAATTGCATTTTCTTGCATAGAATATATGAGGCGTGTTAGGTTGCCAGAGTATACAGATGCTGTTCGACGGGCTGTCTTGACCATGCAGGAAAATTCTTTACTTTGTGCCTCATTTGTTGAGTCTATGCCTTCATACTCCGAGCTAACAGATAAGCAAGGTTTCTATTTTTCTACATTTTAGATTCAACTCCTACTATAATTTTTAGAAATTGTTTAATTTGTCTTATCTCACGCAGGCATTATGCATACATTTTTTCTTTTAGAGAAATTTAAATATGTGGCACACAATTCTTATGTATATACATATCTCACCTAAACTTTCATACTTACATTTGTAGCACTTTGGTGTTTTAACCCTATGCATCAAAAGATAGATTTCACTTTTAAAAAATGGTAATAGTGCTATTCTGATGTGATACTATAAATTTGAGTGCTGTGTAAATATGAAAGCTTAGATGTAAGATATGTAAATACATAAGAATCGTTTGCTATGTATGTAAATGTCCCTTTTTTCAATAGCTATTAAATAACATACATGTATATTCCCTTCTTATCATCTGAAAGGTTTATTTGCTTTGGAGGGGACAAGATATGTTTGGTCCGAAGATGAGGTGCAGACTGCCAGAATGTTGTTTTACCTGCGTGTCATACCAACCTGCATCAGTTTCATTCCGGCTTCGTTGTTTGGAGAGCTGATAGCACCCACTATGTTCCTGTATCCTTTAGTTATCAAATCCAGTTGTTCTTGCAATATCATTAACAATCTTCTAGATGTGATTTAGAAATCATTTGGCTTTTTGGGAAAGATGCTATTTCACAATACTTATCCATTTCATTCTCCTATTGGTTCCCTTCCACCGCCACGTGTCACATATGGCAATTTACCAGAAGTACCATTCCTTTGATTTTGGTTCTTTCTTTAAGCAAAGCTTGCAGTAGGCTTATCAACTAAGCTACTAGCAGTTGATTCATAATCTTCCTTAAAATTCTGTAGATATCTTCAACATCCTAATGAGAAAGTGGCTAGAGCTTCACATTCTGTATTTGCTGCTTTCATGTCTTCTGGAAAAGACACTGACAAAGACGAGAGAGTGGATTTAAAGGAAAAGCTTGTTTTTTATTACATTCAGAGATCTTTAGAGGTAGATTGGATAACCAAACCATTGTGAACTATGTTACATTATATTATATAGAACTATGGAATTTTGTTGCTTTTTTTCTTAAAGGTTTATCCCGGCATTACTCCTTTCGAAGGTTTAGCTTCTGGAGTTGCAGCTTTAGTTCGGCAACTTCCTGCTGGAAGTCCAGCGATTTTTTACTGCATCAACTGCCTTACTGAAAAAGCTAGGGATCTTTGCAATAAAGCTACCAGTAAAGATGCGGATATGTGGAAGACTTGGGATGGAAGCTCAGAAACATGTAAAAAGGTTTTGGATTTACTTATGAGACTGATCTACCTTGTTGATATACAGGTAAAGTTATGGGTTCAACTTTCTTTTCTGCCTTCACTTTCCGGCAGCTTTTTGCTTTCTAATTCCTTTTACATAAATATTTTTATTTGGGAATTCGTTTTTAGACTTTTCAGTGCTTTGAATGGTCTTTCTAATTTCTATCAGATCTGAGTAGACCAAGTTAAGTGGTCTTGCTTATGTGAAGGAACAGGCTATGGCACTAGTCATGTACTTGTGATGGTATATCATATTTCAATTTTTATTTAGTTTGGCATTTTTACTTAGAACTCCTTTTTCTTCCCTGATCCTATATCTCCTTTTGTCACTAGCTTTTCGGTTTTTATTTGGTTCCCAATTTTTGTTTCTATGATTCAGTTTTGGGCCATTCTTCACAGTTTCATTTGCGATTCTGCATAGATTTTTTGTATCCTATATCCAGCAATCTTATGTTATGAGTCCCAGCCGGTCCAATTTCGCAGCTTTTCCGTGATTGTTTATGGTTCATGAGTGGGGTGATTATGCGTGTGCCGTAAAGTGGCTATATTGGAGAATTTACTTATTTTGGATTAATTTTAAGTTTTTAAAATTGTACATCAAAAGCTATTTTAATAGTTTAATGTTGATGATATAATGGGGGTTAGTAGAGTGCCATTGGGAGCCAAAGAGAGAAAGGGAAAGAGGATATTATGAAGTATGAATATAACCTTGGGCATTAAGACATGACATATAGATATATGTGTCAAGGCTACCAAAAAAAGATAGGATGAACATACATATTGCGACATGATAAATATTGGAAGATAGAGATTTGTAGCATGTAACATGAAGAATCATACCGAGAAACTTATAAAGAGATGATGAAAATGAGTTGAGATAAACGTATAACTAAAACAATTCTAATAAAGTGATAAATTAGCTGGGAAAGAAGTATACTAAAAATACAGAGGAGAATGGATGGGCAGAATATCCAAAGAATCAGGTGCCTCTGCCCTCATTGTCATCTTTATCATCATCTTTCACCTCATCTTTTTCAATTGACTCGAAGTTATTTCCATAGAATCGAAAAGATGGCATGTCAGGAAGATGATTGTCATTGCTCCCCTTGTGCATCTAGTCATGCTTGATAATCCCCATTAAAGCCTCATTGGCTGCACTTTATAGTGGTATTGACATTGATGCTGATCAACATAAAAAATTAATATTTGACCCACATCATGCTATCACCACTAATAATAGCGACATCATCACTAAGAGTGTCTAACTTCTCAGATACAACAGTGACGGAAGAAGAATAATGTAAAGGTTTTGAATGTTAGACAAGCAAAGCAAAGCAAAACTTTTTGTGATGTAGAACTAATGCAAACCTATACGTAGCAACATTTTTTCTGCCGAATTTTTTAGATTATAATTGAATTACGTAACTGCTCATTAAGTTTTTTGCTCTAATTCTACTAATAAATGGCAAAATTTTCAAAAAAATCATCCTATATGGAGATATACCTATAGGTGTTTTATAGGCAATCATATAGGCCCACAATGTATTATCTAGCCTAAGAGACCACTCATTTAAGGTTAATAGTTTTCTTTACAATTCTTTTAATCTCTATAGTAGAAATTTCTGCTAAACCACTAGTTCGAGGGTGATACGTAGTAGAAATTTTGTGATTAATCCCATCACAATTCATGCCCCAATTATTTTATTACAAAAGTGGCTTTTTCCATCACTAATAATAACTCTAGGTATTCTAAATTTGCTAAACATTTATATTCTTAAGAATTTTTGAACACCTTGTGAATCACTCCCACATAAAACGAGTGCCTCTATATACCTCGATACATAATTTACCATAATCAATATATATAATGATTTTCTAGTAATTGTACAAATGGTTCCATAAAATCTAATTCTTAAATATCAAATATGTCGAAAATATAGTTTAAANTATACATATCTCACACCTAAACTTTCATACTTACATTTGTAGCACTTTGGTGTTTTAAGCCTATGCATCAAACGATAGATTTCTCTTTTAAAAAATAGTAATAGTGCTATTCTGATGTGATACTATAAATTTGAGTGCTGTGTAAATATGAAAGCTTGGGTGTAAGATATGTAAATACATAAGAATCGTTTGCTATGTATGTAAATGCCCCTTTTTTCAATAGCTATTAAATAACATACATGTATATGCCCTTCTTATCATCTGAAAGGTTTATTTGCTTTGGAGGGGACAAGATATGTTTGGTCCGAAGATGAGGTGCAGACTGCCAGAATGTTGTTTTACCTGCGTGTCATACCAACCTGCATCAGTTTCATTCCGGCTTCGTTGTTTGGAGAGCTGATAGCACCCACCATGTTCCTGTATCCTTTAGTTATCAAATCCAGTTGTTCTTGCAATATCATTAACAATCTTCTAGATGTGATTTAGAAATCATTTGGCTTTTTGGGAAAGATGATATTTCACAATATTCATTCTCCTATTGGTTCCCTTCCACCGCAACGTGTCACATGNCAACTCCTGCCTGTTCACATAGTGTGAAGATCAAGGCAGGGTGTGCTAAAACTCCATAAGTCTCTCCAAAAGCAATAGATCTAGTGTTCCTATAAATAATAGAGCCTACATCTATCATTTTCATCTGCTAGATACAAAAGTTTAGGATGGATCTATCCCTTGTAACCTCATTATGATGATTTGTTTGAATCATTCTTCCTGAAATAAAATAGTGTCATGCCTTAGATATTAAATTTAACATAGAAAGAGGAACGTTTACCTTAACTCCATTCTTCACCTTCCAGGTTCCTCTTCCATCAGTAAGAAAAAAATTACCTCATCCAAAGCCTCATTCGCAGTACAAAATGATTTGTACTGGCAGCTATACACATCTTCTAACTGATAAAATTCATTAATCTTCCTTGGAGTAAATGATGATACTAAACTATACACATAATCAAAATTCTAAAGCAAAGTAAAGTAAATCAAATCCACACAATTATATTAAAACATAAGTATTTTAAAAAAGTAGAGAGCCTAACTTCTTCAATTAATCTTCTCTTCTTCAGTACTTTCTCCTCCTCTAATATCTCTCATAGACTGATAGTGGAAATATAAATTGTAGAGGGGTCGATGCGGAAACTGAAGAGTCAGATTTTCATCAATCCATCTATTTTTTTTAAATAACTGTACCAATCCTGTTTCAATTGTTCTTGTACGATCAAATTTCTCCTTCATTCTCCAATCTAGGTGATCAAAAAGGTAGTTAAGGTTTTCTATTGCATTTGTAATACTCTGTAGTTATCTTTCTATTTTCTTCATTCTCACTCCAAAGATATTGAATTTCCAACTACTGGTGGCATCAATGGTGTTGAAGCGTGTGCTGAATGATCCAAAATACAATCTAATGCTTCATTTCCATTCCCTATATAATTTCCATCAATAGGAATCATGGGCCCCCAAGGTAGTAAGACTTTTCCCAATTTTCATATGGAACTTGAGATTGACTACAAAGTAGGAAAATTATAGAAGGATGCCCAAGTCCATATATTGGCCCATTCATGATAATACCCGTAACATATTTGAAAATAATTGACCCTACATCAATAGGTTTTTCCATTTGAATGAAATAGTTTATAATGACACTTTCTCTTGTAATTCTATTAATCTTCATGATAGGTAGTAGTTTTGCAGATATGAAGAAATGTCATTATTTTGAAATTGGATTAAGCAGTGAAGCAGAGAAACTAACGTATCCCTCATCTCTGATTTCCTAATTATCATGTACATTCATCAGAAAATTATATACTTCTTGCATCATATCTTTCGTCGGGATGAAATTTTTATAAAGATAGATTGGAACATTTTCTATCATATATAAATCATTAATCCAAGATGGAGTAAATGATACAACCTTACCTCGAACGAAGATAACTCCTTGGGTAATTCAATGTAAGTTAGCACAAAACTCTTTTATTAAGGGTACTATAACTGCAGCAGTAGTGTAGTACATAACTTCCCAACATCTCTGTATAATGATTTTCTTGATCTGTGACCTTGGATTACTCACTCTATGATTGACAAAGCCTCTCTTCCTGATAAGTCTCTTCTTCGTGATGACTTTATCGTATAATCTTTGCGCATCAAAACTAATAAAATTTTTTTTATTGAAAACTTCATACCTTGAGGTATTTCTTAAATTGGAAGCCATGAAATTTGAAATTAGGAAGTTTCTGGACGTCCAAGTCTGTTTTTAGGAATTTAAAATCACCTCTCAGCGGTTATTGTAGAGCTAAATCTCGCCAAATTCTGCCAAAACTTTTCAACATGTGGAAAATACTTGGGACGCCGTTGGCACTCCTGATGGCATTTTCGGCGCCATGGTCCTTTAGGTGACCGCCATTGGCCAAATTCACGTCTAAATTTTTTTTTTGTTCAATTTGATTCTAAGTTTCCTCCAATACCCATATTTGTCTTAATTTATGCTATATAAAATTTTGTGGGACTTAAAATACTATTATTTTCTAATACGTAAATACAACAATATATAGATATATAGATTTATAAATGGGTTGTCTCCCACAAAGCGTTTGGTTTAACGTCGTCGGCCCGACATACCATTTGTTTAGTTGGGTTGACTTAACATTAAAACTTCTTTAAATTGTGGCATGTTTCCTTCATAATAATGTTTCAATCGATGCCCATTAACTTTAAATATCTTTTTAGTTTTAGGATCCCTAATAACAATAGTTTCATAATGATAGACTTTAATTACTTTAAATGGTCCTAATCATTTGGATTTCAGTTTTCCTGGAAATAATCTCGATTTTATATTATATAATAGAACTTCTTGTCCAGGTTCAACTTCTTATTAATAATCTTCCAATCATGCCATATTTTCAATTTCTCCTTATAGATTTTTGCATTTTCAAATGCTTCATTTCTAATCTCCTTAAGTTCATTGAGTTGCAATAATCTTTTCTCACCAACATCTTTTAGATTAAAATTAAATTTCTTAGTATCCCAAAATGTTTTATGCTCCAATTCTACTGGTAAGTGACATGTTTTTCCAGAAATAAGTCTGTATAGGGACATTACTGTTTGCGCTATTTTTTGTTGGAGAGTTGTCCGTAAGAAGCTGTCGGTCACCAGAACTGAAATCCCATCGCTTGCTTCAGAAGGACGTTTTAATTTACACACACACACACACACACAGATATATATATATATATANGTATATATATATATATATATATAATTTTAGAAAAATATGAAATCAAATTGACCTCATATTTTTTATAGTTTAAATGAAAGAGCGTTATACCTCAAATCCTGTATTTATCTCGAAGGATAAACACAAGACTAGAGGATGAGGCTCGATCATATAAACTAAGGAATATATGACATCTGTTTAGTCTACAAAACCTTTGTATTTGCCGACAAGTTCCCCTATTTAATATAAAAAATTAAATAGGGTTTAAACTAAGATGGGTTCGGACATGCTTCCTATAAGGGCAAGCACCTATAGTTAATTACATCTTAAATGAACGAAATCACCTAAGAAGACTCTCGATACAAATCAGGAAATATTATCTTCAAGGAGTTTCAGAGGGTAGGACTTTTCAATGAGATCGGACGTAGAGGTGTCAAAATCAAGAAATATTATCTTCAAGGAATTTCAAAGGGTAGGAATCTTCAACGAAATCGGACGTAGAGGTGTGGGAAAAATTATCTTCAAGGAATTTCAAAGGGTAGGACTCTTCAACGAAATTGGACGTAGAGGTTGAATTATCTTCAAGGAATTTCAAAGGGTGGGACTCTTCAACGAAATCAGACATAGAGGTGTGAAAGAGATTGGTTCAAATTTGGAACATTTTATTGTAGAATCTAAAGGAGGAAGAACTAGGGGATGTCGGGTTCAAATTTGGAACATTTTGTTGTAGAGTCCAAAGGAGGAAGAACTAGGGGATGTCATGGGTTCTCAAATTTGGAACATTTTATTGTAGAATCCAAAGAAAGAAGAACTAGGGGATGTCATGGATCTAGCAAATTTGGAACATTTTATTGTAGAATCCAAAGGAGGAAGAACTAAGGGATGTCATGGATCCAGAGGAGAACCCTTTGGAACATTTTGTTGTAGAGTCCAAAGGAGGAAGAACTAGGGGATGTCATGGATCCAGAGCAGAACCTCGATGACTTCCTAAGCTATCCTAATGTTTGGCTTTAGTTTTGAGGAGAATCATGTAGGTGTTTCATCCTGTTAATTTTATTAGTTAGGGCTTACATTCATGTGAAACGATCACACAAATAGCCTGTAAGATATGAGGATTTAGGTCATTAGAAACGACAACCTCGGAATCCTAAGACGAGTTAGGACTTATATTGTATAGTCGGGTTATACAAAAGGCCTAAAGATAAGGTGAGGATTTATGTTGCATAAGCAAGCAACCTTGAAATCCTATGGATTTTTTGTTTATATCTAAGGAAGGAAGATTGGTTTAGCTGGGGAAGACATGTTTTGCTGTTAAAGATGGACGTGCTGCCCACCATGCTAGCTCGAAGCTCCTTGCCGCGACAAGTTTGAGTTTTCTAGTGTGTTAAGTTATGATGTCAAATCATGCGGCCCTATGGTTGAAGTTCTTTAAATTTTATGGGGGCATGTTAATGTTGATTAGAGCGACACCGGTGGGATCCCACAGTTCCCTCATTATGGAACCACTATTTTCTATTGAATTCACTTAGGCCAAATGAATTTACTAAACTCAACTTAATGAGTTTCATAATTTCGTTTAGACCGTGAGAAGCCTCGTTAGCAACCGTAGGTTACCTCCTCTGAGGAATTCTGGATCATCCGATAGAGACATCTTAATTTAGTTGTAATTATTATTTTGTGATGTTTGTGATTAAATTTTGAGTTGCCTTATATTTTAAATGTTGTGACGATGAATTTTATCATGGTTGATTTTAGTTTTTGTTTTGGTTTTACGGCTATTCTAGCAGTTTTGGTTTTCATGTAGGGTGACATCATTGTTTAACTTGCAAGTTCAAGACAAGAAGTACATAAAGGTAAATGCAATAATTTAGAAGCGCACCTGTCCCCTTCATGACATTCCCGTTGAAAAATTTTGATGGATGATTTTCTAAAACAAAATATAACAAGTTCAATTTGTCCTTCAAGATATCCCAGAGATTCCAAAGTACTAGGAGGATGACCGACCCTGAACCACTTTAGAAATCCCTTGAAACATTTCGAGTCCACTTTGAACTTATCAAATTGTTTTATTAATCCTCCCATAATCAATTTAAACTTAACTACCTCAAGAATGAGAAAATCAAATAGTCACTTAATATTTCATTTTGATAGTTATTTGAGTGGGTGCCCCAAAGGGCAAATTTAAGGTTATTAAAAACTTTAATACTTAAAATTAAAGTAGGGCTTAAAAATGTTTGAAATTATTTATTAATTAACTGTATTCATCTTTCCTAATCCCAATTAAGATAATTTTGCATATCAAGCCTAATTCATTATTAGTCCTCTTTTTAACTTTAATTTTCAAAGTGATTTAAAACAATTTAAATGTTGAATTAGAATTTTCATCAATATCAGATTTAGCATTTGATCACCAACTAATAAGCTTTAAATGAGTGAGTTATTATCTTCATACTTCAAGCCTAATACTTTTATGATCCTCTAATTTTACAAATTATGATAATTAATAGAATAGCAATTTTATTTTCATCATGGGACATGTGCTAAGTTGGTTTCTACCTTTTAGCCCATTATATTTCAATCATTCAGAAAGTTCATCATAATTAATATTTCCACCAATTTTCTCTTTGATTAATCCTAAAATTTGATTAAGATATTAAAATTCCAAAATTATCATTTTGCCGCTTGGGCTCCCCACTCCATAATTTATCAAATGAAATTCAAGTGACTCACAGAAACGAGTTTAAAGAAAAACCACAAGAAAACACTTATGAAAATCTTGAAGGAAACAACAAGTGAACAATAAAAGTCGAAGTGGACTATAAGCATTCAGGTTCGGGTGGGCTCAGAAACTATATATATATATACTCTAGAGGGGTGTTCACCTCACTTTTGGTTGAGGTTTAGTTTTTCTTCTTTAGTAGCCTAAGGTCTAGCCATATGACTTTTCTATTTACAATTCTTAGAAAACTAGACAAGGAACCCTCACCATTAGAAATTCTACACTCTTCTTTATTCAACTTGAAGTTCCACATATTGGTCCTAACGTCTAGCACTTAGTAGGTGGGGTCATTATGGGGGAGCTCAAGGTGAGTTCCTTTAGGATTGCTTGACCTTGGGAATCCTGGGTGTTAGTCTAGGGCTAAAGCATTCACTTGCAATCATTTACACTTACAATCACTCACTACCCTAAACCCAGAATTTCTAGGCTCTGGTCCCTTGATACTTTTGGGAGACTCATGTAGGTGGCCCCATAAACCCACTAGCCCTAGGCTAGGGTTTAGCTAAGACCACTACATAGAGGACCCAAAATGGGGCTTCCATTGGTACATGGCTTATTGATGATGGTTGGCACTCCAACTCTACCAAGACACCTAATCTAGCCTTTTGCCCCTAAATTCCCCCGAATTACCTAGATACCATTGGGGCCCCAAATTTGGCCAAAATTTCCAAATCTACCCAAAATACCCAACTTGATTCAAAAATCATTTCAAACACATTGAAAACACCCAAAACTACCCAAAATCACCAAAATTGGCCAAATTACCAAAATACCCCTCCCTACCCCAAAAATTCCATAAATTCTAAAAAATCTCAAAAATTCCCAAAGCCTCCCAAATATTCTCAATTTCATTTTGCTCTACTATTACATGACCCAATTTGGTCAATTTGGCCATCTTTGGTCAAAACCCCCAAATTCCCCTTTAAAGGCCCACATTTTCCCCAAATTTCCCCTAATGTCTATCCAATTGGTCTCAATTTACCCCAATTTCAATTCTAAACTTAGATTCATCCTTGATATGACCAATCTAGACCAAATTCAAGCCCAATTGGTCCATGATTTGAACCCAGTTTTGAGCTAAACCAAAAACCCAATTTTGGCCCTATGACTTGGTTCCACCAAATTGAACCCATGGCCTACTCCATTTTCCACAATTTGTGATGCAAAATATTCATAAAATTCCTACACATCAGAATTGATCTTAAATTGGCCTTGGTGAGGCCTCAATTTCATTGGATTTCAACCTAAGTCCAAAAAGCCCCAAATTTTCCCCAAATTGCCCATGTCTCAAAATCTCACCAGATTGATGGCCTTAGCCCCAAAATTTCCACTCTATCCCTTCATGAAAAATATTAACAACATCTCCCTTGATCATTTAAATAATTCAATTTGGACTTAGACTAAGGCTAGCCCAACCTAGACCCATGTCTAGGCCAATGTGCCCAAATTAACCAAATTTTAAAAATCCCTCATACTGACCTACCAATTGAACTCAAAATCACTTCAACCCTTCACCAAAGATCTTCATAACAATCATCTACACAGTATTGATCAATTAATTGGGTAACTTGACATGGATAACCTAGCCCAAATCCAAACTTTGATCAGTTGAACCCATGCATTAAACATGACCAAACCACCTTAATGCAATCAAATTAACTCCACCTCAGCCATTGGTTGGACCCTAAGATTGAGCCAAAACCCATCTAACCACCTAAACTAAGCCATGGAACAAAAGTCCCCAAAATTAAGGGATATTATTTCTAAGAATGCACATGCTTAAGATACCCTTACCAAAATTAAACCCCATTGAATTAAATTGCTTTGACAGATTCCCCTAATGCCCTGAGCTCCTAGCTACCTCCCCCTGTTATGGCCAGCAGTCCTAGTCACTAAAAAATCCAAAACCAAGGGCCACCTCCTCTTGAATTTCACTCAAATCAAACCTAGAGGCTAACTCAGTCAAATCAAATTTTAGAGCTTCTCTGCTCGCCACCTAAGCACCACAATGCACCCAAACATTTGCCCTGAGAGCCACCCCCATGGCCATTTTTCTAAAAACTCACCTCCACGGCCATGGGAGGTGTGCTAAACATTTCTTAGGGAGAGCTTCCTAAATCACACACAGAGCTTCTTTGAGACCTCCATAGCCCATTCCAATCACTCCATTACATTGATTCCCCTTGTGTGACCTTAATTTTGAGCTTGAAAATTAGGGCATAAAAAGGACATCCCTAAAAACTCCACCAAACTTCAATTGCTTGTGCCCACACCTTTACAACAGTAAGAGAAGAGAAAGCCCCATCAAATTCCCCTCTAAAATATCCTCTACAATAGCTTTAGACCAACACCCAAAATCGGTCTTGATCAAAATCACACCTAGGCTTTAAACCAAGACTAGGGGATCTACACCAAGACTAGGGGCTCAATCCCTAGCCTCCTTGGATCCCAACGAACGTACCAAGAACCTCTGATTGAAGCTTCACTTCTCAAAGCCAAGGTATAAAGCTTCTCTTATTCCCGAGCCTATTTGAACTCTCTATTTGTTTTGAGTTGATTTCATGGCATCATAACCGTGTAGATATGTTCCTCTAGTATAGATGAGCATTTTAAAAAAAATTCATTTAATTTAGTTGAGAAATGAGGGAGATATCAAGCTTGAAATATGGACAGTTCTCAGGCTAGGCCATCGGGGACGATGACAGAGCATCGTTTGATCGGGCGTGTATCGGATGGACAGTCGAAATCAAGCCGTACAGCACTTCGGAACATAAACCGCGGGCCGAGTCAGCACTGAGGTGGACGGAGACATCGAATGAGAGTGCGCCGCATGGAGCTTCAGAGCTGCCGTAGGTTAAGGTGGCGTCGCGCGTTTAAATATACAAATAGAGATTTAATTAATTCAAAAAAATGATCCCTAGCTTCAAAATTCATATCTTGGTGTAGAAAAATCACAAAAATAAAATAAAAATACTCCCTTACTCAGTGAATAGAGGAAAACAATGTGGAAATAATTTTAAGTTNTTTGAACTCTCTATTTGTTTTGAGTTGATTTCATGGCATCATAACCGTGTAGATATGTTCCTCTAGTATAGACGAGCATTTTTAAAAAAATTCATTTAATTTAGTTGAGAAATGAGGGAGATATCAAGCTAGAAATATGGACAGTTCTCAAGTTAGGCCATCGGGGATGATGACAGAGTGTTGTTTGATCGGGCGTGTATCTGATGGACGGTCGAAATCAAGCCGGACAGCGCTTCAGAACATAAACCACGGGCCGAGTCAGCACTGAGGTGGACGGCGGCGTCGAATGAGAGTGCGCCGCATGGAGCTTCAGAGCTACCGTTGGTTAAGGTGGCGTCGCGTGTTTAAATAGAAAATAGGGATTTAACTAATTAAAAAAATGATCCCTAACTTTAAAATTCATATCTTGGTGTAGAAAAATCACAAAAATAAAATAAAAATACTCTCTTGCTCAGTGAACAGAGGAAAACAATGTGGAAATAATTTTAAGTCCATGTGATATATATTTTATTTTTAATTAATTAAATACTAATTTGGATGTTTTTTTATTCTCCATGCATGTAATGATATCACCATGGCTTGAAATTTTAACATGTTGTTGCCTCTGTCTTAGAAAATATTCCCTGATTTTTCCAAAGTCAGAGGAGGTCTCTAGATAGAAAATCATATTTTTCAAGTTCATATGCATTATTTTCTTAAATTAATAATGGAAATTAGCATGTTGATTAGAAAAATCCAAAAAAACCTTGGAAGGTTTATGATAACCAGAGAGCCCTTGGGAAAATTTCTCATGAGTCGAGTCATTTAAAATGCACCTAATCTTTTCAAACCCTAAATCACTAAAATAATTAATTTTGAAAAAGGAAAACAACAAAATGACTTGATTTTTTGACTCAACTATTTTTTAGGATCTAGAGAACTCACCATAAAAAAATTCAAAACATTTTAAGTTCATTTGATAACTTAAATTGATTTTTCATGTTAATTAACATTTTTGGCACTAAAATGATTTTTAATAATTAAAATATAACTAGGAAAATTATAAAACTTGGTTTTTTTGAGTTCTTTGTGATCAAGGTTATTTTCTAAAAATAAAATGATATTTAAAATAAAAAATATGATTTTTAGCCTATTTTAAATATTTAAATAATTAAAAATCCCTAAAAATCACAAAAATAATAAAACTTACGGAAATATTCTAAATTGCTTCCTAAGCACCTAGGAACAATTGAGACATTTTTCCTGATTTTCTAAATAAAGAAACTGAATTTCAAGCTAAAAAATAATATTTTTTAAAGGCTAAAAATGGGTGTTCACTAAAAATAATTCTAATAAATCAAATAAATTTGAAAAAAAATGTAGAATTTTCTCCTCTGAGTTCTTTAACCTCACGAAGATTTTTCAAAAATATAAAATTTAATTTTCCCCATTTAAAATATTTTATATTTAATAAATACCCCAGAACTTAAAATAATTGTTAAAATTCAAATAAAAATTTGGTCCAAAAGCTTCTCTAGTCCAGGTATTCCTCCAGTAAAAAGTTCAAGGGATTATCATTTACCTTGGTCAAGTTAAGAATTTTCTTTGAAAAGTCCTTTTCTTGCATGAAANTTAATGTATCTGCAATAAAATCTAGCACACCCTAAAAATTCCTAATCTCTTTAACAGAAGTGGGTATGCGTAGTTTTTATATATCCAAAATCTTGGTCTGATCTACTTCCATCCATTTCTTAGACACTTTATATCCTAAAAATATCTCTTTCAGTCACCATGAACTGATATTTTTTCCAATTTAATACTAAATTTATCTTTGCACATCTTTATAAAATTTTTGCAAGATGCTCAAGCCATAAGTCAAAAGGATTTGTCGAATATAGAAAAGTCATCCATGAAATCCTTAATCCCCAGAAAGTGGCAGGGGCATTGCAAAATCTAAATGACATCCTCCTAAAGACGTGTTTTGTAGATAATAATAAAAGTAATTTTTTTCTATCTTCTGGAGCTATAAGAATTTGATAATAATCATAATAACTATTTAGGAAGCAGAATTAAGGGTATCCTATCAATTTATCAAACATTTGATCAAGAAAAGTCAATGGAAAGTGATTATTTCTAGTCGCTTTGTTTAATTTTCTATAATCAATACAAATCCTCCAACCAGTGACACTCATGTTGGGTATAAGTTTTTTATTTCATTCCTCACTACCGTCACCCATTCCTTCTTGGGCACACGATGTATTGGGCTAACTTATACACTATCAGAAATATGATAGGTACTTCATGCATCTAATCACTTTAGAATCTTTATAACATCTTTCATTACTGATGATCTTCCTCCATTAATATTTTGTGCATGCATAAGGGCGATTTATTTGTACATATGATATACTGCACTTAAAGGCTTGCCTAAAAGTCCAAAAAACTCTCATTAACTATCTCTTGTAATTCACTAAAAACAATTGATATAATAATAAGCAAATTTGAATTTTCTCTTAAAATACACACTTTGAGTGCCCAAGGACAACTTTAAGTTCTAGTTTAGGAGCTACCTACATAAAGAACTAAATACTTAACATTTGCTGATGTCTAGAATCTCAAACCTATCCCTAATTATTCTTGGGATTGCTTCTAATAATAGAGCAGATTCTTCCTTAGGATTTTTACTATTACTCTCAATCAAGTTTTGCTCTACTGGGTCCAATTTCATAATATCTAAATTGGCTCTTAAGGCCCGTTTGGAGTAGCGATTTTCGCGCGGAGCAGCTTGTGGTTGTTAGTCTGCGTCGTTTAGGGTGGTGTTTTGCTCGCGACATCGACGCCGTTTAGCAAAACACGGGCCACGGATTCGAACCGCGACCCGCGTTTCTTCTCCAATATTTTACGCGCTTGCCCTGGATTCCACCTCACGTTCGTATTCTGCCCTTATATTCCCGCGTAGCTCCTGCTTTCTCTGCTCTAACCCGTCGTTCTGGACACCATCTTCTTCCGATATTACATTTCCCAATTTTCTCTTTGAGAAATATTCATTTCTCGTGGATTCACACTGTATAACAAATTTTTTGTTCATATTTCCGGTATCGTCGTTTAACATATTTTTCATTCATGCACACACACTCTAAAGTGAGGTAGTGAAATAGATAACCTAAAAAAATTACTGTGACGACATATTATGCATAACTTCTGACACCTCTTGGGATATATAATAAGAAAATTTTGTAAGAAAGGGCAACATATTATCTTTGTCATCATTTTTGTGCTCACAGCTGGGAAACATATATTACTGTGGTCTGTTTGAGCTTGCTCATGCAAACCGAATTGCGAGTGTTATGCTTAGAAAAACATATTTTTCAATCACTCATACCCTCTGAAGTGAGGCAGTGAATAAATCACCTCAGAAAATTACTGTGATGATATATTATGTATAGCTACTGATACCCCTTAGGGTATATAATGAGAAAATATTGTAAGAAAGGACAAAAAATTATCTTTGTCATCATTTTTATGCTCACTGCTAGGAAACATATGTAGCTGTGGTTTGTTTGAGCATGCTCATGCAAACCGAATTACAAATTTTATTCTTAAAAAAGCTTATTTTTCACTTACACACACTCTGAAATGATACAGTGAAATATAGTCTCAGAAAATTATTGTGATGACATATTATGCGTAGGTACTGATACTGCTTGGGACATATAATGAAAAATATTGTACGATCTTTGCCATCATCTTTTTTATGATGGTAAAGAAATATATGTAGCTATGGTCTGTTTGCGCATGCTTATGCAAATCAAATTGCAGATGTTAGGTTTAAAAAAACATATTTTTCAAACACACACTAAGTAAACCACTTTAGAAAATTACTGTGACGACATATTATGCATAGATACTGGTACCCCTTGGGGCATATAATGAGAAAATATTATAAGAAATTACAACAAATCATTTTTGTCATCATTTTTATGCTCACTGCTAGGAAACATATGTAGATGTGGTCTGTTTGTGCATGCTCATGCAATTTGAATTGCAAATGTTAGACTTAGAAAAATATATTTTCAATCACACACAATCTGAAGTGAGGCAGTGAAGTAGATAACATCAGAAAATTATTGTGATCACATATAACAGGTACCACTGGGGCATATAATGAGAAAATATTATAAGAATGGACAACAGATCATCTTTGCCATCATTTTTAGGCTTACTGCTATGAAACACGTAATTTTGATATGTTTGAGTGGTGTTATTGCAACATTATTGAAGTGTTATTTTAGTGATAAAATAATATCACGATAATACTCCAATAATACCACATTAAGACTACAATAATATAGCAATAATATTATATAATGCATAACTACTGATACCCCTTGGAGCATTTAATGAGAAAATATTGTAAGAATGAGCAACGAACTATCTTTGCTATGTTTTATGCTTATTGCTAGGAAACATTTGTAACTGTGAACTCTTTGAGCATGCGAATGAGAAAATATTGTAAGAAAGGGCAACAGACAGTTTGCTATCATTTTTATGCTCATTGCTAGGAAACATATGTATCTGTGGTCTGTCTGATCATGCTCATGAGTATCTGTTTTTCAAAACTTTTGCTTAGAATTACTGTGACATCAAATTATGCATAGTTACTGATACCCGTTGGGGCTTATAATGAGAAAATATTTTGAGAAATGAGAACGTATCATTTGTGTCATCATTTTTTATGTTCACTACTAGTAACATAAGTAGTTGTGGACTGTCTGAGCATGATCATGCACACCAGTTTCAAATTTTATGCTAAGAAAAAACATTTTTTCCAATCACACACATTATCTGAAGTGAATCATTGCATCAGATAGCCCCAGAAAAATTCTGTGGTAAAATATTATGCATAGCTACTGTAATTCATTGCTCATACCACTTCCATGAAACATATAAAGTTGGATTGCTTCAGCATGCTCTTATTTATGTATATTTGTTTTTGTTATCATAGTAAGAAAATAGTTAAGACCAAAGAGGCTGGTGTGCCGCATTGCGTAGCAAAGAAACCAAAACAATCTTCTGTGAGCTTTGTCTCATTGAAATTGACATGGGAAATAGACCAACTACATATTTCAACGAGGATGAGTGACAAAATATTATAAAAAAATTCAAGGAGAGTACAGACAGAGAGTATGAAGAAAAAATGAGATCAACTCAAAAAAGATTGAAAAATTTGGAAGAAATTGAACCGATATCAACAGGCTTGGGTTGGGATCCGGTGAAGTGAATCATTGATGCTCTGGAGGAATGGTAAATAGAAAAATTTGCGGTATGGATTTTTTTTTCATTTCCTCTAATTCAGTCAATTTCATTTTTATTTAATAAATAAAGTGTATGTTATGATCTTGTAAGTGGTGCGCGCTGCTAAGAAATTTAAAATGTGTGGGCTTGAGCCTGAGTTGGAAGAGAAGTTGGATCGGATGGTTAGGGGTGTCATTGCTACAGACAAATATACATGCACACCCAGTGAAACAGGGTTTTGTGGCACTTTATAGAACTTGGTAGCCGACCTATCAGATGATTCAACCAGAGTACCCAACCCGGACCTCCATGAAGTCTAGTCCTCCTGTTGTTCTAAGCGTCTGCGGGTAGACAATAAAAAGAAAGATGGAGCTGCTCATGTCAGAAATCAGATTTCACAACTAGTAGTTTCTTTCTACTCTGAACTGCATACACTACTAGAACATTCCATCGAAAAGGTGGTGCAAATTCTAAATGCAGATAAGAAAATTACTTAGGATTGACCTCTATAATTATTTGCGGTAGAGTTGCTTGAAAATCCCACTCGTAGAGATTCTTCATAAAGAATTCCCAAGAAATAAGGGTGGCGTATCTACATTTTTTTGATCGGAGGGAAATTTGAACACTTTTTATTATTTGTTATTCCTTGGGACACATTTATTTCTTTATTATATTATGTTATGATTTGGTTCTTTGAACTGCTTAGTACTTTGGTGAATAATATTCATAAATCCTCATTATTCAGATATCACAGCTGATTGGGACATGGTTTGTTCGTAATTTATTAATTATTTTGTCTCAGCTAGTACGATATACACCTAAATGGATTCAGCCAGAGAAAAACCGCGAAGGAGAGCTGCAAAAATTTACTTGCTTCCACGAATATCACAACTCGTACATTGATCGCTCTTCATGCTTGACATCGTCATATATTTGCGGACAAATGAGTCGGGGAATTGCTTGTTGGACACCCAACGAAATTCAACATGTTTCGCATGAGACATGAAATAGTTAATGATATCATTTGACCGAACTTATTAGATTCCATGGACTTCATGGGTCATCGAGAACGACTGGAACGATTTCAACACTCTTCTGAGATGATTAGTAGATACTTCTCAGTGGGTCTGAATGCACTTGTGCACATTTCTACGCAAGTCATAAAACTAATGAATCCAACGTACGAACGGACTTCTACGGAGATTTCACGCGATGCACGTTAAATGCTGTTCTTTAAAGTAACATTTCTAATTCATTGCAGTCAAATTTTAATATAGAAGCCATACATTAATAACTCATTCTTATTTGAGTAGGATTGTGTCAGAGCAATTAATGAAATCCACATTGATGCACGAGTGCCAAATAATGAGGTCGCATTCATCGGATGATGCAGTGCACCTACGTAGAATGTCATGGTTATTTGCAACTTCAACGTGTGTTTCACTTTCTTCATGCTCGGTTGGGAGAGTAGTGCGCACGACAGCAGAATTTTCAGAGCTGCAACATGAAATACCCACTGCATTTCCCACATCTTCAAGACTTGCTCGCACCCTAAATACTCGGTTGATTCACTTTAACATTCATACTAGTTTTGCAATAAATTTCAGACAAATATTATTTGGTGGATGTTGGATATCTGTTGCAGTGAGGGTATCTCAAGCCTTTTCTTGCTACGAGATATCACATATCATATTTCAAGCGAGCCAACAATGTTACACGTGTCAAAAAAGAGTTGTTTAATAAAAGACATTCATTCTTAAGCGGTGTCATCAAGAGCAATTTCGGCTTTTGGAAGAAGTAATGAGTTATAATCTGCGATATTCCATTTTACCTATTTCCCAAACAGGTCCAGATTGTGATTGTCAGGATGATTCTGCACAATTATATTTAACAACGACATTGACTTTCGTAGGTCCGACGAGGATCAGGCGGATATACCTCTAAAAACATTTGAGTACCACCTCTGACATTCCCTGTCACAGTGTTCAGAGTGATTCTTTCATTACCCGAACTAAAGAGGGGGAGGGTGCAAGCGAAATGTAGTTAATGGAGCAAATTATTGATGCGTTAGGAGGCTGATTGGATTATTTGTAATTTATTCAGTACTATTTGTAGTTCATTTCTTTTGTTTGAACATTGTTAACATTCATAATGGATGGTGAGCATTCAACGCTATATTTCCTTTATTCAAAGGCATTTGTACTTTAGATTTTATACTGTTGGTTTGAAATATTTACGCAATTTGTAAGTGTAATTTTTTAATTATTTATTTTAGCAAATTCAATTTTGGTCTTCACTAATGCATTGTCTTTTACAACATTCAGGAAAGATTAGCTCAAAGATTTCAAGGACATCCCGATGATTGCTCTGCCACTGCGGACTACAGACTTCCCTATTAACGTCACGTCGGGCTCATAGCTACGAGAGACAGTTCTACAGCTGTCCGCTGATCATCGTAGAGCAGTGTGACATATTCTGGTGGGTAGACAGTCCAACGGATTTCACTGCTGACGGTGATCGGAAATGGATGCAATCACTGGAGGCCAGTGTAGCACGGGACGTACACCGTCTGTATGTTAATAACAATATAATCATTATATTAATTGTAATTTTAATATTTTTTGACATTTTTTAGCGCTCTTAGTTCTCGTTGTTAAGTGAGGTGTATATTTAAATTTTTGTACAGTTTTAAAGTGAATTTTTTGCTTCTGAAGTATCAAATATATGACTATGATAGTTTTGTTATAAACAATATTACTAAACAATGACAGAATAGTCATTTGTCTAGAAACAATTGCCACAATTGTTTTCATTCAGCTGAAACAAACAGTCAGCCAGTTTCTGAGCAGCAGCTTCCCCGCAGTAGCATCTTGGGACAGTTAAGCCGCAATTGCCCCAAACAAACCCTTAATCAACCCACCCATCACTTCTAACCTAAAACAAGTATCATCTTTAGGATTATGGGGAAACTTAATTGATTTTAATACCTTAAAAATGATTCCTGATCATTGATTTTCATTGTAAGCTCTCATTTTTAAACATTATCATGACCTTTTTTTGTAGTTAGCAAAGGCCTACTTAATATAATAGGAATCTCTTTATCTTCCTCTATATCTATGACAATTAAATTAGCAAGAAAGAAAAAATTATCTGTCTTAACAAGAACATTTTCTATAACCCTCCATGATAGGTAAGAGAATGATTAACTAACTGAAGGATTAGAGTGGTAGGTTGAATTTCTCCCAATTCCTATCTCCTAAAGATAGACAAAGGCATGGGGTTGATCCCGTCACATTCACTAATTACTCTAAGAAATAACACACATACTCTTAAAATCTTTACTTGCCCTCTCACAACGTCTAAGTATAGCAAATAAAGCACGAGGAGCCCTCTTTCCTTCGGTGTTAATGCATTTAAGCCTCTGGATCTTAGAAACACATCAAAATCGTGCTAACCGCCCAAAGGTGTCCTTGTTGCCAGCCCGTGGCACTAAGTTTCTAGGATCTTGATCTTGGGATGGAAGTTCCTCTTCAGGATCCTAGCACCAGTCCTGGGGGCTGGGTTTTCTAGCTGGGGTGCCTAGACGCCGGGGTTGAGTGTTGTCTTTCCAATTTCTCCGTCATTCACGCATGGTCGGAGCACTTAGGTGCTATGGGCAGGCGCTGGGATTTTGCCTGCTTTGTTCTTCTAGCCAAATGAAAGAATGGGGCAGATGCCTAGGTGCTAGGGTTGGGCATTGGTTTTCCAGCTGCTTGCTTTCCTGATATTAAGGGAGTTTATTTAAACTTCTTGGTGCTCAGACTGGGCGTCAAAGCGGTTGACAGAGACTTTAGCTTGAACTTTCCCTGTGTGCTTCCCCTTCTAATTATCAACATGTAAACTGCAAATATACCCTGAAAAAGCGTAAGAATGACACAAATAACCGAAAAAATNCTGCTTGCTTTCCTGATAGTAAGGGAGTTTATTTAAGCTTCTTGGTGCTCAGACTGGGCGCCAAAGCGGTTGGCAGAGACTTTAGCTTGAACTTTTCCCGTGTGCTTTCCCTTCTAATTATCAACATGTAAACTGCAAATATACCCTAAAAAAGCGTAAGAATGACACAAATAACCGAAAAAACATAAGCATAACACAACACATCAAATGACACCATAAAAAATATAAAAATCTCATCACCATTGTTGTTGAGTGCATGATTCTAATAGGAATTTTCAAAAAATTTTGACAAAATAAAATATTTTACTTCACCAACACAAAACAACACAACCCCAAAAAATAAAAGATAAGCATCTACAATTTGAGAGGTAAGTGATTTCTCCCAAATTCAAACTCTAACACTATAATTCGAGAGACAAATGATCTCTTCTAAACTATAACCCTAAGATTTAAGAAAAAAATCACACATAACATAACCCTAAATATGTTGACCCGATTTATACCCCATGATAATAACTGAAAAATGTCTAAATTGTTCTTGTTAGTCTTACTCCTAACATAAGTCTTCAAACTATTTTGAGGGGCTTGAAGTCAACTTTCTGGGGCACGAGACTCACGATGTTGTAGGCGCCAATCTAATATTACTTTCCTCCTAAAAAGTCACATTGTCCTCAAGTTATAAAAGAGGAAACTCTTGTTGGATTAAATCATGACTCACACGCAGTGTCCACATTCGACAATCCTTTTCATTTAAGTAGAAATTCGTAGTGAGCCTCATGAATTTAAAATACAGTCTTGTGCGCATCCTTTGGCCACATTTGAATCTTTTGATACCTTAACTTTAAGTCAAACTTGGAGGATACTGCAACCCCAAACAACTCGTTCAGTGGCCCATTAATCACCAAGATGGGGAAATTATTATATATTATTTTTTTATTCACTGCTCGATAATCCACACAAAAATGCCAACTCCTATCATTTTTCTTTTCTAGCAAGACTGAGCTAAAGAAGGGACTTATACTAGGTTGTATGATCCTGACCTTCAACATCTTACAGATCAATCAATATATCTTGTCTTTTTGTACTTTGGGGTCACGATAGGGGCTCACACTAATGGGAAAAATCTCAAGATTATTTTATGCTCGTATTTCCTCTGAGGTGGCAATTCGGGTAAGAATGGAAATATTCTGCCAATTATTGTTGGAGTGGTTGCATTGGTATTGGAATCTTTTCCAATTTCGTATTAGGTGCCTCTTCCATTCTTCTATAAGTCCGACTCACCCTATAATTAGTGTGCCCGTCCTAATGTACTATTGAATCACCTTCTGTTTAAAAGATTGCCGTAGCAAAAGACATGTGCTGTTGGATGCAGCTCTCTGCTAGGGTCCCAGCCCTCGTGATTCCCTGTTTTAGGCTGAAATCTTTCAAATCGATCTTCTTTAGTGCTGAATCACGCACTGTCCTTTTCCGCTTGCTGTCGCTCGTTCCAACCCTTCAGATTTCATGCAATTTCCTCTTGATACTATCGCTCGAATATGCTTTCGACTCCGCTTGATCTCGTGCTGCTTCCCTTTGTTCTAATCATGTCACACTAGTCCTTCTAGGTGTCGTCGCTCGAATCCGCTCGACTCTTTGTTTGATCCCTCCTTTCGTTCTTTCCATCCCGCTCCAGATCTTCCTAAAGCAGCGACCCTACTTTGATGTCACCCTAATCCTTCTGATTTTTGTAGCTCGCCGTTATTCAACCTCATAGCTGACGAAGGCAATTTTGTGTAAAACTCTACGATCTTTTTTATCATTTCTTCCAGGGCTATGAATTTCCCTCGAATCTCTCCTTCATAGACGAGAAATGCTTCTGCATTCCAGATCAAATTTGACTTACATCTTCTGCTAATGTTTTTTTCAAAAGCATCTACATTTTTCACCGCCATTATTCCTAAAATAATTTTGAATTATGAAGGTGAAAATATTTTACTTTGCAATCCCGTCATTGGCTTCCCAGCTAGCTTGAATCATGATTGTATAGCTTGATTCGCTCCTCTAAATGATCTCGTCGTTAGCTTGTTGGCTTTCCAACTAGCTTAAATCGCAACTGAATTGCAAGGGTCCCTGTACGCCACGATCCCTTCAGCTCCCACCTGGCTCAAATCGCGACTGTTAGCGACTAGTGCACATCCGATCCCAACATTGCTCCAATGTACACGTCGATATTCTGTTACGAAGGCTTCACTTATATGTTGCGATCCCAACGGTCTTCTCTGCTAGCTCCAACCGCATGATTTTCGGTCACAAAAATGATTGTATTACGATCACTTTGCTTCCTACCTAGCTCGGAATGCAATTTGTATCATTATTTGTAGTCACGAAGGAGACCCGTGTTGCCGTCGTTCCTTCACAAAATCAAATCTCTGATAGTAATTTGATTAAAACTTCCACAAAAATTAGGGCAAAGTAAAATGTTTTTCTTCACCAACACCAAACAACATAGCTCAAATACATAAAATATAAACACCTACAATTTGAGAGGTAGACATTCTCTCCCAAACCCTAACCCTAACATCTAAAATTCGAGGGGTATATGATATCTCTCCAACCCTAGCCATAAAATTTAAGATAACAATCACATATAACATAACATAGCCCTGTGTATACCTCAAAATAATAATTGACAAGTGACTAAATTGGTCCTTCTAATTTTACGCCTAACATAAATCTTCAAGTTACTTTGGCGGGCTAGGCGTCGACTCATTGGAGCACAAGTCAAATGATGTCGTAGGTGTTGATTTAAAAGAATCTAGTNCTAGGGTCCCAGCCCTCGTGATTCCCTGTTTCAGGCTGAAATCTTTCAAATCGATCTTCTTTAGTGCTGAATCACACACTGTCCTTTTCCGCTTGCTGTCGCTCGTTCCAACCCTTCAGATGTCATGCAAATTCCTCTTGATACTATCGCTCGAATCTGCTTTCGACTCCGCTTGATCTCGTGCTACTTCCCTTTGTTCTAATCATGTCACACTAGTCCTTCTAAGTGTCGTCGCTCGAATCCGCTCGACTCTTTGTTTGATCCCTCCTTTCGTTCTTTCCAACAGTCTGAATGTTGTTTTATTCCTTTCAAGTGATGTCACTTGAGTCCGCTCCTGATTCCTTCACTTGATACCACATCTCCAGATCTTCCTAAAGCAACGACCCTACTCTGATGTCGCCCTAATCCTTCTGATTGTTGTAGCTCGCCGTTATTCGACCTCATGGTCGACGAAGGCAATTTTGTGTAAAACTCTACGATCTTTTTTATCATTTCTTCCAGGGCTATGAATTTCTCTCGAATCTCTCCTTCATAGACGAGAAATGCTTCTCCATTCCAGATCAAATTTGACTTACATCTTCCGCTAATGTTTTTTTCAAAAGCATCTATATTTTTCACCGCCATTATTCCTAAAATAATTTTGAATTATGAGGTGAAAATTTTGTACTTTGCAATCCCGTCATTGGCTTCCCAGCTAGCTTGAATCATGATTGTATAGCTTGATTCGCTCCTCTAAATGATCCCGTCGTTAGCTTGTTGGCTTTCCAGCTAGCTTAAATTGCAACTGAATTGCAAGGGTCCCTGTACGCCACGATCCCTTCAAGCTCCCACCTGGCTCAAATCGCGACTGTTAGCGACTAGGGCACATCCGATCCCAACATTGCTCCAATGTACACGTCGATATTCTGTTACGAAGGCTTCACTTATATGTTGCGATCCCAACGGTCTTCTCTGCTAGCTCCAACCGCATGATTTTCGGTCACAAAAACGATTGTATTACGATCACTTTGCTTCCTACCTAGCTCAGAATGCAATTTGTATCATTATTTTTAGTCACGAAGGAAACCCGTGTTGCCGTCGTTCCTTCACAAAATCAAATCTCTGATAGTAATTTGATTAAAACTTCCACAAAAATTAGGGCAAAGTAAAATGTTTTTCTTCATCAACACCAAACAACATAGCTCAAATACATAAAATATAAACACCTACAATTTGAGAGGTAGGCAATCTCTCCGAAACTCTAACCCTAACATCTAAAATTCGAGGGGTATGTGATATCTCTCCAACCCTAGCCATAAAATTTAAGATAACAATCACATATAACATAACATAGCCATGTGTATACCCCACAATAATAATTGACAAGTGACTAAATTGGTCCTTCTAATTTTGTGCCTAACATAAATCTTCAAGTTACTTTGGTGGGCTAGGCATCGACTCATTGGAGCACAAGTCAAATGATGTCGTAGGTGCTGATTTAAAAGAATCTAGACTACTGAACATCCTATCTTCTTTACTAATAAAAATACTATTGAAGAACGGGTTAACTTTGCAATATGAGAGCATTTTTACCATAAGTTTATGATTAAGAAGTATAATGAATGAAGAGAAAAATGCTAAGAATTTTTGTAGCCAATAGTAGCCATTTTTTGTTGGATCTGAAAATGTCGCAACAATGACACTTTTATTTTCATTTCAATGGAATATAAAGGCAAATGAAATAAAAGACTCGTGTGGTTAGAATTTTTTCACTTATTAAAATAGCCTTTTGTTTGATAATACTTTCAATAGTAAGGATTAAAGGATGTTCATATCAAGTCTCATTGTCAAGATCCATACACCTACGAACAACGATGATGTACTCATTTCATTTTTTGAAGTATCATTAAGCATTTGTTTGTTATTCAACTGGGCAAATATGAAAAATCATTGATTGCATATATAATAAATCGTGATAATAAGGCTAATTAGATATTAAAGATAGAAGGGTTTATAAAAATCAAAGTGTGGAGATACACTTTCATATTATTAAATTAAAGAGTTATAGTCTTTAGGTTTCTATTGAACGTTTTAATAAAAATCTCATGATTACGGAACTGCTTACTAAAGATTTATCATCTAAAGTTTCTCATGAGAATGTGTCTCATATGGACGTGATTTATCTTATTGAAATGCTTATATAGTAGAAGTTTGATTATTGATATATTTTTTCATTAGACTAAGTGTTGTTTTTCTCTTAGTTGGTAAAATTTAGACGTAAAATTTATTCTTTTAATATCGTTTTACATAATGTATTTAAAATGTTCACAACTCTTTTGAGATTGAAAATATGAATGATACAAAAACACATTATATAAAATTTTCATGATATACTTTTATATTTTACCTATGTCATTAATAATATCGATATGGTGATCATTAATTGGTTTTGTTATTAAAATTATGATAAAGATTGTTTTGCTTATAAATTGATATTAATGATGGACCAGATTATTGTGAGATATTATTCCATGAAGATAAATCTAAAATTTAATGCCTATTAAATCTCGATCAAATTAATGGTTATTAATTAGTTTTAAATTATCCCATTAATTGGTATAGAGTTATGATGTGTAAGGTCGAGTATTTTGTTTCTTTTATGTTAGGCCAAATAAGTAAAATATACTACAATATAAAAGTTTTCTTGCTCAATGTAAGAATTATTCTTTCATTTGTTAATATCCCATCCCTGAGTGAAAAGAAATATACCTTGGAGAAACATCACTTTAGACTGAAACTTTCATGTTTATTTTCAAGGGATTTAGGTACAAATCTGACTAAAATCTTTTGATGATTTGGTATGAGATATTGGTTTTGATGATATTAGTTTTTATCATTTTATGTTTTCAACAAGTCCTAATGAAGAAATTGTTGAGATAAGATCATAAGGCTAATAATGATGATGAATTATGCATTAGGTTTTTTCTTGCCATAGATTAAGCACAACTCATATGTATATAGTTCAACAAAAGGGTATTGATTGTTACAATTTTGGGCAGGTCTCATCTTATTTATTATGGATTGATCTAGTTTTATTAATATATTATCTAAGCTCCTTTAGCTTGCTCGATCTTGACTCTCTGTTTAATTCACAGGAACACAATCATGATAAGTCTAATTTGATCTACTTTCGAGAGTATTGGCAGATTATTTATTTTTATTTTTTTCATTGTATGTTATACACTCTTATAATCTTTTTCATAGCCAAATGTTTGTGCAAACTACATGATCATTTATTCTAATTTGATGTTGCTTGTCAACAGCATTTTTTTTTCAAATAGCTTTCTATCATTATTTTTATTTTTATAAAATGAGGGTTTTAAAGGGCTTTATGTTAGTACGTCAAATCAGTTCATGAATTCACTATCATGGGCTTACACATGTGAACATTTCAGTCTCTATGAAACTAGTGAACTATATTTTGTATCAAATAGCACCACACTTGATGGAGATCTACATGCATACATTCATAGAAATTGTTGATTGATTAAATGACCCGAACAACTTGATTTTATTTTCATTTACTTGGTAATCATTGACGGAAATTCCTCGGATGAATGCCTATGATTTCCAAGTGCTAGGTTGGTTTATATGGCATAAGATAGGCTTTCACTAGTTTGATTTTTGGTTTACTTGAGATTTAAGTTCTTTGGTTCAAGCCATTATTTCCTTTTGGTCACTCTTAAACTATTTGGAGCTTCACATTATGGATTTTCTTTTTTTCACTTTTGTTCACTATATTGCTTTTGGTTTTATGTTCGGCACTTGCAGTGCTCCTTATGGCAAATTGCTTGTTTAGTTGTAGTTTCTCGTTTTTAGGACTCTATGTAGGATTGTCAAAAAGCCCGTCGTTCGCGAATAGTTTGTGTTCGGTTCGTCAATGAGTTCGTGTTCGATTCGTTCGATAAGTAAACGAGACGAACATGAACACATTTTTTTCGTTCGGTTAGTTAAACCTACTTGTGTGTCGAGTGTGCTTGCGCTATCTTCGCTCACTTATGGTAGCTAGCTTCCATTTAGAAATGTGGCCATGTAATCTTGCTTTTTCACTAATTGTTGGCATTCAATCCGGGCAACTTTTTATTTTAGTCTCAATTTTTGCTACTTGTGTCGTCACTGTTATCAGGTGGCACTTGCTGACTTTGTCTCCATGATCCTAATTCCTTTACTGTCATCTCTCCTTGGATGTTCTTAGGGTTACCATCGTGACTCGCCATTATCTTTGCATCCAATGTTCATAGCTCCCATTGTCTTTTCACTACTTACATTTCATTGAACACTGCCTTTTTTGCTTACAAATTTTGTTCCTTTTCTAAAGTTATGGATGGATCGTCAAATTCAGGACTACATGTTTCTCTTTCCATTCATTTTACTTTTCTTTTCACCAAGGTATAGTTTAACCACAATACAAGTAATCATCTTTCTAACAAGGCAAACTTGCTCTCCTTTTTTCCAAGGATGAGATCTCTGAACTTGTTTGATTATTGTCATTATCTATTGCTGATAAATTCTCCTTTGATTGGCTCAATGTTGATGCCATTCACAAATGCCTACATTGATGACCATTCAATTGGGTTAAATGATCCTCTTACAATCATAGATTATCCTTAGATGCAGACTATACCAAAACTCTTATCTAGATGTACCTACTATATCAGTGGCTCTCCAATGCCTATGTTTAAGGCGGTGTTCTCGTTGTTTTGCTTTTTGTATGGCAACCACACTCTTTAATATATTGTTTTATTATTATTTTTCAAAATTTTATGGTGGAAATCTATCATTTTGTAACTATATCTGCTAGTGTGTGGTAGAAATATTGCTATTTGAGTTTTTAAAAAAGAACATTTATAACATCCACAATAGCCTTCAAAAAATTACTTGCCAATAATAACTCTACAATTACATTTACAAAATGTCATAGCTGCCCCAAACTAATGTTAAGTGATCTTCCCATTTTGATGCATTCATGGAACGAACTATTTGGGTAGCTTTTCATTAGCTTAGCTTACAATTCTTCAACTAATTCACTTTTACTTGAGTTATTTATTTGGCTAACTTTTGTAAATAGATACTGCTATTGGTCATATTTTGAGGCCTTTTGTGGCCAGATTTCTAGTCGAAATAAATGCTTCGCTGTTGGAAAAGGCAGTGTGACTTAGCTTACAGCATTGTGGATATGTATAGAATATAACATTTGAAGGCATCCCTTTAATATTTACTCTTTTTGTTAATTTTTTGGCCACAACGCTGACTTCTTCAAGAATTATCTAGATTTGAGGATATTAGATGTTCAGGCACAAGCGATACATCCAAATTTAGATCCTTTCCACTACCACAATGGTTGCTAATTCTTCATCATCAGTTCAAGTTTGGATTTAAAATTTCGAAGCAATTTTTTTTTTCCTTTAGATTTTGAGACTAATTACACCTGCTAGCCATATAAAATTGTTCTCTAGTTTTTGATGTTCTTCCTCTCTCTCCTTTTAATGATGCTTTGTAACCCGAGGGTTATATAATGGAAGCATTATGCTTGATGATACGTTGATGGATGGAGCTATAATTGTAAAAAAAAATCATCATTCTGTTATTTTTACCAGATTTCCAGCAAGACAATTCAAGCAAGTTATTTATTGTGAGCTTTTGATTGATGTAATTTCAATCTTATGTGTGCATATTGTATATGGAATTCCTTCTTGTATTGTGCCAGGTGATGGAAAAGTTTTGGGGGACTATATCTCATTTCACAAGTATAAAGTTAGATATATATTTTTTTGTTTTTTATTTTGCTGCTCTCACCTTAATTCTTTTATTCTTGGTCTTTTTGTTAGTTATATTATTGGTGTTTTAGTTCTGATCATATTAGTTACATATGCAAACTTTCCATAACTCAAAATACTGAGCTACTGCTTAATTTCCATTTACTCACTATGCTGTTCACAAAATGTTATACTTTACCAATGCAGGTTATGCCCTACCTGCTCAAGCAGTTAGCAGAGTTCATCCTTCAACTCCCAGAAGATGGGCAGAACGCGACGCTTGACGATCTCTACGTCCAAGTAGCAGAATCGGATGATGTTACGAGGAAACCAGTGCTCGTCTCATGGCTGCAGTCACTCTCTTATTTATGCTCACAGAAAGTAAGCTCAAGAACCAAACCCAACAACTTGATTTCTCCGTCAAATACTGCAGCCAGCCTGAATGGCACAAGCAGACAAATTCTGCCAAGTATGCTGTAGTCATAGAATGCTGTAACGGTTGTCCTGTTTGTATATATTAAGCTTTGGGATGGTTCATCATGAGGCGTGAAAACAAACAGCTATGAGATCAGGGAAGCAAGTTTCATAATTAAACTTTCCAAGGGGATTTTTTTAAATGTTGGGCTTAAGCCAAAACGTAGGAAAAATAGGATTTAAGAATATGTAGGATTTAAAGATGTTATTTTTACTGTTTGATGGGGTTTAAGAAATCTTGGAAATCCTGCTACCAAGCAACTCTTATTTCACATTTCTACTAAATAAGATTGCATGACTAATAAGTACTGCTAAAAATGCAAAATTTAAACAGACTTGAAAAAGTAAAGATAATTTAAAATTCATACTCAATTTAACTTTTTTGACGGTGCAAGACAATAACATAAAATCTTCATATTAATGTAATTAGAGAAGGAGACCATATACATCAAACTCTAACCAGAGATTACAAGGTTTTGAGGTGAGATAAATTGATGCTGGCGGTTGGCTGAATTACTTGAAGGAGAAAGACTCGCAAAATTTTCAACTGAGATAAATTGATGTCTGTGATTGGCTCAATTAATCGGATGAAGGCTTGGCTGGGGACTGGTTGGTTTGGGATTGGCTGTCATTATAATATTATTTTTACAGAGAAAAGGTCTCTCTTTTGCGGTGAATGAACCCGGTCCGAAACCAAACCCGAACCCCTCTATTCAAAAACATGAAACCCGCGCCTGCATTTTTATTTCATGCAAAATGTCTAGGGTTCTATTTCATTCCTGATCAGACTTTCCTCCTCCACATCGCCTTCTCTCCGCGTCGCCTTCGTGGCCTTCCCCTCTGCCTAACCGGTGAGTTTTCATTTCCCCTCTGCATCATTGGTGAATCGCTCTTCTTTCATCTGTGTCGCAATTTCTCCTTTCAATCACCAAGGTAATGTGATCCCACGGTTTTCAATTTCGTTGTTCTATGTCGCCAGACTCTCACGTAAACTCATTACTCATTTTTTAGGATTTTTGCGAGATGTCGAAGCATGAAATAGAAGAAACAAAGGGAAAAAATAGGTGTCATGAAGTTTCAAGGTAAATGGTTTCGAGTATGAGAAGAAAGGGTTATGTTTATTTGTCAGTGTTTAATTTATACTTGTATAAATGCAAAATTAAAACTTAAAATTTGAGCTTTTAAAATTAAAACTTAAAATTTGAGCTTATATATCATCCTATTTTTTTAAATTTTACATATGTTCCTGCGACCTTCAAAGACAATTGCTGTGATATTTAAGGGTTTAAAAGATTATGGTGATGTCTTAATAATTAAAGAATGTGAAGATATAATAGTAATTGTAAGAATTTATAATGGTATATTTTCCTCTTAATTTAGTTGGTATTTAATGTTTATGTGGACTTTGGTTTGCAAAGCAAGAATTTGATGCATGATTTTAGGGCAAGGTTTAAATTAGAGAACTTAACCTTAAGGGATATTTGCAAAAGTAAGTTGAAATTGAGCCAGAAAATAAATTCTTTGCATTTTTTCGTATCAAAGAATTTTTCTTGGCACTTGTGTAGGGAAATAAATACTGTAATTGAGCAAAAATCTATCACCTAATGTTTCGTACCTAAAATTTGAGCCATATACAATCATGACTTGATAAAATTCATTTGCTTAATGTGTAAGGAAAGACACAATAGATAAGCACAATATCACCCCAATATCACATCAATACCACCCTAATACCACATGCATTGATTCACACCAACACCACCTCAGTACCTCCCCAATGTCATCCCAAGACCACCCCAATAACACATGCATTGATTCATGCCTAATAACACCTCAATATCACCACAATACCACCCCAATACCACATGAACTGAGTGTCCCCCAATATTACACCATTACCACCCCAATACCACATGCACTGATTCATCCTTAACATCTTCTCAATACCACCCCAATACTACCTAATACCAAATGAATTGATTCACCTCATTACCACCCCAGTACCACACTAATACCACATGGATTGAGGTGATACTGGGGTGGTATTGTTGTGATATTATGGTGGTATTGCGGTGATATTGAGGTGATATTTGGGGTTTTGCACCAATATATTTTTGGGGTGGTATTGATGTGGTATTGAGATGGGGT
Source organism: Phalaenopsis hybrid cultivar (assembly GCA_002079205.1). Classification (NCBI taxonomy): domain Eukaryota; kingdom Viridiplantae; phylum Streptophyta; class Magnoliopsida; order Asparagales; family Orchidaceae; genus Phalaenopsis; species Phalaenopsis hybrid cultivar. The sequence goes on along the minus strand of JXCR01146768.1, from coordinate 279,052 downwards.
TTTGTGCCTAGATATTTTTGAGGTGGAATTGGGATGATATTGGGGTGATATTAAAGTGGTATTGGGATGATAAGTTGATTTTTGGGAGAAAATATTATTTAAATGATACTGAGGTGGTATTGGGGAAGTATTCATGTGGTATTATGTTGTGCACTTGAGATGAAGATGATTTAGAGTTTTTAAACACACATGCACCAATTATCATGTTGTTTGCATTTACTATTTAAAAAAGTGGTGGTGTCTGCTAGTATTGTATTGAAATTATGGTGAGAAAGAAATTAAAGTTTGTAATATCAACATAAAATTGATTTAAACTACATAAGAGCAAGAGCAAAAGACAAAACAATGTAACAGATTTCAAAATTCACCTTCATTTTATTATTGTCATCATTTTTAAAACTCTCCATCTTCAAAAATTAATCAGCTATGGATTTATTATAGCTCTCATCTCCTCAATATGTTGCAAAAAGTCCTAAATGAAACCCTAAAATGCCCAGAAGAAATGATGACGGTTGTGTAACGAGAAAGGGAACCCTAGGCAGAAGTGGCGATGAGATAGGGTGTGAGTATTTAAACATGCTTTTTATTCTAGAAACATATTAGAGTTGCTTTTTCCATAATATTTTTCGAATGGGTTTCGGTCGGGTTCATTCAACGTCAGAAGAGTTCATTGTCCTAGTAAAAATAATATTATAATGTGGGCCAACCTTACATACAAATGTCAAAGTATTATTGGAGTTTGGATGTCAAACTATGTCCGGACTCTGCACATAATAATTTTCCAAGTTATAGGATCTGTTTGGCAGGACAATGGGAGGGCTTGCTCATGATTAGGGTTGTGGGGCAACTTTATTATTATTTTTTTTTTGGAGGGC
>JXCR01146768.1:249812-276785 GCA_002079205.1 Phalaenopsis hybrid cultivar | reverse complement strand
ATATATATATATATATATATATATATATATATATATATATATATATATATATATATATATATATATATATATATATATATATATATATATATATATATATCTAAAATGTTAGATAGTAGCTTCTCTATGGTTATCATAATTGAGATTTGTTTATCAAAAACAAATTTTTATCATAAAAAATTGAAAATTAAAGAAGATTTGCATGTATACCGCTCGATTCCTATATATTCACTTATCTAACACCTAAAATTCAATTTTATGTATGTCACATTATTTACACATAAAAGATATAATTCACCATTTAAAAATTAAAATTGTGATATTTTTTTGGGTTATATGGAATATTTTAGTATAAATATAAAAAGTACAATTTATCTAGTTTTTTTATCTAAAAAAAAGGATATTTTTTTGTAAGTAAAATATATCTGTTAGATATATTACTACATACTAATTTGTTACTGGGCATCTAAATGCCCCTTAAAAATGATAAATTATTGTATCCGCTCACAGCACGCACGTAGAGATGCGTGTGGTGGATCAATAAAAACTCCTCATTTACAAAAAAAATGTATGTGGTCCATTTTTAAATTTTTTTTTATATATATATAAAAAAATTTATTGGACTCACACAATATTTGCTCGTTAAAAATTGAATAAAAAATCAGCTGCCAAACAAATCTTGAAAGTAAAGCAGTGCAAACTGAGGATATTTTGAGATCGGCCGGTTTGCACTACAGCTGCAGACTAATAACAAAGCATGAAATGCCCAAAAGACATCCGGCTCCTGCCACAAGTCTCGCCGCCACCTCTCTCGCAGGACTCATCAATCAATGTCGCAGCCCACGTAAGCTCCACCAGATCCATACACAAATTGTCACATCCCCCCTCTTCAACCGCCGCATCGCCGCCTCTCTCATCTCCCGCCTTCTCTTCTTCTGTTCTACCTTCCCTTCTCCCGCTTCTCTCGCCTACGGCTCCATTCTCTTCCATTCTATCCTCTCCCCAACCCTCTTCAACTACAATGCCATTATTCGAATCCAATCCTCCTCTTTCTCCTTCTCAATCAGCCCTCTCTTTCTCTACAACCAAATGCTTGGTGGCAGTATACGACCAGATCACCTTACATTCCCCTTCCTTCTCAAGTTCTGCTCTTTACGGCTCGATGGCAATGCTGGCCAAGCTTTGCATGCCCATGTTGTGAAGCTTGGGTTCCAGCTCGACGTTTTTATTCAGAACAGTATGATAATCATGTACTCCAGCTGTGGACTTCTTGTATGTGCTGAGAAAGTGTTTGATGAAATGCCTCGAAAAGATGTGGTTTCTAAAAATTCAATTTTGACAGGTTATTTGAACTGCGGAGAGATGGATGCTGCGTTGGATATGTTTTCACGAATGGAAGAAAGGAATTTAAGAACTTGGAATTCAATTATTGCTGGGTTAGTTCACGTTGGTCGGGCTAGAGAAGCTCTGGGTTTGTTCCAGGAGATGCTGTTGTATGACGGGGAGTCTGTTAAGCCTGATAAAATTACGATTGCAAGTGTGATAACCGCTTGTGCTTCTATCGGAGCTTTGGATCAGGGGAAATGGCTGCATAGTTATTTAAGAAGGAAAAAAATGGATTTTGATGTTGTGATTGGCACTGCTCTCATAGATATGTATGGGAAGTGTGGAAGTTTGACTAAGGCAAGAGAAGTGTTTGAGGAGATTCTGGAGAAGGATGTTTTGGCTTGGACAGCGATGATCTCGGTTCTTGCGGTGCATGGGCGTGGCGAGGAGGCTTTAGTTCTTTTTGAAAAGATGGTGAGCCTAGGTTTGAAGCCTAATTATGTGACATTCGGCTCACTCTTAAGCGCATGTGCTCACTCTGGCTTGGTGGAAAAAGGACGTTGGTGTTTTGATTTGATGAAAAGAGTTTACTTGATTAAGCCTCAAGTTCAGCATTTTGCTTGCATGGTTGATTTGCTTGGTAGGGCAGGCTTGTTTTCAGAGGCTGAAACTCTGATCAGATCAATGCCGATGGAACCTGATTCTTTTGTTTGGGGAGCTTTGCTTGGTGCTTGCAGGATGCATGGAAATGTGGAGCTTGGAGAAAGAATTGCTGGTTATTTTATGCAACGGGATCCTCTCAACCATGCTTTTTACATGGTTTTAAGTGACATATATGCGAAAGCCAAGAGGTTTGAGGATGTGAAGAAAATTTGGAACTTTATGAAAGAAATGGGGATCAAAAAACCTTCACCCGGTTGCAGCATGATTGATGTTGATGGCCAGGTGCGTGAGTTTTCTTTTAAATTGATTGAAGAGAAACAACTGAAGGAAATAAATTGGATTTTGAATGGAATTAGTGCTGCCCTGAAATCAGCCGGACATGCGCCCGTTCAAGCTGAATTTATATTTGAATAATCTATTGAAAGTTAACATAAGTTTGTTTTTGCGTCTTGTGCTAAACTGTTAAGCTGATACTTCCTGATTAATTTCCTGGCAGCATTTTGTGTATGTGCTAGCAAGTTAGAAGACATCTAATGATCCTAAGAAGATGACTTGGTTTTAAGAAATTTACTTGTTTGTTTAAGCCTAGAACTTTGCTGGATGCTACCTGGCATATCATGGCAATACTAATGAAGCTGGAATCAATTGTCATTTTTTGCCATAATACTTCTTTAGTTCATTCAAGCTATGATCTTAAACTAGCTGAATTGGATTTTGTTCTCCCTTGGACTCTGTCTGAAACAACTTCATTTTGGTTTGCTTCAATACATTCTTTAATGAATTTTTAAGCTCTCATTAGTACATGTACCCTATAATTGCACACAAAAATATCTGAAATATCTTAAATAGGGAGCAAATAATGAAGGAATTTGCAAGAAAAGTGTAAACAAATTATCAAATATTTCATACTCATCAAATTCCCCCAAACTTGCTCATTACTCANTATCTTAAATAGGGAGCAAATAATGAAGGAATTCGCAAGAAAAGTGTAAACAAATTATCAAATATTTCATACACATCAAATTCCCCCAAACTTGCTCATTACTCGCCCCCAAGTAATTTCAAAATCCAAATTCAGAATATTCTTAAGTTTGGTGGTGGCTAGAGATTAAGGATTCAGTGCTCCTTACTAATATAGTAGATATATAAATCTAATTGTTCTTGTTTTTCANATTTCAAAATCCAAATTCAGAATATTCTTAAGTTTGGTGGTGGCTAGAGATTAAGGATTCAGTGCTCCTTACCAGTATAGTAGGTATATAAATCTAGCTGTTCTTGTTTTTCCTTCAGATTGAACTTTCATAATACCTCCTAATATCTCGATATAATAGATATTAATCCCATATCTATATATTCATACTAAATCACTTATGTGAAGCTTGACTAACATAAAATTAATATTTAATCATAAAATTAGTTATTCATTCAATTAAGCAATCTTAATCCCGTTATTTTCTTTTTGAATACAAAGTTTTTTGCTTTAGTTAGGAAAGTTATTGATCATTTGAATTGGAATTTCAGAAAAGAAATTGACACTAATTTTTAATCCGAGTTTCACCTCAAGCTTCTCTTCTTAGGTTCATGAAAATTCTCTTTTTGTTATGAAACTTTTCTATGATTTGAACTTTCACATCNATTTGAATTGGAATTTCAGAAAAGAAATTGACACTAATTTTTAATCCGAGTTTCACCTCAAGCTTCTCTTCTAAGGTTCATGAAAATTCTCTTTTTATTATGAAACTTTTCTATGATTTGAACTTTCACATANAAGCTTCGCTTCTAAGGTTCATGAAAATTCTCTTTTTATTATGAAACTTTTCTATGATTTGAACTTTCACATTTATTTATTTATTTATTTCCCTTTTTCTTTTCTTGTTGTTAGGAATTATTACATTTGATGAAGTTCTTTAAATGATTTTGAATTCTAGCCCTCTTCTCAATTAAAATTTTCAATGCTAACCTAAGTTAACTCATAAATTTGTAGTTTAAGAGAAACTAAGAATTAAATTATTTAAATAAAATACTGACTAAATTTATACTATTGAAAAATCAATTTTATGTATAGGTAATATTCAACAAGTGTTTAGGAATGATTATAAAGATAGATAATTATTATCGTTAGAGATCTGTGATTAGTGAATAACTAATCTTTTCTGAATCATTCAGTAAATTCACGTCAATTTTATTTANTTATGTATAGGTAATATTCAACAAGTGTTTAGGAATGATTATAAAGATAGATAATTATTATCGTTAGAGATCAGTGATTAGTGAATTACTAATCTTTTCTGAATCATTTAGTAAATTCACGTCAATTTTATTTATATATTTTTCTTATTATTAGTTTGCAATTAGCCTTAATTACTATAACAACCATTATTTAGTAAATTCCAAAGTTGNAAGAGAAACTAAGAATTAAATTATTTAAATAAAATACTGACTAAATTTATACTATTGAAAAATCAATTTTATATATAGGTAATATTCAACAAGTGTTTAGGAATGATTATAAAGGTAGATAATTATCATCGTTAGAGATCGGTGATTAGTGAATTACTACTCTTTTCCAAATCATTCAGTAAATTCACGTCAATTTTATTTTTATATTTTTCTTATTATTAGTTTGCAATTAGCCTCAATTACTATAACAACCATTATTTAGCAAATTCCAAAGTTAGATTTCTACTTAAAGCCCCTTCCCAAAGTTATTTTTGAAACTATGCATGCAAATATCACAAAAAAGGAAGACGAGAAAAATAAGGTAGAATATGGATACACAACAAAAAGAAATTACAATACAAACAATGGTACATAACACATGTGACTCACATATCCGTGACATACAAGAATAAGTCAATTAACAAGTAATTAACATGAAAGTAAAACATGAAATCATATGCATATAGACATAAATCTAAATAGAAATATGCAAGTACATGTTCAAGATCTGAAGCATAAGCAAGTCAAATTATAATATCGAGCTCCTAAACTGTGTGAGCGGTAAATGGTTATAGGGATTCTTGCAAGCAAAGCATACTCAAATACAACAAAAAGCATAAGAAAGTACACTAGGTTGCCTTCCAATAGGCGCTTAGTTTAATTTCTTATGCGTGACTGTGGCCGCTCGTTTTGCACCGCCGATCTTCATTTTGTCGGTTGCTTGATGTCTTCGCTGTTGTTGAGGAGTCACTGGTTTGTGTTCCATTATGTTGCCCTCTTCTCTGAATACTTCTCCGTCTTAGATCATGTGGGTAAACTAACAGGTGAGAAATCGAAGGACTGCGACAGGCAATCACGGAAACAAACAAAAAAAAGTGTAAAAGAAGCCTTCATAAAGTGAATTTTCAGATTGATATTTCCAAAGATAAATCTAATTTGAGATTAGCTCAGTGTGCTTTAAAGGAACTATTGCAAGGGAAACCTTACGAAAGTTAACTACTAGAGAATTCGGGTTGATATACCTGTTTTAGGGTTCATATCCTCCTATAAGGACAAGTCCCTATAGTTAATTACATCTTAAGTAGTCAAGACTACTTAAGAAAACTCCCAATTGAGGTTATAATTTATTCTCAAAAAGTTTAAGTGTCGTTGTTAAGGAAAGGAATGTCAAAGTCCTATCCAAAAGGTAGCAGATTTTTAAAAATTATGAACAACCCTATAATGTTGTTTTGTCGTTAATGGTTTAGTCGAGGTTCATCCTTTTGTTCCAGGTTTTGAATGTTCGTCTCTGCAAAACCGAGTAAGCATGCCCTAATAACATGCAAAGTAAATCTAGGGTGATGTCTGCCTTTTGTTTTTAACAACCCTGCAAAACAAAGTCAATAGAAAATTATATTTTTGATAATTTAGTTTATTTTTTAATTTTTAATTTTTAGATAACACGATCAAGATGTTCATGGCTCTGTTGTTCCAGGGTCATTGGGAACCTTGGTTTACTTAGTCTGAGAGGTGGTCAAAACTACTCTGACTAGAAGATTCTTGTCAGCAACCACGGATTGTGTCGTCCAAGAGATCTTCGTAGATCCAGGTATAGGGGGTTTAAGTTGCGTTCAATGATTTTTGTTCATTATAGTTTCATGTAAGTTTTGATGCCTTTTTTGGATTTTAACGGTTGAAAATTTTAGACTGCTTAAGACTTATTAGACGATTAAATTGTTTTATTTTGTCATTGTGTTTTCTTTTTGTTGTTTGGAATGACCCAGTCAAGATCCCATGGTTTCGCCGTCCCGAGGTTATTGGGGTTTGCAGTTTGATTAGTCACAAGTGACTGGAAGATATTTTTATTAGCAATCATGGGTTGCCTCGTCCAAATATCTTCTCAAACCATGTTGCATTTTAAGTTTGGAAATTAAGTATTAATATCTCTTAGGGTGAATTTTATGTCCTTTTACTTAGGTTGGTTTGATACTTTAGCCCAAATTGTCCTTGACTGGGGCTAAGTGTGTTGTTGTTCTTGCATGAGAAACTCTGCTTAAACTTCAGCCACCTAGATTTAGGTTAATTTTAGATTAGTTTAGGTTGAGTTAAACTAATCTACTGATGAGTCTCCGGGTGATCTGAGTTAACTTGAATTAGGATGGTTGTCTCTCAGATTATCTTCAATTTATTTAAATCGATTAAAATTTAGTAGGATTGACCCAACTTGGGAGCAAACCAGGTTGAACTAGATTGATCCTAATTATACTCTCTAGGTTGAATTAATGTTAAGTTAAATTAGACTTGATTGAAGTCTAAGTTAATTTAGACTTGAATTATTTATTTAAATCTAAGTGGTTTTAGAATTAAATTAATCCTTGATTAAACTGAGGTTGAGACTTAAGTCAAGTTTAACGTTGAGTCTTAAGTCAGGTTGATCAGAGTTTAGTATGAATTTCCTGAAGATAAGTTGTTTTGGATTAGCCTTAGTTTAGGTTGGCCCAGTGGGTTGAGTTGATTTTGGGTTAGCTTGAGTTAGGTTGGGTTGGCTCTGAGATTAGGTTGACCCGAGCTGGGTCGGGTTGATTCAATGATTTAGTTAGGTTAACCGGAGTTAGGTTAGTTGACCCGATGGTTCAATTGAATTGGGTTAACCTGAGTTAGGTCAGATTGAATTGGTGATTCAGTTAAATTAGGATAACCCGAGTTAGGTCGGTTTGATCAAGTGGTTCGGTTGAATTGGGTTAACCCGAGTTAGGTTGGGTTAACACGGTGATTCAGTTGAATTGAGTTAACCCAAGTTAGGTCGAGTTGGCTAGGTGATTCAGTTGAATTGGGTTAACTCGAGTTAGATTGGGTTGATCTAGTGATTCAGTTGAATTGGGTTAACCCGAACTAGGTTGGGTTAACCCTGTGATTCATTTGACAGTTAAGTGTTGATCCGGTGATTCAGTTGAATTAGATTAACTCGAGTTAGATTGGGTTGACCCAATGATTTAGTTGAATTGGGTTAACCCAAATTAGGTCGGGTTCACCTGGTGATTCAGTTGAATTGGGCCCAAGTCAAGTTAGGCACAAGAGAACTTGAATTTGGCCAAGTCCAAGTTAGGTTGAACATAGGTTAGGTCTACATTGGGTTAAACCTAGAGGGAGTTTGAATTGATATTTAGGTCTAAGTCAAGTTAGACCTCAAGGCTGACATTAGGGCTAGTTTGGATTAGACCTAAAGGACCTGGGCTAGGTTTAAGTTAGGATAGGCCTAAGGTTTGTGTTAGGTCTAATGTTGAATAGACCTAGAGTTTAGGTTAGGTCTAATGTTGATTAGACCTTGAGTTTGGGTTAGGTTAGGTCTAAATTAGGTTAGATGGGTTAGGTGGGTTAGGTCTAATATGAGTTAGACCCAAATGTTGGGTTAGGTCTAATTTGGGCAAAAACCTAGGGTTAGGGTTAGGTAGAACTAAAACTGAATACATGAATGTAATTTTAGTAGTAATAACTCTAGTGACAGAAGTGTGGCTTTGGGTGATCAAATTATTAAAAGGTGTGAACGATTTAGATATCTTGGGTCTGTTGTCCAAAGCGATGGTGATATAGATGGGGATGTTAATAGTAGAATTCAAGTTGGTTGGTTGAAGTGGAGGAATGCTTCGGGCCTTTTGTGTGATAGAAAAGTACCGCTAAGACTGAAAGGAAAATTTTATAAGACGGTGGTGAGACCTGCAATGCTCTATGGCGCTGAATGTTGGCCTTTAAAAGAGAAGCATAATAATAAGTTAAGTGTTGCCGAGATGAGAATGATTAGGTGGATGAGTGGCTTTACACTTAGAGACAAAATGCGGAATGAATATATTCGTGATAGGGTTGGTGTAGCTCCTGTGACAGACAAAATTAGAGAAAGTCGTCTTAGATGGTTTGGTCATATTAAACGTCGACCATTAGATGATCCGATTAGGAGAGTAGATGTTTTAGATTCGACTTGTGTTAAGAAAGGCAGAGGTAGACCTAGGAAGACTTGGGCTTATTGTATTAAAAATGATCTTAATTTACTAGAACTAAATGAAAATATGACACTAAATAGGACGCAATGGAGAAAAAGGATTCATGTAGACGTAGTGGGATTAAGGCTTTGTTGTTGTTGTTGTTGTATTTGTTATGTGCTTGTATGTGAAAATCTAATCATTTTTTTTAACTTTTTGGTTTCTCATAGGTTTGCATCAGAATAGCATCAGAAAGTCAGAAGCAAACTACAAGTCCTGGAAGGACAATAATTAATAGTAGCTAACAGTATACCAACAAAAATCAATAGTAGTCGACAGTATGGCGACGCAAATTTGCGTCGGCTATAGTCGACACAAATTCTACTCAAATTTTTGTCGACCTGTAACAGATGCAAAAAGCAACAACAATATTGTGTCGGCCTTATATTAGATAAAACTTGGCAACAACACTAATTATGTATGCTAACTCCGACGCAAACAAATGTTGGATGCAAAGTTCAACACTACTACATTTACTGACCCCAAATTTAATGACAGATTATTTCCGATGCAAAGGCAACACTAATCTTGATTAGCATAAGATATTTGTTTGATTAGTCGACGCTAAACAACTAAAATCGTATATTGTTGCTACAATAGTAGTTAATGGCTACAAAATGCATAGTAGGTGGCTATAATAGTTGTAGTTAATTGTAGCGGTTGCTGGAGGTGGTTGATAGTGTCTTTTGGTGGCCGACTGAGAACATTTGTGGTTGCCAGTGAACTCTAGCAACCAGAGACAAATTACAAAACTTCAAAATTTAAGCTTTAGTGGTCAGCTCGCTCGCTTCTCTTCTTTCTCATTCAAGTTAAGAATGATATAATTTTCAAAAAAATTATTTTGGTGAATTTAGCCAGGATCTTAATAAACTCCATCAAACAGTTGAATTTGATTTCCTTTATCACAAATAATTTTTTTTTACATTTAAGTGCTTTAAAGACCTCGATATAAGATGATCTTAGGCTCGTTGAATCCCTCTCATTGAGCCGCTCGATTTCCCTATAAGCATGCCAACTTTTGAGATTTTTTAGCCCTCCAATCGATGCAGTGAAGTCTTTAATTATATTTAACATGTTTGATCTTGATATATTTGCACTTATATTAGATCACTTTCAACAACATTATGTTCGTCTTGTCAAGATGCTCAGCTTGATTACAAACTTGTTGAACATAAGGTTAGGATGATCTAGAATTTGAATTTGGAAACTTTCTTACTTAAAATTCATTGAGATTCATGCTTGATGGTAGAAATTTATGGATATTTATGGATGGCATATCAATCTTAAAATTGAAACCAATGTTCAAATGTGAAATTCCTCTCATCATGATCTAGAGGGGTCCACAATGTTTGTAATGAGCAGTAGGTCATCGGTGTTTACAGTGGGCAAGAGGTTAGTTAGTGGGAAAGAGAAGAGGGTTGGCACATCACACTTGGCGTTAATCTATAGTGGTATAGCTGAGAGTGGGGATTCAACTGAGCAAAAGGAGAAGGGTTTATGATAATGACATGGTTTGATCAGGAAAAAGGAGAAGAAACAATAGGAAGAAATATTTTTGTCTAATTGGTCATTTAGCAACAGTTTTAACTTTAACGAAATTGCAGTAGTTCTACTCCTGCTTTGTTAATAATATAACAGTTGTTTATACTCCTAATACATAACATTTTTGGCAACAATCATAAAATCTTTGCAAAAATCATTGCTTTCAATATAGTTTTTAATAGTATATAGAAATGCGGGGAGATTGAGCAATTCAAATTTTTAAAAGAAAGAAATAACATATGCACCACATAATTTTTATGTATTTATATATCTATCATATAACTTTTAATATTTATATGCTTGACTCATAAATTTTTAATTACATAAAAAATGACACTACTACCAACACTCTTTTATCCATATACTTGATATGAATAGGATAAAATAGTATTATATAAGCAAATATTAAAGTTTAAATGTTTGACATGCAAATACAAGTGCCCACTAGAAATTAAAAAGCCTAAACCAGCCAATAATAAATAATACAACTACACTTTATTTGGATTTCATTTTGTTTCCGTTTTTTTTGCTTTTTTTCCAATCAAAGCTAAGGTACAGTCATATGTTTTTGTTTTGCACAAATCACCAACATAATTAATTGGTATTTTTATTTTTTGATTGTTAAGCTTCGAGTATGAGATTTTTTGGTGCGAGAGAAAACGCCCAGTCATGCCACCATCATCTAAGATCAGCATGAACATGTAGTCCTTGATCTATGTGAAGAGTTATCATAGTTTTATAACGAACATCATCACGCTNATATATATATATATATATATATATATATATATATATATATATATATATATATATATATATATATTACTTTGAATGCTCTTTCTTCTTAAATTACTTTCCGGACAGTTAGAAAACCCATAAACACAATGAAATGATTTAAAAACCCTAATCCTACTCCCAAAAAAGACACCCTCACATAACTCCCATGCACGTAGCTGTAATCCAACCATTCTGCGATACCATCTTCTACGTACTCTCAATCCGAAGTCTCACAGTCTAAGACCGACATTGGAAACGGTGAAAAGGTTTTTCTAAAGTGGATAAATTAGTGATGAATTAACGTANTGAAATGATTTAAAAACCCTAATCCTACTCCCAAAAAAGACACCCTCACATAACTCCCATGCACGTAGCTGTGATCCAACCATTCTGTGATACCATCTTCTACGTACTCTCAATCCCAAGTCTCACAGTCTAAGACCGACATTGGAAACGGTGAAAAGGTTTTTCTAAAGTTGATAAAGTAGTGATGAATTAACGTGNACCCTAATCCTACTCCCAAAAAAGACACCCTCACATAACTCCCATGCACGTAGCTGTAATCCAACCATTCTGTGATACCATCATCTACGCACTCTCAATCCCAAGTCTCACAGTCTAAGACCGACATTGGAAATGGTGAAAAGGTTTTTCTAAAGTTGATAAAGTAGTAATGAATTAACGTAGTTGGCAAGGACTTCAAATTTTATTTTATTTTTAAGCAGTTGGAAGAGTAAAGGAGAAGGAACTCTATCTCTTGTAGTCTTTCCAATGCATTTGCCCTATAAATATGAGTTTATATTGAAATTTCTTACTCAGCTCATGTATGGTTATTCATGAATCAATGCAAAGTATGGTGGAACCATTAAAGCTCAGGAGGGATAGTGCCATGAATGTTTATGTTAAGACCTGATGATGAGTTGGCTTATCACCATGGTTTTAGGGTTTCGTTCTATGACGCTATCTCTCCTGAGCTCTATAGGTTCTTCTTACTCTTCCTCGTTTGATTTGGAAGTTTGTTTTCATTATCAGGGTTAGGTTGTTTTTGCATTTCATGCTACAATATTAATTTATTAGTAGTATTTTGTGTGTGAAAGAAAAAGTGTGATTTTGGAGAAAATATTATGTGTACGCTACGCTGCATTCAACAGTGTAGCGCTGCGATCCACGTCACCATCTGCACGTAACATTTTCGAGTGAGTTTGAGTTTGATGAATCCTTTGTAGAAATCACAACTAGAAAATTATTCTGATCTTTAAATGTACATTGAGAAAAAGGTTTAATGGAATTTCTTGAAGTAGTTTTTCCATGAGTTGAGCCTTGTAAGTTCCTTTTTTTATTATTTTTGATTTTCTATCATATAATAAGTAATATCATGAAATGTAAAAATACTTTGCATGTGATTTTGTGGATAATTAGGTTTGTAACTGCCTCTATACTTAGTTGAGGAGATTTTGCCTTTGAATTAAAATAAAATAATGTTTTGTCATTATCTGAAATCATAGTTCTTGTTATCTTTTGAAATTTGAAGAAATGAGGACTGAAAATTTGATGAAAAATACAGAACTTATAGTAAATATGCAGTGTTTTACCCGTTTTTTTAGTTATTATATTATAACTCAAAATAAAGATCATGGTGACTGTTTTTTATTTCTTTTTTCAACTGAAGTTGTGATCATTCTAAGTTAACTTCATGATTCTAAAAAGTTTTCCAATAGCATTTTGTTGAAAATTTCTAAAAATCACAGCCTTTCTCCACTTCTTTCTCGAGGAAAACGTTGAAATAATCATGAACTGAGAGCTAGTGGACAGTTGTTTTTTTGCTCTCATGGAGTCCTTTCTCTCCTTAGAGCTCATCAAGTTGTTTAAAGTTTAAATTGTTTTTTTAAAAAATAAAATCTATATATAATATCAAAATTTATATGCACTTAATTAGCAGTAATAATTGGTTTTATTGAATTGAGAGAATAAGGACCTGTTTGGGGCAGCTTATTTGGTGCGGTGGTGTTTTGAAAACACATCTGGCTTGTTTGGGTAAACTGCGTTTTGACAGCTTATGCTTTTTAAAAACGCAAAAAAACATCATTTTCACACCACACCTATCTATGTGCGGTGGGAGCTTATCGGCAATGGTCTGACTTTTCCAAAAAAATAAAAATTTGTAATAACCACCGCACCTAGCTTATCAGTAGATTATTCAATAAGCTACAACTGCCAAAAACAAACCCCAAGTGGAAATGAAGTGGAATAAAAAATGAAAACGATAAAAGAATTGATTGAACTCTAGCTAATTTTCACCCATTTATTGAGGAATGAATATAATTAACTTTGATTTCTTTTTTAATTGATAGCAGTATGAGTATTTGTTGTTTTATGAGGAAAAAATATTGAAAAATTATATCAAATCAATTTTTTTTTATAAACTCAAAATTGGATCTTCTTATAAAATACAACTCTCCAACTTACAACAACTCTATTTTAATGTCATGCTTCTTGTGTCCTCCATTCCTTTGTTGTATGAGATGGTGTGTACAAGACATAGCATCTCATACATTACAATTATGGTGAGTTAAAATACACACAATTTTTATTAACGTTATTAGTATGAAGCAAAGTAGATTCTACAACAAATTCAATGTATTATATATGGATATTTGTATGAAGTTCATGAAATATAAGATGATCATAAAGAATCTAGTTGAGCTTGTTAATTTTGAATTTAAATGTGATCTTTAAAAGCAATGATTAACAAGTAGATACATATTTAGGATGATAAGATAACTGATAAGTTGGAGCTCAATGTATAATTAATAGTTGTTTTACCTACCATAAAGTATGAGTATATGATAATAACATAAGCATTGAAAGAACTCACTTGGCTTCACAATTAAATCAAAGTCCTTAAAAAATTTAAAAGACTATATGAAAATTTTTGTCATAGTTGGAGTGCCGTTTATTTGATAAATGATCAAGTTTATAATGATTGTGTAAAAAACATATATATATGGAATTACTTTATTAAAATAGTTGAAGAAGAGTAACATTTTACTTATAAAAAACGGGACGGTAGATAAATGTTGATGAAGGTGATCACATGGTTCAAGCTTCGATAATGTTTGAATTTAATCAATATCTCTCGAGTTTTTGGTACGAAGCCAAAATGTAGGAAACATCTTTTTTTTTTAGAATATTTGCTAAAAGATTTTTTTTANAAGGTGATCACATGGTTCAAGCTTCGATAATGTTTGAATTTAATCAATATCTCTCGAGTTTTTGGTACGAAGGCAAAATGTAGGAAACATCTTTTTTTTGGAGAATATTTGCTAAAAAGATTTTTTTAAAAGTATTGTCTCACTTCAAATAATTAAATGCCATAAATAAAGTAACCAAAAATTTTAATTAGAAGCTATCATACTATCCTCAATTGATGCTACCATAAAAGTCTATCATGAAGGCTACATAAGTTTTCAACAATAAATAGTCACTAATTCTAGAAGAGAAATTTTTTCCCAAAATAAGCTCATTTAGTTCCTTCACTTATAAATCATCCCTTAATCAACTCATAAAAAAATTACAAAAAACTTCTACATTTGTGAGGATCCATGAGAAGTTATGAGTATTATCTTTTAAATAATTTAAATGCANTAATTAATGTCATAAATAAAGCAACCAAAAATTTTAATTAGAAGCTATCATAATATCCTCAATTGATGCTACAATAAAAGTCTATCATGAAGGTTACATAAGTTTTCAACAATAAATAGTCACTAATTCTAGAAGAAAATTTTTTTTTTCCAAAATAAGCTCATTTAGTTCCTTCACTTATAAATCATCCCTTAATCAACTCTGAAAAAAATTACAAAAAACTTCTACATTTGTGAGGATCCATGAGAAGTTATGAGTATTATCATTTAAAATTTTTAAATGCATTTTTTTTTGTCTTTCATAGTTGTAGATAAATTATTAAATTGAATTAGACAATTTCTTTTCCATATGTATATATGTTATTTATTTTTTCACATTTTATAGCATTTGAATATAATTATCACCCTTGTATGCTTTAAGCAAGCTCAATCAAATAAGGCATAGATGCAAAATAAATTCAAAATATCCCATGCTAATTTGATCAATAAAACACAAGAAAGTTGCCAAAGGCATTAGTAAAAAGTAAATCTTCTTAGAAGAGAAACATAAAATTTGAAAAACTTGTTACTTCNCATAGATGCAAAATAAATTCAAAATATCCCATGCTAATTTGATCAATAAAACACAAGAAAGTTGCCAAAGGCTTTAGTAAAAAGTAAATCTTCTTAGAAGAGAAACATAAAATTTGGAAAACTTGTTACTTAACAAAATAAACGAGCTCCATTTTATATGGAGGTGAATATTATTATATGATTTTAAGAAATCCAAATATAATATGGAATTCTGGTAGGGTTAGTGAAACCTGACTATATTATAGAATTTCAATGCTTGCTATATCATGAAAAAGAGTAGATAGTATTAAGCCTCATGAAAACTACAAAATAAGAATCACTTGGGTAGTTTTAGGCTTCTTAGGACTAATTTAAGGGAGATACTATAACATTAGAAAAATCTTCTGTCTATGTTAGGCTTTATTTTTGAAAACTAGAACTCTATAATTTAAATATTCATCGATTTAAACTAAATATAGGATTAGTAAACTAGAAAATTCACCGTTTTGAAGAATCAACTCGTTCTTTGTGGAATCAATACATGAATTAAGATGACTATATTTTAATTGATCGTCACATGTACTTGTGTGATTTATTATTGATTTACTTCATCATGGATCACACAAGTAGGTTAAAGTACAGATGTTTAGTAGAATAGAAATATTACCATTAGTTATTTGCAATTTTATTTAGGAATGTAGACACCTGTGAGTTTTTACAGGGTTCATAAAACTTAACCATAATATGAAACTCTAATGTAACTTCTATCTCAGAAGATAATAAGAAGTATTAAGCCCTGATTGTCAACAAGAATAGAAGAATCACTTGGAGGAACTTAGGATTTGATTAAACCAATTGAAGATAGATTTCAAACTAGTAGAAACTCATTCACTTACTTTAAACTAGTATTTTTAAACTCATTCTAAAATTTAAAATAAAATTCTATTGAGTTGAATTTATGATTAATAGACTAATAATTAAAATACTTTTAAAAAATTAAAAATTTCTCACGGGATCAATAGCTCAGACTCAGTATTCAAATACTATTTGATGACATATATATTTATATATAAACACATTCATCAGTACACTTTGGATTATGTTTTCTACATGATTACTGGAAAATGACATTAATATTTTAATTTAAGTTAATACTAGTTGAGAATTAATGTCAAATTTAAGATATAGAAAAAACTACAACTTTTATTTTAATGATACTTATTACTCGTTAAATTAGTTTGTTATGTTTTAAATTATTAAGAATTACTGTAATTTGTTATTGAAAAAAAAACAAAATTTTATGAATAATATTTCATTGTTATGTGTCACTTTATTTTATTGTACTTAATATTATATATTTATTGATTTTGAAAATTTATGTTCATTGCTTTAATTACTAATTTAGGGTCACTAACCAATTTTAAGTTTTATGTCTATTACTCAGTCATGGGACATTATTTTGTTTGATCTTGAAATAAAGAAAATTAAAAAAAAATTAGAAAACTTACATAAATTAACAAGCCATTTGGAAAAATGACAAACCCACAAGTGAAAAAAAAAAACTAGTATTGATCACTTTGACATTTTTTCAACCAAATGAAAGAAAAAATATAGTAGAGTATCAATAACCCTATCATTCAAGCTAATATCTTTGTACTAGAACATTCAATCATTTATATGGTACAAATTTAACAATCAGTTTTGAGGGTTCACCAGTGGAAGACCCTATTTTACAACTAGATTTTTAGTGTTATGAGTGACCTTTTAGATATAACCATATTTCTAATGATGGTATTATACTTAGGTTATTTCTTTTTTCCCTTAGAGACAAAGTTAAGGTGTGGCTAAATTATTTGTCACAAGTTGGAATAGTCTTGTATAAAAATTCCTAATTAAATATTTACTTCCTTCTAAACCAACCAAACTTAGGAATGACATCACTACTTTAACCCATATGAATAGTCAGTCAATATAATAAGACTCAGAGAGATTTAAGAATTTACTTTAGAAATGGCCATGCCACACCCTACCAGATTGACTGATTAAACAATCTTTTATAAAGGGTTGTTAGGACCACTAAGGACCATAATAGATGAATCAACAAAGGGTTTTTAATGTAAAAAACATTTTAGGTGGCTTATAAAATGATTAAATAAATGACAACAAATAAATTCTAATAGCCATCAAAAAGAGTTTTTCCTAAGATAGTGGCTAATGTTCACAAATAGGATGTGCTATCAATCTTGAATTCATAGGTAGTTGCCTTATCTAAAAAGGNTTCTCTTAGAAGAGTGATGAGTGGACCAGTTTAGTAAGTTCTCCAGCCAAATATCAAGTGGCTATGCTTAGCCCCTAAATGAGTGATGAGTGGTTGAGTTTAGCTCTCGAATCAGTGACAAGTGGTTGAGTGGCAAGTGGTCGAGTGGTTGAATTTCAACAAGCTCTCTAGACTAGCTCAATACCTTGAAATTTGAAGAAGAATTTTGTTCACACATGATTCCACAATTCTCTTATCTTTCTGAAAGGAGACTATGGACCATAATAAGAGAATGATAAATACAAAACTATGCATTGCTCGTCTTTATAAGATAGGTGTACATTTATTTCTCAGGTTTAAGGAATAAATTCATTACATGTTTTATTCTCTCCAAAGATGAGTGAAAATTTTCAAGTAAAGATGAGTCGTGTATTTTTCTATGCTTATATTAACTATATATTTGGGACCTCTTATCTCCTCGATAGAGAATCATCTTAGAGGCACTTTGGTTACACCTATAGAATTCCATCCTTTGGCATTTTGGCTCATCTTTAGGGAGTAATCTTGTAGACTATCATCTCATCCTTGACTCGATGGTCTTATATGGAGAGTTTCCCTCGTGTTACTAGTCAAAAGAGTTTACTCTTTTTGTGTGAATTGATTGATTGTCTCCTTAAAATATGACTCTGTTACAAAGAAGTTAAAGAAGTTTCGTTAAATTCAGATTATCCATCGCCTTAGGGTAGTAGCTCTGTTATATGGAGTATTCTACATAAACTTTCAACTTGACCTAAGTTGAGATCTCATGATCTTCAATCCGTAGGTTAATGGAATTTTTCATTTATTTGGCTGAGTTATATTTCAGAAAGAGCTTCTCCAAATTTGTCCTTAATATTCAACTTTTGAGCAGGGTATAGTAAAAAAAAATTAACTGGTTTTCCTTTTACTCTTAGGCAACTTGCTTATGAGGGGCAAGTTCCTCTAGTCTTATGAAAGAATTCCTTTTATATAATAATTAATATACACACTAAAGAAGGTAAAAAGAATAAACACATTTATAAATATTTTAAAATTGAGAAAGAAAAATGTTTTGAGAGATTTTCTTTGTTGTTAAATCGTTTCCCTGAAAATGTTTTTGTTTGAAGTTTCTTGAGAGAGCTATTTTCTTGGATGAATGCATGAGGACGAGTAGAGAAGACCGAGTGCAATGGGTAAAGTACAGGGGACAAGAAAAAATGTTCTCCCGGACAAGCTCTCTACAACATTATATGTTGTCATTACTTCTCGATCACTGGGTTACGCTCTTAGTATAACTCCTCTTTTTATTTGTGGAATAATTTACACTCACTATATCTTTTCGAGGTGCTAAACCCCTTTTAGTCTTTAAATCACATATAACTAACAAAGCATAAGAAAAGAAGGGAGAGTGAGCAATAGACAATAGAGAAAGGGACAGAGTGGAGAAAGATCGAAGATGGTGTCGGGAAAGTATTTGGTTAAATTGTGATAGTTGTCCTCCGGTGGAAGAAGTATCCCTTTTACATTCACTAATCTCCATTTATATAAGGTCATTTCCTTATTAAATAAAAATAAATAATGATTAAATTTATATCTTTAGAAATTTATGATTGTTTTATTTGGTCTTATTTTTGTGTTTACTTATAAATATGTTCTCTCAGACATTATCATCTATTGACGTCACCTTTCTCCTTTTGTCATTTGTGCACTTCATCTCCTCACATCTCTCATTCTATTCATTTGTGTCTGAGTTCTCTTGAGAAAGTTATTTGGGAGAGTTCTCTTGGGACGAGTGATATGAGTGGCCGAGTGACCCAGTTCAACAGGTTCTTTAGCCTAATGTCCAATTGCCCAAGTTCAACTTTTGGATGAGTGACGAGTGACGAGTGACGAGTGGCAAGTGCCCGAGTGATAAAGTGGTTGAGTCGCCAAGTCTTAGCAAGCTCTCTAGACTAACTTAATGCCTTAGAAGTGTGAAAGAGGATTTTGGTTGGCCAGTCTCTCGTTAGTAAATTAATTCTACATTTAACAGCAATCACAATATTCTCCTTCTATTTTACTAAAATATCTATATCCTTTCCTCAATCAAAAAGTGTCAAATCTGTCAGCCCTCCCTAGCATATATTCAGAACAAAATCCATGGCTCCTGATGCACGAACATGCGTTCTTGATAGGTTCACGTCACGCATAGCGTGCTGAACCAAGCTATTGCACTGCACACAGTGCGTAAAAGTCTTCCTAAATAATTTGATAGTGTTGTTTGTTTTCTGTACTGTTGGAAGCTTGTTTTCTTCTGCAAACGTGGACTTTGGCATTATAATTTATTGCATGAAATTTCACCTATTCTCCTTCCACGTTTTAAAATAGTAATAAGTGGCCCTATTCTCTTAGATACCCTGTGCAAGCAGAAAAATTTGTGTATGTCAGTTAGGTTATAGGGAGAGTATAAGAGGTTATTTTCTCTTTGCTCTCCCTTTAACCTCCCTGTAACCTACCTGTAACTTACAAATATATGAAAACAGAAGCGCGAAACTTACTAGTTACAGGTAGGTTACAGGGGGTATAACACAGATGTAACCCTCCAATATCCTCCATGTAATCTTACCGNAACCTCCCTGTAACCTACCTGTAACTTACAAATATATGAAAACAGAAGCGCGAAACTTACTAGTTACAGGTAAGTTACAGGTATGTTACAAGAAAATTACAGGGGATATAACGTAGATATAACCTACCAAACGTACGCAGTGCTGCGTGCATCTTACGCACGCAAATTTTTCTCCTATGCAAGATATCCCATGATTGTATACCCAATGAAGTTTGATGTAGGATAGATTAAACATGTGCTAATTATCAGATTCGTGGCTTCTTGTAGACATTAATTTAGTACATCTTATGTAGTGTTGTTTTTTTTAATATTTTTTTTGTAAGATTTAAGGGATATATTATATATAATTTTAAAAATTAAAATATGGTAAAGATATAAGAAATAAAATGAAGATGGCAAAGATTCAAACAAGGAGGTGGAGCCAGCAAGCAAGCTATTATCTTACATAGTTGGAGAGCAAGATGAGCATAAGCCCTACCTAATATTCTTTGGTTTCTCTCATTATAACATCTAAACTACTGTTTTAATTATAAATTATAGCTCGTATAAGTGCTAAAAAAAATTGTAGGAAAGTATTGCTTGTGTAAGAAATTATGCTTCATGAAAAAAAAAATATTACGTCCGGAGAAGTGATATAGTGGGGGGCTTGGACTTCCGTTGTATCACGTCCGTCTTCCGGATGCAGCTCATGTGTGTCTAGATTCTGAATGTAAACCTCCCAACAAAGGCTCGTATAAGAGTCTTATTAGACTAGAAGGGACCACAAATGTGGACTAAACCATGAATGATAGTCCTATCTGCTGCCAAAATCAAAATCTTTGTCCATTGAACCGTGAACGCAACTGGATTCAGGTCTTGTCAACTTAAGGCTGACTACACATTTGATATGAAACATCGGCACAATATGACAAAAAAAAAACACATAAATAATGAAGCTTTGACAGCAACTGTATTATGCAGCTTCTTCCTTTCGGCAGAACTTTAGGCTTGGGTGACAACATGAACAGTTGAAATCTTAAGGAGATTTCAGCTCTGAAGTACAGTGCAGAATAGTCCCACATTTGACGGAGTAATATTCTCTGTTGGAAAAAGTGTCTTGGTATAGAGTTGTGCCTTTCTCATGACCACTGATTGTTTGTTGATATTTAGGTTTTAAAATAAAGTGTCTTTTTTTCTGTTTTTTTTTTTTTTTGGGAAATAAAATGAGGTGTTGAATTCATGGGTGTCGGCACCACCATGGTGCCATTCAACTGTTTTAACCGTGAATTTTTTATTTGACTAATTTAGTCCAAATTTGAAGTTATTTTAATAGATTATTGAGGTTGAATCTGTACATCAAAAATGAGTCGGCATGAATATCAAAGAAATCCAACAGCCAGTAGAGAATGTGACATGGTGGTCTGGAACCTACTAGGAGCAGTTCGAGAGTATGTATTACCCGTCTGGCACTATGTATTTACTCGTCTGGCTCCTACCAGACGGGAAAAATATAACTCTATGACAGACGAAAATCATCCATCCTCTCAAAGGGCCACCGGGACGTAAATTGCACGAACAATCCGCCAAAATTCCTCTTCCACGCCAGCCGGATGTGAGGAGCCTCCCGAATCTTATACAGAAGGCCGACACCTGCTAGTCAACCCTTTAGCCATAACCTGGTCGAACGCCTTCTCGAACTCCCAACGCATAGCACACGGATCTTGACCCAGCTGAACGTCATTTTAGACTCCCGACCTTAAAACTATGCCCAGCCCAAAATACCCTTTATCGTACTTGTTTTATTAGGGGTATAGATGTAATCTCTCGACTTTCGATCTTATAAATAGTGGTTCATTTCATGAATAAAGATGACGTGATTTTACTGTTCATTAATGTGCATTTTTTGCACTTTTTTTCTCTTTCGCGCTCTATTCTTTCGGCGTGTCTTTCGTAAAGATTTGAATTCAACAAAACCGATCAGAATTAAGTTGAATCAAAGAGCCAATGAAATAGTTCGATTGTTAAAGTGCTGAACAGTTCTAATACTAATCAATTTTAATTTCTTGATAATTTCTTAATTTTGATCAAGTTTTTAGTAAAAAAAAAAAAATTAAATTAAAACTGCTGAAATTTTCATGTCTCAAATTTTTTATTTAATATGCTATCTAAAATATCAAAAAATTAAAGCTAATTAGATTAAAATATTATTTATTGAATTTAAAAAAAAATAATAGTATTATAATATTATTATATTATTTAAATTAGATTAAAAACATTTTAATATTTATTTAGTAATCTGATTCAACCTTGATTAGACTATTAAATATTGAACTTCCCATCTTATATAAAAAAATTATTATCTTTTTATTAACTAGAGCAATCGGTCACTATATTGAGTATTTTTATTTTATTTTTATTTAGGGAAGGGGGGGGTCAGAATATGGAGACAAAGTAAGTCGAGTTATGTGTGATATTTTTTTTTCTTTTTTTTAAAATATGTTGCTTTCCTTCATTTATCCACTTTATTTTAGGAATAATTACATGCATGGCACTAAAAATTTTGCTATTTATAAAATTAACACCAAAATCATTTTTTTGAGTTATTTAACATTGCATTTAGGCATGGCACAACGATACCATTTGAAATTTGTTAAAATTAAAATCAACAACCTTGTAAGGAATAGGAGGCACGCCACCAGTCTTATCTTTCACTTGACAAATGCAATGAATTCACTTAGTATAAACCAAGAAAAAAATTATGTTACTATCTAAAGAGGTAACACAATGTCATAATAGCTCTATTCATTTGATAGCACAACTATCAACATAAGCAAATGTATTGATAAATTTAATCAATGATGTGAAACTAGGAAGCCATGCATGTATTGAAAATGAGTGTCCAATACAAAGAATAAAATGTAGTTGAATTCCACTTGATCCAAAAATTTTCATTCCAAAAAAAAAATGAATGCTATTAATGTTACTTTCGTTAGAAAAAAGGGAGAATTTTGTAGGGGAGAATGCGTCAAAGATAGAGGAAGTTTTTGAGCTTTATCTCAAGTAAGCAGAAAAGGTCTAAACTGTAGTCTTTTATAGGTTTTCAAATAATTAATGATAAACAGATCTATCATGCATTCCAAACTATAATTTTTGAGAAAGATCATGGGTTATTGCTGAGTGAGAGGGCCTCCTTGCCTTTTTTGGCATTTTATGTGTTAGGTTGCGTGAGAAAGGTAAAGCAGGCGGTGTTATCCATGGAGGATAAGCTGCAAAAAAGCATGCTGAGAAAGGTTTTCAATTTTTATCCATAAAAGCTATTGAAGGATGGATTGGGACATAGTTTAGAATTGAACTAGAGGTCTCGTCCGCCATTTTCTAGGAGAGACATTTACATGTAAATTATTATGCGCAGGGGTAACGACAAACATTGTGCTTTGGGGTGGTGTAGACTATTGTTTATTAGGTTAAGAGAGTATTCGTAGGTTTTTATGGTCCTTATAAGGGGAAATCTCATCCCTTTCCTAGTACAACTTCTATCATGAAAAAGGGAAAAGGTGGGGAAGCGTGTAAGTGGGGATTTTGCTCAAGTATTGGATTCATGCGGAATAGTGTTGCATGATTTGTTAGGAGAAGGTTGTCATTCATAAAGAATATGTTGTTGGACATCCTTGCTTTTAACTAAGATGGTGTTGGAATTCAAGAGAACAAATTTTGTATTAACCATGATACTTACTCTAGCAAAAAATAATAATAATAAAGCACTTTTGGTAGTGAAAGGATTAATTATAAGAGGAAATTTAATTTTTTCTCGCAATATTTGATACATCATTTTTTTTTACTAACCACATAGAAGTAAGTTGAACAATTTGCCAAAGTAAAGGACCTCTTTGAAATCTTCTTTTATAGGTTGAAAATGAGGGGTGCATTTTTTTTAAAGATAAATGATCTTCCACTAATAAACCAGAGGTCTCAATATGAAATCATATCAATGTCTTCAATTCATGTAAACTCAAAGAGAAAAAAATGTTTAGCAAATGAAATAAATTCAACTTCAACTTTGAGTATCCAATAATTATTAATAGCTTGGAATGAGTTACCATAAAAGGGCCTTTTACCAAGCATGTCTCTAATTGAACTGAAATCCATAGCTTATAGACCTTTTACTANTATATATATATATATATATATATATATTCACAAAAAAGAGGTTAATATGGCCAATCTCACGTTTGCTCCTTTCCCTTATCAAATTCTTCAAATCATAAAATACAGACATTTATCTATAGTAAATTAATTCTACATTTAACAGCAATCACAATATTCTCCTCCTCTTTTACTAAAATAACTATATCCTTTCCTCAATCAAAAAGTGTCAAATCTGTCAGCCCTCCCTAGCATATATTCAGAACAAAATCCATGGCTCCTGATGCACGAACATGCGTTATTGATAGGTTCACGTCACGCATAGCGTGCTGAACCAAGTTATTGCACTGTACACAGTGCGTAAAAGTCTTCCTAAATAATTTGATAGTGTTGTTTGTTTTCTGTACTGTTGGAAGCCTGTTTTCTTCTGCAAACGTGGACTTTGACATTGTAATTTATTGCATGAAATTTCACCTATTCTCTTTCCACGTTTTAAAATAGTAATAAGTGGCCCTATTCTCTTAGATAACCTGTGCAAGGAGAAAAAATTGTGTATGTTAGTTTGGTTAAAGGGAGAGTATGGGAGGTTATTTCTTCGTTATTTCCCTTTTAATCTCCATGTAACTTATCTATAACTTACAAATATATGAAAACAGAGGCGTGAAACTTACTAGTTACTGGTAGGTTACAGGTATGTTACAAGTCAACTACAGAGGATATAACGTAGATATAATCTCCAATACCCTCCCTGTAACATACCAGACATACGCAGCGCTGCATGCTGTCTTACGCACACAAATTTTTCTCCTATGCATGATATCCCATGATTGTATACCCAATGAAGTTTGATGTAGGATAGATTAAACATGAGTATTGGGGGTCCGTTGTATCACGTCCGTCTTCCAGATACAACTCACGTGCGTTTGAATTCTGGATGTAAACATCCCAACAAAGGCTCCTATAATAGTCTTATTAGATTAGAAGTGGCCACAAATGTGGACTAAACCATGAATGATAGTTCTATCTGCTGCCAAAATCAAAATCTTTGTTCATTGAATTGGGAACGCAACTGGAATCAGGTCTTGTCAACTTGAGGCTGACCACACATTTGATATAAAAAATCGGCACAATATGACAAAAAAGAAACGCATAAAATAATGAAGCTTTGGCAGCAACTTCCTGTCTGTACCATGCAGCTTCTTCCTTTCAAGAAAACTTTAGGCTTGGGTGACAGCTTGAGCAGATGAAATCTTAAGGAGATTTCACATCTGAAGTACAGTGCAGAATAGTCCCACATTTGACGGAGTAATATTCTCTGTTGGGAAAAGTGCCTTGGTATGGAGTTGTGCCTTTCTCGTGACCACTGATTGTTTGTTGATATTTAGGTTTTAAAATAAAATGTCTTTTTTTTTTTTTTTAAGAATATAAAGTGTTGAATTCATGCTTGTGGGGATGGTGTCGTTCAACCGATTTAATTGTGAACTTTTATTTGTCTAATTCGGTCCAAATTCAAAGTTATTTTAATAGGTTATTGAGGTTGAATCTGTACATAAAAAATGTGTCGGCATGAATATCAAAGAAACCCAACTGCCAGTAGAGAAGGTGACATGGTGGTTTGGAACCTACTAAGAGCAGTTCGAGAGTATGTATTTACCCGTCTGGCTCCTGCTAGCTGGGAAAAAAATAACTCTATGAGAGATGAAAATCATCCATCCTCTCAAAGGGCCACCGGGACGTAAATTGTACGAACAATCCGCCAAAACTCCTCTTCCAGGCCAGGCGGATGTGTGGAGCCTCCCGAATCTTATACAGGAGGCCGACACCTGCTGGTCAACCCTTTAGCCATAACCTGGTCCAACGCCTTCTCGAACTCCCAACACATAGCACACGGAGCTTGACCCAGTTGAACGTCATTTTAGGCTCCGGGCCTTTAAACTATGCCCTGCCCAAAGTACCCTTTATCGTACTTGTTTTATTAGGGGTATTGATGTAATCTCTCGACTTTCATTCTTATAAATAGTGGTTCATTTCATGAATAAAGATGACACGATTTTACTGTTCATTGCATTTTTCAAACTTTTTTTCTCTTTCGCGCTCGCAAAGATCTGAATTCAACAAAACCGATTAGAATTAAGTTGATTCAAAGAGCCAATGAAATAGTTCGATGGTTAAAGTGCTGACCAGTTCTAATACTAATCAATTTTAATTTCTTGATAACTTCTTAATTTTGATCAAGTTTTTAGTAAAAAAAAAAAAATTAAAATTAAAACTGCTGAAAATTTCATGTCTCAAATTTTTTATTTAATTTACTATCTAAAATATCAAAAAATTAAAGCTAATTAGATTAAAATATTATTTATTGAATTAAAAAAAATAATAGTATTATAATATTATTATATTATTTAAATTAGATTAAAACATTTTAATATTTATTTAGTAATCCGATTCAACCTTGATTAGACTATTAAATATTGAACTTCCCATCTTATATAAAAAAATTATTATCTTTTTATTAACTAGAGCAATCGGTCACTATATTAAGTATTTTTAGGGGGGGCAGTCAGAGTAAGTCGAGTTATGTGTGATTTTTTTTTTCTTTTTTTTTTAAAATATGTTGCTTTCCTTCATTTATCCACTTTATTTTAGGAATAATTACATGCATGGCACTAAAAATTTTGCTATTTATAAAATTAACACCAAAATCATTTTTTTGAGTTATTTAACATTGCATTTAGGCATGGCACAACGATACCATTTGAAATTTGTTAAAATTAAAATCAACAACCTTGTAAGGAATAGGAGGCACGCCACCAGTCTTATCTTTCACTTGACAAATGCAATGAATTCACTTAGTATAAACCAAGAAAAAAATTATGTTACTATCTAAAGAGGTAACACAATGTCATAATAGCTCTATTCATTTGATAGCACAACTATCAACATAAGCAAATGTATTGATAAATTTAATCAATGATGTGAAACTAGGAAGCCATGTAAGTATTGAAAATGAGT
>JXCR01146768.1:238160-248416 GCA_002079205.1 Phalaenopsis hybrid cultivar | reverse complement strand
CGTCTCGTTAAGTAGCTCGTGTTCGGCTCGTTCGTTAAGTAAACGAGTCGAACACGAACAATTTTTTTGAAACTCGAATTATAAATGAGCCGAACACGAACAGCTCTTTGTTCGCTCGTGTTCGGCTCCTTTTAGCTTGAAATTAAAAAAAATATATAATTATTTATATAATAATATATTATATATATTTATAACTAACTTTGAAACGTAATTGCTAGTTTGGTAATGTGGTTATACATCTTCTTTTATATTCATTTAATCCAGATTTGAATCCAGCACTTTACCTTTATTTTTTTAATTTAATTTTAACGAGTCAATTTCGAGCCGAACACGAATGCACTGTTCACGAACCGATTTCGAACACGAATAATTTTGAACGAGCCGAACACGAGCCAAGCCTGAGCTCGCTAAAGCTCGGCTCGTTTACAACCCTAATGCTAGATATATAAATACATTAGAATTGAGAGATCTATGTAAATCTTCCNTTCTAAACCAAAGTTCAAATCCCTTTTCTATGAGGAATATCAGCCTATTTAGAAAACCTTCAAGTATCATTTTAATAAATCTAACAAAAATCAAAATACTCTATTAGATTGCTAATGTTAACTCCTCTGATTAAACACATATCTTTTAGCATTTAACTAGTTTAATAATTTAAAATAAAGTGATATTTAGCTTGTTGGATTTCTCTCGTTAAGACGTTTAATTGATTATAAATATATAATATTTAGATGCTACTTTATCATTGGATTAAACTCCAAACAAAAAAGTTATTTACATAAAGGAAAATAGAGGGGATGACTAGGAAATAAAAGAAAAAAGATTTATTTACATAAATATCACACAATTTCTATGAACTCACATTCTAATGCCTAAGCATTCTTTGGTACATTTATAACACCTAAGTCTTTCATATTACATCAAACTTGCTACTATTTCATCTTTTAACATATGAAATACATCTTATTATGCAAAGGTATAATGCTATAAATATAGAGCTAAAGTTTAGGGGTTAGATGAGTAAATACATAGAAATTGGTTGGTATGTAAGAAAATTTACCAAGAAAAAAATAAATTGTCAAATTTGTTGCTGCTATTTGGCTAAATTGTAAGGATGTCAATGCCAAAAACAGCTTGATGGTGACATAGATGGAGTGATGAGAAGAATTGAAGTTGTGATTATTTCATGTTGGGCTTCTTTTACGCTTACATTTTTTAATTTGTTTTTTATTCTTGGCCGGGAGAAATCCAATATCTTGTATATTGGGAAAGAATATTTATTGGGCCCATTTCTTGTATTAGGCCCATATTCGTATCAGGCCCATTTTCTTTGTATGCCACAATAACTTCTCCATAGTGAGTCATATCCTCTTTTATTTTGCATGAAGGGGGATATTGATTTTGCCAAATACATATATTATTGCCATTTTTGGTGTTTTTCANAAAGTTTAGGGGTTAGATGAGTAAATACATAGAAATTGGTTGGTATGTAAGAAAATTTACCAAGAAAAAAATTAATTGTCAAATTTGTTGCTGCTAT
This sequence comes from Phalaenopsis hybrid cultivar, assembly GCA_002079205.1. NCBI lineage: Eukaryota > Viridiplantae > Streptophyta > Magnoliopsida > Asparagales > Orchidaceae > Phalaenopsis > Phalaenopsis hybrid cultivar. Next base: position 246,876 of record JXCR01146768.1, on the reverse strand, counting down.
TTGGTTAAATTGTAAGGATGTCAATGCAAAAAACAGCTTGATGGTGACATAGATGGAGTGATGAGAAGAATTCAAGTGGTGATTATTTCATGTTGGGCTTCTTTTACGCTTTTAATTTGTTTTTTATTCTTTGCCGGGAGAAATCCAATATCTTCAATATTGGGAAAGAATATTTATTGGGCCCATTTCTTGTATCAGGCCCATATTTGTATCAGGCCCATTTTCTTTGTATGCCACAGTAACTTCTCTATAGTGAGTCATATCCTCTTTTATTTTGCATGAAGGGGGACATTGCTTTTGCCAAATACATATATTATTGTCATTTTTGGTGTTTTTCACCCTCAACCACTTTTATATTTACAATTCTAACACCAAAATTTATTTATTTATTTTTTTTACATTTATGCAATCCAAATATTTTATGTCACATAAAAAGTACTACAACTTTAACTTGTAAAAAAGTAAAATACACATTTTATAAGGCGACATAAATGTAAAAAGTGAAGTTTTTTGTTAGATGCGTAAATACATAATAGTTAAGTGATTATATATACATATCACCTTTAATTTTTACCATAACTTTAATTTTTACCAAACTTGTAAGTGTCTTCCCCGCCTACGACGTTGTATGCGCAGGGATGGACACTTGCACACTATGGGAGGAGTTGGCTCACTTATAGACCACCTATCTTACTCCTTACGACACCACCCAGAGTGTCGTGGGTATTTCACATCATGTTGAATATGAGTTATGCTTTACAGCCATTGAACTCATATGATGCGCAATATGTGTCCACCTAAGCATGTGATTCTCAGTCGTATGAATTACATGACTTAGTATATTTGGCACTTTACATCTTCANTATATATCACCTTTAATTTTTACCATAACTTTAATTTTTACCAAACTTGTAAGTGTCTTCCCCGCCTACGACATTGTATGCACAGGGATGGACACTTGAACACTGTGGGAGGAGTTGGCTCACTTATAGACCATCTATCTAACTCCCTACGAGGCCACCCAGAGTGGCGTGGGTATTTCACATCGTGCTGAATATGAGTTATGCTTTACAGCCATTGAACTCATATGATGCGCAATATGTGTCCACCTAAGCATGTGATTCTCAGTCATATGAATTACATGACTTAGTATATTTGGCACTTTACATCTTTGCATGTTTCTCATTTAAGTGTCATTCGAATTTCATATGCATGACATTTTTTATATGTCTATTGCATTTATGTATGTTTACTGCTCTTATATGTTTGTTGCATATCTTGCATATTTACATGTGTGCTCAGTGAGTGTCTATTGATTAACGTGTATATCATTTTCATAGGTATCCTTTCACTCGAAACAAACTAATCTGTAACCGGCGTTTGCTTGTCACATGGCGCCTTGGGTCTCCCGGTTAGGCATAATTCCTTTCCATATGCATCTTATTTTACTGGTGCATCTCATTTGTGTGTGTCATGTTGCATGTAGACATCATTGCATCTATTTACATGATGTGTTCTTCTCTCTTTTTGGCGACTGTCGTGATTATTTCATGCCTTAATCGAATAATCACAATGTGGGCATCTTATATATTTGTACGCTTGTCTATTCACCTTGATTGCTTGTCCTACTCGTTAGGAGAGTCACTCGTTTGTTGGTCGTGATACTTAAATGAGCATTGCCCGCAAGGATGTTTTGGTGAGCCATGTGAGTTTCTGTGTCACAAGCAACAAATAATATGACTGTGTTAAAGATCTCATGACTCTAAAGCATGTCACTTGATTTGCTCCAGAACTTTCATTAGCGGTCAATTATTTTAAATATNTGATAGCACAACTATCAACATAAGCAAATGTATTGATAAATTTAATCAATGATGTGAAACTAGGAAGCCATGTAAGTATTGAAAATGAGTATCCAATAGAAGGAATAAAATGTATTGGAATTCCACTTGATCCAAAAACTTTCATTCCAAAAAAAATGAATGCTATTAATGTTACTTTCGTTAGAAAAAAGGGAGAATTTTGTAAGGGAGAATGTGTCAAAGATAGAGGAAGTCTTTGAGCTTTATCTCAAGTAAGCAGAAAAGGTCTAAACTGTAGTCTTTTATAGGTTTTCAAATAATTAGTGATGAACAAATCAATACTAAAATATCATGCATTCCAAGCTATAATTTTTTAGGAAGATCATAGGTTATTGCTGAGTGACAGGGCCTCCTCTTTTTGGTTTGCCTTTTTTGGATTTTTATGTGTTAGGTTGCGTGAGAAAGGTAAAGGAGGCGGTGTTATCCATGGAGGATAAGCTGCAAAAAAGCATGCTGAGAAAGGTGTTCAATTTTTATCCATAAAAGCTATTGAAGAATGGATTGGGACATAGTTTAGAATTGAACTAGAGGTCTCATCCGCCATTTTCTAGGAGAGACATTTACATATAAATTATTATGTGCAGAGGTAACGACAAACATTGTGCTTTGGGGGTGGTGTAGACTATTGTTTACTAGGTTAAGAGGGTATTCGTAGGTTTTTCTGGTCCTTATAAGGGGAGATCTCATCCCTTTCCTAGTACAACTTCTATCATGAAAATGGGAAAAGGTGGGGGAAGCATGTAAGTGGGGATTTTGAGCAAGTACTAGATTCATGCGGAATAGTGTTGCATGCTTTGTTAGGAGAAGGTTGTCGTTCATAAAGAATATGTTGTTGGACATCCTTGCTTTTAACTAAGATGGTGATGGAATTCAAGAGAGCAAATTTTGTACTAACCATGATACTTACTCTGGCAAAAAAATAATAATAATAAAGCACTTTTAGTAGTGAAAGGATTAATTATAAGAGGAAATTTATTTTTTCTCGCAATATTTGATACATCATTTTTTTTTACTAACCACATAGAAGTAAGTTGAAAAATTTGTCAAAGTAAAGGACCTCTTTGAAATCTTCTTTTACAGGTTGAAAATGAGGGGTGCATTTTCTTAAAGATAAATGATCTTTCACTAATAAACTAGAGGTCTCAATATGAAATCAAATCAATGTCTTATGTAAACTCAAAGAGAAAAAAAATGTTTAGCAAATGAAATAAATTCAACTTCAACTTTGAGCATCCAATAATTATTAATAGCTTGGAATGAGTTACCATAAAAGGGTTTTTTACCAAGCATGTCTCTAATTGAACCTGAAATCCATAGCTTATAGACCTTTTACTATTTTTTTTCATATGAGAAAATCACTTTATTTTCTTTGCTCAGAACGACAAAGATTGAAACTAGAGATGTTTGGCATATGAGAATGGAGAGTTCCCTTCTAGTTTATTGTGAATGATGACCAAGAATAGAACTTGTGGTGAACGAGGAGAGGGGAGAAAATGTAGTAGTGTTGATGTCAGTGGAGAAGCAAGGCCCCTCGAACACGTCAGTGGAGGTGAGACGACTATGGTGTCTAGGGTTTCGAAGAGCAAGAAACAAGGGGAAGACATGTGGAGACAAAACCTTAGTAGATCTCTTTGTACATATTCATTATAAGTTACCTTCTGTTAGAGCTCAATATGTAAATTCACCAATCAAATTTATCATTCATGTGTCTAGAATTTTATGTCATTGCCTTGCATGTTAGTAGGTTTTCTTTTTTCTTTCATTCAAGGACACAAAATAAACATACATTCAAGACATTTTAGTGAAGTCCATTTTACAATTGGGATATGATTAGAAAATTTTAATATATACATTAATTTTTTGAGCCATACGATGAGTTTTGAGGTAGACTTAATCTACATCACATTCATTGGTTGTTATTCTCATCGTGTTTGATCAAATAAACCATCAGGATTTTTCTTAATAATTTTGATACTGACAACAACAATTGGTTGACAATTGTCAGATGACTATGAGCAGTTCATAATAGTTGAAAGATAGCAATCAGACAACAATAGTTGGATAATGGTACTCGGTAGCAATCGTGGGCATCAGGTGTCGAGACAACTCTAGAGTTTTTTTCAAATCTGTAAGTTTTTCTAAACCAAAGTTCAAATCCCTTTTCTATGAGGAATATCAGCCTATTTATAAAACCTTCAAGTAGCATTTTAATAAATCTAACAAAAATCAAAATACTCTATTAGATTGCTAATGTTAACTCCTCTGATTAAACACACATCTTTTAGCATTTAACTAGTTTAATAATTTAAAATAAAGTGATATTTAGCTTGTTGGATTTCTCTCGTTAAGACGTTTAATTGATTATAAATATAAAATATTTAGATGCTACTTTATCATTGGATTAAACTCCAAAAAGAAAAAAAAAAGTTATTTACATAAAGGAAAATAGAGGGCATGAATAGGAAATAAAAGAAAAAAGATTTATTTACATAAATATCACACAATTTCTATGAACTCACATTCTAATGCCTAAGCATTCTTTGGTACATTTATAACACCTAAATCTTTCATATTACATCAAAATTGCTACTATTTCATCTTTTAACATGTGAAATACATCTTATTATGCAAAGGTATAATGCTATAAATATAGAGCTAAAGTTTAGGGGTTAGATGAGTAAATACATAGAAATTGGTTGGTATGTAAGAAAATTTACCAAGAAAAAAATTAATTGTCAAATTTGTTGCTGCTATTTGGTTAAATTGTAAGGATGTCAATGCAAAAAACAGCTTGATGGTGACATAGATGGAGTGATGAGAAGAATTCAAGTGGTGATTATTTCATGTTGGGCTTCTTTTACGCTTTTAATTTGTTTTTTATTCTTTGCCGGGAGAAATCCAATATCTTCAATATTGGGAAAGAATATTTATTGGGCCCATTTCTTGTATCAGGCCCATATTTGTATCAGGCCCATTTTCTTTGTATGCCACAGTAACTTCTCTATAGTGAGTCATATCCTCTTTTATTTTGCATGAAGGGGGACATTGCTTTTGCCAAATACATATATTATTGTCATTTTTGGTGTTTTTCACCCTCAACCACTTTTATATTTACAATTCTAACACCAAAATTTATTTATTTATTTTTTTTACATTTATGCAATCCAAATATTTTATGTCACATAAAAAGTACTACAACTTTAACTTGTAAAAAAGTAAAATACACATTTTATAAGGCGACATAAATGTAAAAAGTGAAGTTTTTTGTTAGATGCGTAAATACATAATAGTTAAGTGATTATATATATATATCACCTTTAATTTTTACCATAACTTTAATTTTTACCAAACTTGTAAGTGTCTTCCCCGCCTACGACATTGTATGCACAGGGATGGACACTTGAACACTGTGGGAGGAGTTGGCTCACTTATAGACCATCTATCTAACTCCCTACGAGGCCACCCAGAGTGGCGTGGGTATTTCACATCGTGCTGAATATGAGTTATGCTTTACAGCCATTGAACTCATATGATGCGCAATATGTGTCCACCTAAGCATGTGATTCTCAGTCATATGAATTACATGACTTAGTATATTTGGCACTTTACATCTTTGCATGTTTCTCATTTAAGTGTCATTCGAATTTCATATGCATGACATTTTTTATATGTCTATTGCATTTATGTATGTTTACTGCTCTTATATGTTTGTTGCATATCTTGCATATTTACATGTGTGCTCAGTGAGTGTCTATTGATTAACGTGTATATCATTTTCATAGGTATCCTTTCACTCGAAACAAACTAATCTGTAACCGGCGTTTGCTTGTCACATGGCGCCTCGGGTCTCCCGGTTAGGCATAATTCCTTTCCATATGCATCTTATTTTACTGGTGCATCTCATTTGTGTGTGTCATGTTGCATGTAGACATCATTGCATCTATTTACATGATGTGTTCTTCTCTCTTTTTGGCGACTGTCGTGATTATTTCATGCCTTAATCGAATAATCACAATGTGGGCATCTTATATATTTGTACGCTTGTCTATTCACCTTGATTGCTTGTCCTACTCGTTAGGAGAGTCACTCGTTTGTTGGTCGTGATACTTAAATGAGCATTGCCCGCAAGGATGTTTTGGTGAGCCATGTGAGTTTCTGTGTCACAAGCAACAAATAATATGACTGTGTTAAAGATCTCATGACTCTAAAGCATGTCACTTGATTTGCTCCAGAACTTTCATTAGCGGTCAATTATTTTAAATATAAAAAATGTTAATTTTGTTATTATAAGTATTATCCACATATTTTAAAAGTATACATGTTAGGTCATATGTGAGGCCACCTCTTTTAAAATGTCACCCCTTTTTTTCTTGTGACATGCTTTAGATCTCCTGAATCTTTAGGGCAGGGCCGGTGTGACGACCCTGTCAAAGTCATACAATAACTAGTGACTTTACCCTGAGCACATAGATGTTAGTTAGGAGACTTCTTGTTAGATGGTGTGCTAGGCTAGGACTAGGTTGCTAGGTGGTATTTTTGGCACCTAACTATTAATTTGTGCTAGCTTGGTTGTCCTAGTCATGTGCCTTTATTTACTCATGCTTACAGTGAGCTTGTGTGTGTCGATTTTTTTTTGTATGTGTGATAGTATATTAGGTTGGTCTTCTACAGGGAGCCATGTAATATAAACACATTCACATGTACAATAAGAAGTGGAGTATGTGATCATTCACATGCTGGCTTTTTCTTGCAAGTACTGTTTAGCTCCCCTACCAGGCATTGCTCAGACACGATGTATGTAGATAGCTTTCTTTACTAACATATTTTTAAGCAGGTTANTACAGGGAGCCATGTAATATAAACACATTCACATGTACAATAAGAAGTGGAGTATGTGATCATTCACATGCTGGCTTTTTCTTGCAAGTACTGTTTAGCTCCCCCACCAGACGTTGCTCAGACACGATGTATGTAGATAGCTTTCTTTACTAACATATTTTTAAGCAGGTTGATTCTTTTTTTATTTTCTTATGTACTTTTTAGAGTCCTTAAGAGAGCCCTGCAGTAAAAATAATATACGGCACTAGTTCTAAGGCTTTTTGGCGTGGGAACCGCGTAGCGGGGGACCAGGATCAAATGCTCATGTCTCATATTCTGCATTTGATAAAGATGTGTAGGTTTAAGATCGGGCATGTATATGCGGAGTCCGGCAACCTTTTTAATTTTTAATCACATTTTAATCACATTTTCTTTTCTTAGTGTTATTTTATCTTATTTTGTTTTATTTTTCATTCTTTAGCTTGGTGCCTTTGATTGTAATTTTTGTTAGAACATAATGCAATGGCTAAGCGCGGCTTTTGTCTTCCTGAGGGAGCCTCCCCTAAAATAAAACTATTCTTTTTACTACCTTTTAGCCATCTTTCCTACCAAAACTTTTTACGTGCGTTCTCCAAACGCAGAGCTACATCGGACAGCGAAGATGATTCCCCGATCGTGACAAAGAGAGAAAACGAAGAAAAAATGTCTTGATCAAGTGTATCGCGGCCGTTATCCAGACACAGCACTCACGAACAACGTACACAAAAATCGCTCCATACAAAAATTTTGGCATGGCCGGAAATTACTTGAAAAAAAAATAAAATAAAATTTCTACATTGTTTTGCTTATCTTTATTCCAATCATGATAAACTTTTTTATTATGATTTTGTCCTCGTCGTACAACTTAATTTTATTACGCCACTCCATTTCCCCATTTGCAGCCAAGACATTACATATAAAGCCATTTATCATCAGCGCAAGCAATAAATAATTCAATTCACTCCATCTCAGACCGACGTCACTTGTCTCTAACGATTCTTTTGTATTTATATGTCAAACTTCTAAATTTTATTTTTTATATATATTTTTATCATTTAAATTTTTTATATCACGTCAAAAATATTATTATATTTATGTAAAATATATAGATTTTGATACTAGATGGGCTCGTTGTTCGCGAACAGCTCGTGTTCATCTCGTTAAGTAGCTCATGTTTGGTTTGTTCATTAAGTAAACGAGTCGAACACGAATAAATTTTTAAAGCTCGAATTATAAACGAGCCGAACAGGAACGTGTTCGGCTCGTTTTAGCTCGAATTTAAAAATATATATAATTATTTATATAATAATATATTAGATATATTATTTATGCAATAATATATTATATATATTTATAACTAATATTAAAATGTAATTGCTCATTTGGTAATGCGGTTATACGTCTTCTTTTGTAATCATTTGATCCAGGTTCGAATCCAGCACTTTACATTTATTTTTTCAGTTTAATTTTAACGATTCAATTTCGAGCCGAACACGAACACACTGTTCAGAAACCGATTTCGAACACGAACAATTTTGAACGAGCCGAACATGAGCCAAGTTTGAGCTCACTCAAGCTCGGCTCGTTTACATTGGAATTGGGAGATGCATGTAAATCTTTTATTGTTATTTTTATATGAACGAGTATGGCTTTGTTTGACCAAATTTTATAATTTTCAAATATTTCTTGAAAAAAAAAATTTAATTAAAAATAAAAATCAAATGCTTTGGATTCGGTGCTCATTCTATCCATATAGCAAATCAAATGCATTGGATTCTGTGCATTCTATCCATCACTAAATTATATGGCAGCGCATGGTTTAATCTTATATATAAATTTTTAATAATTTTATATCTTTAATTTTTAAATTTATTATATAATAATTTAATAAATATATTATATATTTTAATTTATATAAAATTGAATTTCCAAATTAATTATATAATTATTATATATACATACATACATACATACATATATATATATATATATATATA
>JXCR01146768.1:208077-229635 GCA_002079205.1 Phalaenopsis hybrid cultivar | reverse complement strand
ATATATATATATGTATGTATGTATGTATGTATGTATGTATGTATGTATGTATGTATGTATGTATATATATATATATATATATTATATATATATATATATATATATATACATATATACATACATACATATATATAATCGGTAGCTGAGTTCTAAATTTATAAAGAGGGGCATAAGCTAACGCGCGGAACATCATAACTGTACATATAAGAATACTAAATGGTGAAAATTCTAAGCAATGATCCGGCTATGTGGGATAGAAAATGAACATATTGAGCGATGATAGCTAGTCAAGTGATACTTGGTCAAAAACTTTTGTCACTTGACATGAGTTATGAGGCGATTAGCATCAACCTAAGAGAATTTTTTTAGTAAGAAATATTCCTATTCACACTAAAAACCATCAAGAACTCTGATTTCAGCAAAATTAGAATTAAACTGAGCGGCTCGACAAAATGAACAGAATGACACCAAAATTGGTCCAATCTGAAACAAATTAAGGATTGATCAAGCCATTAAAATGCAGTAAAAAATTTTGGTTGGCTGATTAGAAGATCAAATAAATTTCAAATCTGACAAACTTATAGTCAAATCAAGCATCTCGATAAGACGAATACAGTAAGCCTAAGATTACTTAATTCTGATAACATTAAGACACTTAAATGTCCACAATACGTCGTTTAATTATGGTAATTTATCTGGGGCGTCCGATGAAGTGGTCCAAATTCTTTTCTCATTTATAGAGGAAGTCCTACTTTCCTCAAGAACGAAGGATCTGGAATTGAAAAATAAAAGGAGCCAATTTTTAGAGTTATTCTAGAACGAATACCCGACGAACACTTTCTTCTCACGTAGCCACTGATCATTATCTATTGCTGTCGACCAGCCACGACTTGCCCATTATCATCGGTGGACCTTTTGGAGCAACGGCATATGTTGTGGTGTAATGACACACCCCAAAGTATGTGTAAGGACACATAACAAATATGGTATAATGAAGCACCATGAATTCAATGTAGCAATTTACTCTCAATGTGGGGTAATGAATAGTGTTGAATTGAAGATCTAATGATAACTTCTTATCGCAGTAGCTTATGACCGACATACCCATGATACGACAGCTTCCTCTAGATCACTGAAGCTACCAATATGACTTATGTGATCAACTACAAATTACATGGCGCATAGCTTACGCGACTTCCAACTCTGGCCTCTATGGCCTACAGAAGTTATTGTGGCACATCACTACAACCTATGTGACTAACTACAACTTACATGATTCACAGCTCATGTAACTACCAACTTCGGCTTTTGTGGTCAACGGTCACTACTATGTCCTTCCACTACAACATATGTGACCAACTATGACATGATTTACATCTCATGTAGCCTCCAACTCTAGCCTCTATGACTTACAGACATTATTACGGCTTACCACTATGGCTTAAGTGAGAACTACGAACAATCTAGCTCACAGCTCATACAACTCTCTCAATCTCAGCCTTTATGGCCTACGGACATTATTGCAGCTCACCACTAGGGGCTATGTAACTAACTACAAACTATGTGGTCCACAACTCATGTAGCTTTAAACTCCAACCTTTATTGGCTTACGAACATTATCGCAGCTCACCACTAGGGGCTATGTGACTAACTACAAACTATGTGGTCCACAACTCATGTAGCTTTAAACTCCAACCTTTATTGGCTTACGAACATTATCGCAGCTCACTACTACAGCCCACATGACAAACTATGACTAAACGTGGCTCATAGCTCATGCAGCTCACTAATCTAATCTTTGTGGTCTATAGATGTTATTGCAACTCCCTACTATGCCTCACATGCCCAATTATTATCATTAGAATCTTTTTTTTTGCAGTCTTGATGACCAATAGACACTCATGAAGCTACCAACTACGACCTATGCGATCAATTACTACCACGGCTTTCATTTATGACCTCTTCAACAAGCTGGTGCTACAGCTATCGTCTACAACATGCATGATAGACTACTGTCTCACATGCCCAATTGTTATCATTAGAATCTTTTTGTTGCAGTCTTGGTGACCAATTGACACTCATGAAGCTACCAACTACGTCCTATGTGAGGCTTTCATTTATGACCTCTTCTTCAACAAGCTGGTGCTACAGCTACCATCTACAATATGCATGACAGACTACTGTCTTCACAGCCACCGACTACGACAATTGAGACTTGTTATCGTTGTTATGGCCAAAAACTATATTTATCACAGCCATACTAAAACTATTATTATTGAACTATCACTGTCCATTAACATTGCATCTTCTCTAATTCAAGAGAAGTGTTGGTCGATATACTTAAATTACATTATGCATTATTTCAGCTATGTCAAGTCCCGTGATATTTTTCTCTTTTTTAAGGTTTCCATATAAATATCAAGGCGTCTCCTCCTCCTCTTCCTATTTGTGTGTGTTAGATCCTTGCCCAACAGTAGACGCTAAATTTATCGCTCCAAAGTCGCAAATATTCTAATCCACAACATAAAAATTTAACATCTATAAATGCTATATTCAATGAGAAATAATAATTGTACAAATCTACCTTCAATGTAAAATAATAATTAAAGAAAATTGCAAGTGCATGTTCTCTAGTGTAAGAACTTATTTGCATTGGAAAAAATCTGAAGTACAAATTTAGTATTTTATTTATACCCTAAAAGCTTCATATAAATTACGGTGTAAAACCCGGTAAGTCATGCTGTCCAATTCCAAAGGTGGAAAAATAATAATTTATCTCTAAAAGTCGAAACAAAAAGGATCTGTTAACTTTGGAAATTTAAAAATATATAAATAAATAAATTGCTTCCCTCCTCCTCACCTCGCTTTCATCGAAACTCTAGTATTCCCTTTTCTAATCATGTGGGCCCGGAAATTCTAGAAATATTTGCGTAAGACGGGCGCATAACTGCGTACGTCTGGTAGGTTGCAGGGAGGGTATTGAGAGTTTTATTCACGTTATACCCACTGTAACCTCTCTGTAACCTACTTGTAATATGCATGTAACTAGTAAGTTCTGCGTTTCTGTTTTCATATATTTTCAAGTTACATGTAGGTTACAGGTAGATTACAGAGAGGTTACGGGGGGTATAACGCGGATATAACCCTCAATATCCTCCTTATAACCTACCTGACGTATACGTCTGTCTTACGTAGGCAAATATTTATCCAGCAATCCAAGGCATCCTATCCCGAACATGTTTGGCAAATCCCGTATAGCGATCTCCAATTTCACATAATAAAACTGATAATCATGAGCAATATAACTACGTATGCAAATAAATATTTGTAATTTTTACATTTATGTCATTTTACTTGTGCATAAAAAGGATTTAACTTTTGAAAAGTTAAAATAGTGGCATGTGTGTTATGGTATGAAAGATTTGGGTGGTATAAATGTAAGAAGTCATAAAGTTTGCGTGCTAGATATGTAAATATTAGGAATTTGGTGGTATATATGCAAGTGCTCATTATTATATAGGTCTTTTATGTAAATAAAAATCTTAATTTTTTTAGGCTGATTTGCCAGGTTCATGAATATCCAGCGCTAAAGCCAAAGGTCATAGCTGGCTTAGGTGGTTTGAAGAATTATTCCATACGGATCGGACACCGCAAGCAGCTTGCGTGTGGTGTCCGATTCGGACCGTAAATCACCTGATTTACGGTCTTGATGTATTTCGGTGGGCCTCACCTAAATTTTTTTATTTTTTTTTAAATAAACGGAAATAATCCTGACCGTAGATCACCATGATCTACGGCCAAGATCGAACACTGCATACAGAGATGCATGCGGTGTCCGTACGCAATAATCCCTCAGGTGGTTTTCTCCCTTCAACTTCAACTCGTGGGGTTTTAGAGTAGTTTGGTTTTTGCATGCGACATTCATATCATATAAATAAATGAAAATAATAATAATAATAATAATAATAATAATAATAATAATAATAATAATAATGTTTGTCCAATGTAAAATTTTACCACATCGAGCAATATATTTTATAAATAGCATTTATTTATTTATTTTTCAATCGCTAATAAAGAATATCCTTAAGCTTCAATAATCAAATGAAACTTGGCACAAATATTGCAAAACATTGTATNATAATAATAATAATAATAATAATAATAATGTTTGTCCAATGTAAAATTTTACCACATCGAGCAATATATTTTCTAATAACATTTATTTATTTATTTATTTTTCAATCGCTAATAAAGAATATTTTTATGCTTCAATAATCAAATGAAACTTGGCACAAATATTGCAAAACATTGTACTGTTTGGCAACATTATTATTATGACATGTTTATAATTTTTTTGTTGCATAGGATGTCATTATGTTTAAATTCTAAAATTGTATTCATACAATACTATTTTATAGTAGTAATTGATGTGTGCCGAACGATTTGCAACATTAGAGTAATAATTTAACGTCTTAGCATTGGACAGAGGTCCAACACACTCTCGGGTAATTAAAAGTGATAGGTGGAGACGCCATAAATTTTTACATAGAAAATTCTCTAAAAGAGAAAAAACACGGGGTCTAGTCCTGTTGAAATAATTCATTTTGTAATGAAAAATACGCATGCATGCCCACTTTTCTCCTAATTTAAGGAAGTTGAAATTGTGAAGTTAATGTACAACAATATTTTAGTAACAATAGTCTTAATGGGTCACGAAGGTCCTAATTGATTGCTATGAAGCCCGCAGTCCATCATGAATGTTGTAGATTTGTAGTTGTAACGTCAATTTGTCATAGAGGCCATAGTTAAAAGTTGTGTTAGTAGTTGGTCACATGGGTCGTAGATAGTTGCTTCAAGAGCATTAGTTTGCTATAAATGCTGAGATATGTGAGTCGTGTAGGTCGTAGTTGGTTACATATGTCGTAGTTGTGAGTTGTGATAATGTTTGCAGGCCTTAGAGACCAAAATTAGAAGTTGCATGAGAATTGGATCATGTAGGTTATAGTTGGTCACATCGAACATAGTATTAGGTTGTAAGAAGAGTATCATGAGTTCGAAGTAAGTTATCATATGATAAGTACGATGGTTGAAAGTATTTATTGAAGGTCGGTACACCACCATTAAAATTTGTCATTGTCGTATGCGGAGCAAAACGTTATACCGTATTCAGGATACATTGTTACACCATCTTTGGGGTGCATTATAACATTGTCTTTAGGAATTATTATTATATTCTATGTTTAGTGTGCATTGCATCCTATTTGAACAGTATTATATTGTCTTTAGGGTGCGTTGCTACACCATCTTTAGAAGGTATCATTACACCGTATGTAGGGTGTTTCACTGCATTATATACAAGATGCGTTGTTACAGTGCCTTCAAGATTCGTTGTTACACTATCATTGGTGTGTTGTTATACTGTATGTGATGTATGTGTTGGATTATCTTTAGGTTGTTGTTATACCATATTTGGGGTGTATTATTACATCATCTTTAAAGTGTGTTGCTCCGTAGGCAGCTTTGTTACTCCACAGGGGTGGTTTTTACTCTATGTAGTGTTTCGTTGCTCCACAACATTTGCCAGAATTTTGCAGCACACATTATGATTTCTCAAGGGTCTTTGTTGTGATAAACATGGGCAACCAACGGTGGTTAACAGTTGCTGACAAATGGTGGTTGAGTAGTTGGTGGTGGTTAGTGGTTGCAAGAGTAGGTGGTGTTTGTTGGACCTTCAGTGCGGAACATTGAACCTCAGCTTCTTCTCCTCTATGTCTCAAGCTTCCTTCCATTCACTACCTAAGTACTCCTCTTATTTCATAAAGGGGGTAGTGGTCTATTTATAGAGTCTGAGAGAGGTTTCCTTACAAATAAAAAAAGAATCAAGACCACTTCATCAGACGACCTAAAGAGATTCCCTTTATTAGAAAGAATTCTATGGATATTTAAGTACGTTTATGATGTCAAAATTGAGTGATATTGAGCTCATTTGTTCATCTTATCAAGATGCTTGATTAGATATAAGCTTGTTATTTTAACTGCAACTATACTGGAATCAAAGTTTTTGATGGTTTTTAAATGAAGTCTGAACATGTATTGTACAAACAATTATGTTGAGATTCGTGACACACCTCGATATCCATGTTGCTTGTCGATGGCGCATTGGTTGTCCCTTATTTTTGGGTGAGACTAGTGTCTTCGTCAGAAAATACNGAAGAAACAGGTCGCCTCTCCCTCTCTTTCTGATGAAACTATTAATAATGATTTTGAATGGATTAATCAGGGGTTTTCCGATTATAGTTTGTTTTTTTGTTCTATTTTGGGTTTGAAGGGAAGTATTTTGGATAGATTGTTTTGTTAGACAATTAGACCTAGTAAGTTTGTTGGAATTGTTTGTGTTCTGAAGTTTAGGATTTTGAGCTGGTTCACTCTGCTAGAGTGCTCTTCTAACCTGGCTTTTTTTCAATGAACTAATTTGTTTCTTGATTAGACTGAATTTTAGTGATTGTATATTTTAATTTTCCTTTTCTTTGTTCTCTTTAGCTATTTTTTATTTCTGTATATCTTTTATCTCTTCTTTTTCTATTCATTTATAAGTATGCAATGTTTTCGTTTTCCTTTACCTTGCTTGTCTTGTGCTGTTTTTTCTTTTCCAGGGAAAGATGGTGAAAAAATGCATCCATTTCCTGCCTCTGGTCGCTAAGTTTTTAGGAGCAAATCACCTAATTTTTAAAAGGTAGCAATTTCATTTTTTTTAAATTATGGGGCCAATTTTCTCGTTCAATCTTCATTTTTGGCTCCAAACAACGATTGAACTAACTACATGAAAGCCAATTATTGGCAAGTATTGAAATTGCTGAAGATGTTAACAAAAAAAAACTTGGGACTAAGAATAAGAATGACAGAGATGTTCACACAATTCTCTCCGGGATTTAGGTATGAAAGTAATAAGATAGATAAGGAGAGCTTTTAAGAAGGCCCGTTTCTATTTAGAAGTTTTTTGGTCGTAGGTATAAAGAAGATTAGAAAATAAATTAAATGGACACAAAAATATATGTATTTTGATTTTTTGTGCTTATGNACACACACACACACACACACACACACACACACACACACACACACACACACATATATAGATTTAATGACACAAAAGAGGTGGAAGACCTCCTTTACAGTCACCCATGAATAGATTCAATGATTTCTTAAGTGATGCTGTTTTATATGATTTGGGGTTACAAGGTCCAAATTACACTTGGAGAAGGGACTCTTTGTGGGAAAAACTTGATAGAATGTTGGGGAATTCCAAATGGCTTCAGACTTTCCCTTTTACTATAATTACTCATCTTGTCATGGTTGGGTCTGCCATAGGCCCCTCCTTTGCTCTATCCAGAATACTACTAGAATTGAGGGCTCTCCTTTCAGGTTTCAGAATATGTGGACTCTCCACCCTGATTTCCTCATGGAATCCTCATGGAAATTAAAAAGGTTTGGAACTCAATTGGTGATGAATACCCTTGGGTGAATCTGTGGCAACTTCAAAAGAAAGTGGCTTCTCATTTAAAGAGGTGGAACTGGACTAAATTTGGAAATGTTCACGAAAATTTAACAGCTACTCAAGAAAAGGTTCTCAATATGGAAGCTGGGTTTTAGAGGGTTTTAAATTCTGAAAGTGATTTACACAAAGCTAATGAGAACTCCTTTCTCAGATTAATTATACTGAATCCTTTTTGAAACAAAAGGCTGCTATAACCAAATTCATTGAGGGTGATAGAAATTCTAGCATTTACCATGCCTGCATTAACTTCAGAAGAAAATGTAATATGATCCTTGCAATTGCAGACTTTGAAGGGAAAAGTTTATCTGATGCAGAAGAAATTGCCCATGATGCATTCAAATACGTCCAGAACCTGTTTAACTATCAGCTTCTTTCTAGGTCCCATATTGATGTTAATCTATTTTTTGACTGTCAAGAGTATGTGCACAGGTTAGAACTGACACAGATCCCCTCAGAGATTGAAATTAAGGCTGCTCTTGATTCCATTGATGGGCATATGACAGCTGGGCCAGATGGTTTTACTGTCAATTTCTATAAAGTTTCTTGGCCTGTTATCAGTGGTGAGTTTATTCCAGCTGTTTAGAACTTCTTCAAAGGTGTTGATCCCCCAAGATATTTTACTTCTTCCACAATTACTTTGATTCCCAAAAACCAAATCATAAAAGACTGGGGGGATTTTGGACCCATTAGCTTAACCAATGTTCTTTCCAAAGTAATTAGCAAGATTATTGTCTTCGGGCTCCAACCCCATCTCCAGAATCTCATGAGCACTAATCAGGTAGCATTTGTTAAGGGTGGAACCATTAATGATAACATTTTTTTGGCTCATGAGCTTCTTTTAGACTTGGACAGGAAGTGTAGAGGAGGTAATGTTATCTTCAAATTGGATATAAAAAAGGCTTATGCCACCATTAATTGGGATTTCATATTGGAAACTCTTTCTGCAAGGGGTTTTTCTGTGGAGTTCATTATCCTAATCAGAAGATGGCTCTACTGCAATAATCATTTCGTATTTATTAATGGCAAATGTCATGGTTTCTTTTCTGCTTGTAGGGGAATCAAACAAGGGGACCCCTTGTCCCCTACAATTTTTATACTGGTCATAGATTACTTATCCAAACTCTTAAATAAGATGTTTATTACCTCTCCTCA
Source organism: Phalaenopsis hybrid cultivar (assembly GCA_002079205.1). Lineage (NCBI taxonomy): Eukaryota > Viridiplantae > Streptophyta > Magnoliopsida > Asparagales > Orchidaceae > Phalaenopsis > Phalaenopsis hybrid cultivar. The sequence continues at coordinate 220,925 of JXCR01146768.1, read as the reverse complement.
TTTGACCTATCAACATAAATCCAATATTTGTATCAGTCACCTCTCCTATGCAAATGATGTTATTATCCTCCAATGCTACTAAAACTGCTATAAAGACTTTATATCAGGGACTCAAACACTTTCAGCATGCTTCAGATATGGAATTACATAAACAAAAGTGTCAAATTTTTATTAGCACTAATATCACTCCAATATCAAAAATGAATTTCTCACCATATTGGGTTTAGCCTAGCCTCTTTGCCAATCAAGTACCTTGGTGTTTAGCTACTTAAGAGCGGAACAAAGCAAACACAGTTTAATGATGTGATTGATCAGATTAAAGCTCAACTACATTGTTGGACAAATTCTTTTCTTTCTAATGGGGGGAGAATCACACTTTTTAAAAAGTATTCTGACTGCTATCCCTTCTTATGCCCTTCAAATGTTCACCATGAAGAAAGGTACTCAAACTCTCTTGGGAAGAATTTTCAATAAGTTTTTTGGGCTGGACAGAAGAAATAATTTCGTTGGCTTTCCTGGCAGAAACTTTGTAAAACTCCTTTTGTTGGACGTTTGGGTTTTAAGGATTTTTAACACTGAAGCTGTATAAATCTGTGCAAATTATGAATTAAATTCAAGGCGTCTATGGGCTCAGTTTATGAAGGGGAAGTATTGACGATCATATAGGAGAAAAACCCTTTCCATCTTGCAGGTGATAGTTTAAACATGAGACAGCGTCCTAAAAGAGTAACATAGCCCTTCAACAAAACAGCCCCACCGTGTCTATACTGAAGAGAATGGTGTGGTTAGGGTTTTGCTCTTGCGTTTTTCGAGGTGATTTTCAGTGGTGGTCTTTCGCGGTGACCTCCCTCTCTGGCGGTATGGTTTTTTCACTGGCCTTGGTTGTTCTTTCTCTGATGGCATCACGTTCTTTTGTTGAGATTATAGGTGGGGGGTCCTCGACAAAAGACTCTCTTAAAACCATGGCTTTTCCGCAAGTGTTTCACAACTCTCTTCATGGCTCGAGTGAACTCTTTATGGTTAAGAAAGCTGGCAAGAAAAATGGTAAACCCGTTTTTTACATCTCTGATAATGAATGCTCTACCCTAGTGGGCAAATGTTCTTTTCTTATTGGTTAGCTCTGGTAGGTAAATTCTTGTACGAACATCCCAAATTAGATTTGATTTGAAGGGATTTGGACAATTTCAAACTTAAGGGCAAATGGAAGTTGGGAGCGTTGGATGGTGTCATATTCTTATTCAATTGGAAAATGAGGAAGATTATGATTGGTTATTTTCTAGGAAAGTAATGAAAGTTGATAATTTTTTTATGAAACACTCTAAATGGTCTCTTGATTTTGATCCCCAAACAGAACCCTTTATAGTTCATGTGTGGATCTGCTTTCCGGAGCTTAAATTACATCTTTTTAATCATAATATCTTTTTCTCTCTGGCGGCTATCTTTGGTAAGCCCCTTAAAATGGATTCTCCCACTTTTTCAAGTACACGACTAGCTATAGACAGAAGAGACATAATGCAAACTTCAGTGGAAGAGATCTAGATCGGTTCGTCACATAATGGTTATTGGCTGAAGGTTATTTTGGAACAACATCCTTTCTATTGAAATAATTGTAAAATGTTTGGGCTTTCGAAAGCTCAATGCTTCCAACTACATCCTGAACTAAGAAAATCAGAAGAGACAAGGGTGGGTTTACAAGACAATGGAAAGGAAAAGGTTACTTTCACTAATCATAATGACAATGTAGGGAGAGATATTGGTGACACAGTAGTTAGTGATGTCTCCTTTGATAAGGAGGTTGAAAATTGCAAAGAGGGTGCTAATGAGAGGGAGGATTCAGGAGGTTATGAAATTCATCATAATCCTATTTTGGAATAAGCATTGCAAAATTTGGAGGAGGAATGGATTATTCTAAAATCCAAAAGGAAAAAAAAGAGCAAATGAATTGAGTCAAATTAGTAAGGAGAAAATTCTATCAAATGAGGATGGTTATTATTCAGAGGGGACTCATCAACAAATCCTTACTAGAGGATCTAGGAAGAGGAGATTGGTTAATCATGTTTAACATATTGATTTGGAATATTAGGGGATTGACTGACCCGTTGTCCCTTAATCGCTTAAATTTTTTGTGCAGCCATAAACTTGACAATTTTTCCATTTGGAAACTTTATTAAATATTAATTTTGAGAAGGTTTTTATAAATTTTAGAAAGTTTAAATGATCTTAGAAATTCCTCAAGCAAAATTTTGGTGTTCTGGAAAAAAGGTTATTTATTTTTCTCTTGTTCATTCATGCACATTTTCACAGAGAGGATTATCACGGTTGGGTTTCTTTAAATAGACTTTTAGTGAAATTTTTACTTAAAACTGCAAAAATTAATCTAGAAAGTATAATAGCTAATTCAAATGTAAAGTAAAGCTACTAAATTCCTACAAGTTCTGTTTAAAACTAAATGTAAATGCAGAAATTCTAAACTATGCTAAATGTAAAAGAAGAATCTAGTTATGAAAAGAATATTTCCCCTTGCAATGAGTTCATGGTCTGTGTCAAAATCAAAAGGTTTAAAAGTTTAAATGATGTGTTGTGACAAATAGAAGCATACATATTCATTACTCTCTCCCGAGTGCATTAAAAACATTAGCTAATCTAAAGTAAGTTTCCTATTATATGTTAGTGCTGAGTAGATTCTAATCTCTTACTTTTAGATTCCCTAATGTACCCCCTCTATAGGACCTACCAGGGACTTCAAGTTCCAACTTTATACCAAATTGGTAAATGATCTAGCCTGTCACCCTAGAAATACCAATTCTACGCCCATCAAAACTTATGTGTCTATCTATTTGCACTCTTCTTAGATTATGGTCGCCTCCTCATAAGTTTAATGTAATACTCACTAGTTAAGTGAGATCATAGCTCTCTTGGGTCATTATGTTTCGCATCAGATTTTAGCATAATAAGTAGTCAGTTTGCGAAATAAACAAAGTACCAGTAAATTACTATCACAATTTTGGGAATAAAAGAAAGTCTAAACAAATCAAATCTTCTACATGATTCCTTCTTATTGCAAGGAGAAAGAAAAGAAAAACTATTCAGAATTCATTGAGATAACAAAAAAAACATGATTTATATTAAAGCTCAAGTTCACAACACAAAACTTAAACAAAAATACAAATATTTATCTCAACTTCTTCCCCAAGCAATCCTTTGAAGTGCACAGACTTTCTTGACTCCAATAGACTCACAACACTCTTATGGCAGCCACCCACTCTAATGGGGGGCTACCTTAATGACTATTACACGCACACACATACCCTAGCACCCCCTAACACTCCAGCACTCTCTATTTTTGTTTGGTCTTCATCCCTATATGTAAAGCTCTGAAAATCATCAAGGTTGCTTCAGACACCTTTTCAAATTTTGGCCAAATTCATTGAATAAAAGGGGTAACCGTTCTCGGTGCCTAAGCGACAATCACGTTTGAACTTATGACGCTTAAGCGCCATTGCTCCGTAACTCCATTTTACATCCATTTTCACTTCTTTTCCTATAAACTCCATTTCATGCACCTGAAATAAAAAACATGCAAAATATATTTCATTAAAGCGCAATATCATAAAAAATAAGCATGAAATATATATATAAAATAGGTAATTTTAAGGCATGTCATTTATCATGAAAGATTGGACATGTGGAGTAATATTGTGGCTATTAGTGAACTCACAAAGGATAGATAGGTTATTGGTGGTGACTTTTAACATGATACTGGATTGTTTTGAAAAAAGAGGAAGGAAGAGGTATGACTCTTGTCTAATGTCCAAATTCAATGGCATGGCAAGGGAGGCCAATCTTTTTTATTTGGGTTTCTAGGTTGAGATGGTTGAGATTTGATGTACGCTCTTGGTATCATTGAGGGAGATGGTGGAATGATCCCGTTATAACAGCCTTGGAGGATCATATTCTCCCTAAGTATGACTTTGTCATAATGAATGATTTTGGCGCCTCCTCACATGTCGTTTGAATGAGTCGCTCAAGCTGATATTACTTCAATCACTCTTACGGTTTTATGTAGTCTATGGTTCGATGTGTTCGATCGAATATTCGGTTTGTCGATCTGTCTTTTGATGGACCCTCTTTAGTTTATGGTCTTTTTCCCCGTGGACCATTACATTTCCTTGAGATTCATGCTTCCAAGTCGTTCTTTATATACTAATTTAATTATTTTCCTTCCCCATAGGTGAAGTGATTAAGTTCTGATTTGCTGGACCATTTCTCAAATTATTTTATTATAACATAATAAATATCAAAATATAATGCACATAACATAAATGAATGTGAATATTCCAAAATTAAAATTAAATTTAAAGGCTAATGGAAAACCAAAATGCTNAAGGTTCTCAATATGGAAGCTGGGTTTTAGAGGGTTTTAAATTCTGAAAGTGATTTACACAAAGCTAATGAGGAACTCATTTCTCAGATTAATTACACAGAATCTTTTTGAAACAAAAGGCTGCTATAACCAAATTCATTGAGGGTGATAGAAATTCTAGCATTTACCATGCCTGCATTAACTTCTGGAGAAAATGTAATATGATCCTTGCAATTACAGACTTTGAAGGGAAAAGTTTATCTGATGCAGAAGAAATTGCCCATGATGCATTCAAATACTTCCAGAACCTGTTTAACTGTCACCTCCTTTCTAGGATCCATATTGATGTTAATCTATTTTCTTACTGTCAAGAGTATGTGTACAGGTTAGAGCTGACATAGATCCCCTCAGAGATTGAAATTAAGGCTGCTCTTGATTCCATTGATGGGCATACCACAGCTGGGCCAGATGGTTTTACTGTCAATTTCTATAAAGTTTCTTGGCATGTTATCAGTGGTGAGTTTATTTCAGCTGTTTAGAACTTCTTCAAAGGTAATGATCCCCCAAGATATTTTACTTCTTCCACAATTACTTTGATTCCCAAAAACCAAATCAGAAAAGACTGGGGGGATTTCAGACCCATTATCTTAACCAATGTTCTTTCCAAAGTAATTAGCAAGATTATTGTTTTCAGGCTCCAACCCCATCTCCAGAATCTCATGAGCACTAATCAGGTAGCATTTGTTAAGGGTGGAACCATTAATGATAACATTTTGTTGGCTCATGAGCTTCTTTTATACTTGGACAGGAAGTGTAGAGGAGGTAATGTTATCTTCAAATTGGATATAAAAAAGGCTTATGACGCCACTAATTGGGATTTCATATTGGAAACTGTTTCTGCAAGGGGTTTTTCTGAGGAGTTCATTTTCCTAATCAGAAGATGGCTCTACTGCAATAATCATTTCGTACTTATTAATGGCAAATGTCATGGTTTCTTTTCTGCTTGTAGGGGAATCAAACAAGGGGACCCCTTGTCCCCTACAATTTTTATACTGGTCATGGATCACTTATCCAAACTCTTAAAAATAAGATGTTCGTTACCTCTCCTCATTTATCCTATCAACATAAATCCAATATTTGTATAACTCTTAAATAAGATGTTTGTCTATCTATTTGCACTCTTCTTAGATTGTGGTCGCCTCCTCATAAGTTTAGTGTGATACTCACTAGTTAAGTGAAATCATAGCCCTCTTGGGTCATTATGTTTCGCATCATATTTTAACATAACAAGTAGTCAGTTTGCGAAATAAACAAAGTACCCGTAAATTACTATCACAATTTTGGGAATAAAAGAAATTCTAAACAAATCAAATCTTCTACATGATTCTTCTTATTGCAAAGAGAAAGAAAAGAAAAACTATTCAGAATTCATTGAGATAACAAAAAAAAAAACACGATTTATATTAAAGCTCAAGTTCACAACACAAAACTTAAACAAAAATACAAATACTTATCTCAACTTCTTCCCCAAGCAATCCTTTGAAGTGCACAAACTTTCTTGACTCCAATAGACTCTTACAAGACTCACAACACTCTTATGGCAACCACCCACTCTAAGGGGGGGCTACCTTAATCACTATTGCATGCACACACACACCCTAGCACCCCCTAGCACTCCAGCACTCTCTATTTTTGTTTGGACTTCATCCCTATATGTAAAGCTCTGAAAATCATCATGGTTGCTTCAAACACCTTTTCAAAATTTGGCCAAATTCATTGAATAAAAGGGGTAACCGTTCCCGGTGCCTAAGCGACAATCACGTTTGAACTTCTGACACTTAAGCGTCATTGCTCCGTAACTCCATTTTACATCCATTTTCACTTCTTTTCCTATAAACTCCATTTCATGCACCTGAAATAAAAAACATACAAAATATATTTTATTAAAGCGCAATATCATCAAAAATAAGCATGAAATGTATATATAAAATAAGTAATTTTAAGGCATGTCATTTATCATGAAAGATTGGACATGTGGAGTAATATTGTGGCTATTAGTGAACTCACAAAGGATAGATGGGTTATTTGTGGTGACTTTAACATGATACTGGATTGTTCTGAAAAAAGAGAAGGAAGAGGTATGACTCTTCTCTAATGTCCAAATTCAATGACATGGCAAGGGAGGCCAATCTGTTTGATTTGGGCTTCTACGTTGAGATGGTTGAGATTTGATGTACGCTCTTGCTATCATTGAGGGAGATGGTGGAATGATCCCGTTGTAACAGCCTTGGAGGATCATATTCTCCCTAAGTATGACTTTGTCATAGTGAATGATTTGGGCGCCTCCTCACTTGTCGTTTGAATGAGTCGCTCAAGCTGATATTACTTCAATCACTCTTATGGTTTTATGTAGTCTATGGTTCGATGTGTTCGATCGAATTTTCAGTTTGTCGATCCGTCTTTTGATGGACCCTCTTTAGTTTATGGTCTTTTTTCCCTGTGGACCATTACATTTCCTTGAGATTCATGCTGACAAGTCCTTCTTTATATACTGATTTAATTATTTTCCTTCCCGATATGTGAAGTGATTAAGTTCTGATTTGCTGGACCATTTCTCAAATTATTTTATTATAACATAATAAATATCAAAATATAATGCACATAACATAAACTGGTGGTATGATACATAAGAATTCAGTGGATTGAATGTGAATATTCCAAAATTAAAATTAAATTTAAAGGCTAATGGAAAACCAAAATGCCTCAACCAACGGGCTATTCATGGAGTGGCCATGCTCATATTTATATTCCCACTATCCCATCCTTCTTCCTTCCCGACAGACAGATACCTCTGTCGTTTTGAATGGCACGCGAAATTTGGCGTATCTTAACCACACAGCAGTATGCGGACTCGCGTGTGAAACGGATTTTCCACTCGTGCGAGTTCGATCCATAAAAGAGCTGTGAGGCGAGAGGAGAGAGGGAGAGGTAGCTCAGCTAGTTGGCCCGACATGGCGGGGAATGAGTGGATTAACGGGTACTTGGAGGCGATACTGAACAGCGGCGGTGCGGCGGTGGCGGAGGAGCAACGTCCGGCGGCGGTAGCGGCGGAGGCGGAGGTGGGGGTGGGGGGAGCCCATTTCAACCCGACGAGGTACTTCGTGGAGGAGGTGGTGACTGGAGTGGATGAGACGGACCTCTATCGGACCTGGATCAAGGTGGTCGCCACGAGGAATGTCAAGGAGAGGAGCTCCCGGCTTGAAAATATGTGCTGGAGAATCTGGCATCTTGCCCGCAAGAAGAAACAGGTCGCCTCTCCCTCTCTTTCTGATGAAACTATTAATAATGATTTTGAATGGATTAATCAGGGTTTTTCCGATTAAAGTTTGTTTTTTTGTTCTATTTGCGGTTTGAAGGGAAGGATTTTGGATAGATTGTTTTGTTAGACAATTAGACCTAGTAAGTTTGTTGGAATTGTTTGTGTTCTGAAGTTAGGATTTTGAGCTGGTTCACTCTGCTAGAGTGCTCTTCTAACCTGGCTTTTTTTCAATGAACTAATTTGTTTCTTGATTAGACTGAATTTTAGTGATTGTATATTTTAATTTTCCTTTTCTTTGTTCTCTTTAGCTATTGTTTATTTCTGTATATTTTTTATCTCTTCTTTTTCTATTCATTTATAAGTATGCAATGTTTTTGTTTTCCTTTACCTTGCGTGTCCTGTGCTGTTTTTTCTTTTCCAGGGAAAGATGGTGAAAAAATGCATCCATTTCCTGTCTCTGGTGGCTAAGTTTTTAGGAGCAAATCACCTAATTTTTAAAAGGTAGCAATTTCATTTCTTTTAAATTATGGAACCAATTTGCCCGTTCAATCTTCATTTTTGGCTCCAAACAACGATTGAACTAACTACATGAAATCCAATTATTGGCAAGTATTGAAATTGCTGAAGATGTTAACAAAAAAAATCTTGGGACTAAGAATAAGAATGACAGAGATGGTCACACAATTCTTTCCGGGATTTAGGTATGAAAGTAATAAGATAGGTAAGGAGAGCTTTTATGAAGGCCTGTTTCTATTTAGAAGTTTTTTGGTAGTAGGTATAAAGAAGAATAGAAAATAAATTAAATGGACACAAAAATATATGTATTTTGATTTTATGTGCTTATGTACATGATCATGGCAAAGGGATAATTCTACTAAGCTCAAGGCAATTTGACTACAGTCATCCTTTTCCTGTTTGTTGTAGAACTCTAGAAAATGTACTAGCTAAAAATATTTTCTACAAAAAAATTGAGAGCCATATTTTTCTATGGAGGGGGAACACCATGATTCTTGTGTTGAAGTGTCTTATTGATAGTGGGTTTCTAGTGCATGGAACATGGCATCATGGCATTGTAGTTGTGGTGAATGGGGACTATGAAAGAGTGCCATATGAGGTGAGAGAAGATATTGTTTTACACCACTCTGGAGGATGAAAAATAGTGTACTTTTTCTCCAGTATGAGAATCTAGTACAAAATAAGAAGGATGCAATAAAATTTTGATTTTTTCAGACAAATGGTTGATTTGTTAGTATAAAATATTTTGAATGTGTATCCATGATCGTTTATAAAGTTAATTATCACGATTCAAATATAAGAAAAATGATTTTTGTTATTCTCGAATTCATTTATGAAAAGAGTAGATTCATCATTAACTTTTGAAAGTTTTTTATTTTAAAATTTATTTTGTTGTTGTTGTTAGGAGACGTAAAACAAGGAAAATGACTTGAGGGATCCGAAGAAAATCTTTGAATAGAAGCTAATAAAACAAAAAACACCGAAAACACTGGATTTAATGTGAAAAAACACAAAAATGGTTTAAAATCATGGAGTCGCACCACAACAAGAAATCCACTATAAATATAATGGAGAAAATCATGCAAATTATATCATACTCAAGCCTCTCTATACTTTTGTAACTCCAGGACACTCCTATCCTCTCATTTGCACATGAGAAAATCTAAATCCTTCACATTTCGTTCAAAAAATCTAAATACTAGGGCACAGCATCCTGACACTTTGACGTCTTGCTCTCGCATGCTAAACTTGAAGTTTCGAATTATCTGCAGCGACATGGTATTCCATGCATTAAGGTGTTACTGACTCGGTGCTGAGACGATGTTGGCTCGGCTCCGGGGTGCTAAACTTACAACACTGAGGCTTCATGTCCAAAAAGAAATTTTTTGGGCGGCTTGATCGATAAAATTGAGGGCTCTTAATCAACAATTGATTAACACAATCAAGCTCCACCTAATTACAGTTGTTATCATTTTAAAAGAAATTGATTATTATCATGATTATTAATTAGGTTTAGAATTAATTTAGCTTCAATTTTATTATTCAAATATCCAAAAAAAATGTTATTTTTTATATAAAAATATTTTACTATCAACATATTTAGTTAAGGTAAGAGAATCAAGGAATATCTTGTTACTCATCAAAATAATTATTGAGATCTATTATTTTTTAATAAGAAATGGTCATTATTTTAACCAAGGAAATAAGCATAGTAATCTCTGNAATTATTGAGATCTATTATTTTTTAATAAGAAATGGTCATTATTTTAACCAAGGAAATAAGCATAGTAATCTTTGTGCCATTAATAAAGCTCTAATGCAAGGAATGAAGTTTTGGATAAAAATCAAGGACCACTTCAATTAAATAAAGTGGGCATAATTATTGCAGTCATATTAAGAGATTTTAAACTTTTTTCCTTCCATAAAATTATGTAATAATTTGCATTTTAATTCTTATGAACATAGAATAAGTTATATTGANTTTTTCCTTCCATAAAATTATGTAATAATTTGCATTTTAATTCTTATGAACATAGAATAAGTTATATTGAAATTTTTGTTCGGTTGAAACAATATCTAGTGTTGCTTGTATGTCGTGAAACGTAAAGATTAATAGGTTTTCTCTATTAAGATTGTTCACTAAATTTCTTATAAATATTATTTGTTTTTCTTTTATATTATTTCTTTTCATTCAATATTATATATATAAATGACGTGGGGCCTATGGTGAACCAATCGGTCCTCAAAGGGAGGGGGGTTGTCGGTCCTCCCTTCCCCGTCTATCTCCTTCCCCACTTTTCTTCTTAGCACTCTAAATCAAAATTTTTGAATATTTTTAACCTTCTTTCCTAAATTTTGTGATGTGGTTTTATTCTTCTTTCTTATTTTAAAAATCTTTCCTAAAATCTAAATATGATTTTATTCTTCTTTCTTATTTTAAAATGNTTCTTATTTTAAAAATCTTTCCTAAAATCTAAATATGATTTTATTCTTCTTTCTTATTTTAAAATGTTTTTTTCTAGAATTTGAAATCTGAGTTTATTCTCATTCTTATTTTAAATATTGCCTAAAATAATGCTTTAGTCTCATTATAAATAGAGGATGATGAGCTTAGAGTTAGGGGTTTCATTTTTTACATTTGAATTCAAATTTTAGCATTGGTATTTTTTCTTCGAGGATTATATCCGACGTCGAGGTAGTGCTCCCGCTGTTCCTCATCCAAGGTAATGATCGTCTTCAAAGGTCTGAGTGGTGTTCCAGCTGTAGCTTAACCCCGACAAGACATTTTCCTTACCATACTTTCATTTCCCTATTGCTATTTCGAAATCCAATCACCGCAACAACCTCTTCCAATGTTTCTAGCCACCTTTCTGCTCCCGTCCAGTCATCGCAACCCCTTTAACTTGTATTCCAACCCCTTTCAGACCATTCCTGGTAGCCCACAGACACCCCTACAACAACTACTTTGTTGTCCTGACTTTTCAATCGTTGTCAGTGCTTCCGTCTATCCTCTAAAAGTGTTGGCCAACCTTCTTAGTTGTTGTCCTACTTCTTCCACAGAAGCCCCCACCTCTCCGGCCTTCACCGCAGCCGCCGATCTAGCCTTCAATGACGTTTATGCTTCTCTCCAGCTGCGGATCGATGCCATTACTATCACCAATCTGCTGTCCTACTTCTTCCATTGCAGCCCCCACCTCTGCGATCTTTACCGCAGCTACCAATCCCGCCTCCCCTCTCCGGACTCCCTCCTCATTAAGCATGTTGTGTCTTCTTTGTGGAGTCATTAGTTGTAATTCTTTGCTTTATGCTTTTGTTTTGTGTGCTGTCTTTCTTTATTTCGAGTCTTCATCGTAACCTTGTTTTAATTCAGTAGTAAAATTGTGTCTTGCATCATGATTTGGGTTAACATCGATATTATTTAGTATCAGAGCTAGCCCAACCCTAGTCTCATCCTAGAGTTTCTAGCTCTGCCCCTACCCAATCCACCTCAACAATTTTTTTCTTTTTTTCATATGACTTTCTTTTTTTTTTTGTTTTTACTTTCTCTCCTTTGATCCCAAACTCTAACCATGCCTCCAAAGAGATCTATGCCCAACCCTACTCGGGACGAGATATGGCGAGAGCTCTGCCTTCTTTAGCGGAGGTTTATGGATATTGAAAAAAAATTCCAGTAGAAGGATAACCTTGACTAATCAGGAAGATTGAAGGGAAGAACAAANCTCGGGACGAGATATGGCGAGAGCTCTGCCTTCTTTAGCGGAGGTTTATGGATATTGAAAAAAAATTCCAGTGGAAGGATAACCTTGACTAATCAGGAAGGTTGAAGGGAAGAACAAGAAAGTATGAAGATGAAGTGAGAAATACAGTGTCAGTTCCTTCCAACTTAATACTGCCAAAAGTGACAGACTCTAGCTTTCGAAGTGGAACTTTATCACCAAGCAATCCTTACTACTATTTAACAAAATCAACCTGCAAATCTATCACAACCATAAGATGTTGCAAGAGCCACGGATTTAGGCATGTTGAAGCAGAATGCATAACCAGGGGAGTGATCCATTTCACTAAGCAGGGCTTCATCGAAAAGTTAGGTAAAGACACCATAAACATTGAAGAGCAGTTTGAACGAGAATTTTTCATCTGACGACGTCTTCCTCCGTGGAACCCCCTTATTCGTGGATACATCCAATGTCTTTCGTTCGTGTGATCAAAAGGAACATGCCACTTTTGATGAAATTGTAATTCTTGCTCTCCTAGAAGATGGAGAACTTTTTGTTGAGACATAAAAGTCACGCTGACCAGAAGATGTTAGAATTTAAAATTCCAGTGGATGGTCGTAGTAACGACCAACTGATGACATTACATGTGGCTACACTTCCAACACTCACCCCCAGTGTTCCATATAAAAAGACGAAATGCCAATGTGAAGTTATTGTTATTGGAACACAGTAGAAGATATCAGTTCTCCAAAACTTCAAGAGTCGGAGGGAAGACCCGAAAGATTATAAGAATCACACGTCAACCAAACTTGCAAATCCTCAGCCTCACTGAGGCCCAACTTGTCATAGATGATAAGTATATGAGATATTTACTTGCTCAGAATTTGGCTCAGGAGAACCTAATCAGAAGGCATTGATAAGGAGATTGATTTTT
>JXCR01146768.1:179714-196286 GCA_002079205.1 Phalaenopsis hybrid cultivar | reverse complement strand
AGGGGCAAAACTAATATTTTAGTAGAAGCAAAAGACCAATTTACCCTCTCATCTAAGTAAAAATCAGAATTTGAGAATTGACAATTGCCCCTTGGACCCTACCTGGGTCCACCTCTGAGTGATATAGAATTTAACAAAGTACTACATAATTTAACGTGGGAGTAGCTAGGACAACCAAGGGCAAAGTAATATTTCAGGAGGGGCAAAACTAATATTTCAGTAGAAGCAAAAGACCAAATTGCCCTCTCATCTAAGTAAAAATCAGAATTTGAGAAAAGACAATTGCCCCCTGGACCCTACCTGGGTCCACCTCTAAGTGATATAGAATTTAACAAAGTACTACATAATTCACATGAGTTTTCCTCATGCCATTTTACCCATTTGTCAAGCAGAGAAATGATTGCACAGAAAGAAAAAAAAGGGAATTACATACGTAGTATACAATTCTTATGTATTTACATATCTCACACCTAAACTTTATATTTAAATACATAGTACTTCAGTGCTATAAACCTTCGCATGAAAAAATGTATTTAACTTCTAAAGAGTGGAAATAGCGTTATCTTTTATGTGAAATTAAAGATTTGAGTATGGGAAAATATGAAATTTTAGGCGTGAGATATGTATTGTGTGCTATGTATGTAAATGACTCCCAAATAAAAGAAAGAAAAGATACTATGCAAGCATATATTTAATCACTTTAGAAAGGTCTTTCCATGACTCTACATGAGAAAACACTATCACAACAACTACTGTGATGTGGGGCTCCCTAGGGGGCTCTGAACCGGTTGGATCGGCTAAACCCATTCAGCCACGAGGGGAGCAGGGCGGTCCAGGTTTATGGGCTAGGATTGTCGCCAAAGAAGGACCTCCCCATCTTAGTTAGATTCTCTCTCTCTCTCTCTCTCTCTCTCTCTCTCTCTCTCTCTCTCTCTCTCTCTTGTGACTAATTCGAGGCAAGGCTTGAACCTGTAACCCCCGGAGTTTTACAAACGCTGCCAACCAATGAGTCACGGCGGCATCGCACACACACGTGTGTGTGTCCTTAGGTAGCATGTTGATAGATAGCTGCATTGTCAGTCGTAAGACCCCTCTGACCCGAGTTTCATCCCTATGAGAATGTATAGCACATATGGGGAGCAGTATTCTCAAAAACCATACTTTTCAAATATATGTGTGCGTGTGTGTGTGTGTCTGTGTGTGAGTGTGCGGGCGCGTGCGTGTGTGATTGTCAGTAGAGTTCGGTTTTTGTTGACTTTTCTATCAAGACAACCGTCGGCGTCCCCTTTCCCCTTTCTAAGGTTGTATCCGATGACGAGTGGTGCTCCGAGGTTGTGTTCATCCTCAACCATCTCTTTCCCGCTGCCGCTGTCGCCTTAACCTACTGCAGATCACTAGAGACAGCCCTCCCGCTGTTTTCCCTGCAGTCCTTCTGCCGGCCATCCGGCACTTGCTTGCCCCCTTGCCGCTGCCATCCCAACCACCCTCTTGTAGCTGCCGCAATCTCCTTTCCCCCTTACTGCTGCTTTCGCCATCCCCTGTCCAACCTCCTGGCCATACTCCACTACCTGCTTCGCTCCTCATTGCCGAAACTCTCCATTTCCCTCTCCTAGTTACTGCCGCAACCGCCAACAGCCCCTGCTACAGCCGCAAACTGTCCTCACCATCCCTTCTGCACCCCAATCTATTACTGTACTCAACCCTTCCACTACTGCAGCCTTCCCATATCAGCCCCTGTTGCTGCCGCGAGCACCCCCTGCCAACCATCCCACCGGCTGTCCAGCCAGGGTTCACCACTTTCTTCCCATCCTAGGGTGTTGTTGGTGTTCGTTGTTGTTTATTTCCTGTCTAAAGAGTCTTCGTTGTAACCTTTTCGAATTTCAGTAATATTATTTGCACTTTTATGGTGGCTTGGGTTAACTCTGGTATCATACTATATGCATGGCCTAAGCATTTGATAGAAAAATGGATCATGTGAATAGCTAGAAAGGCACAAGTGTGGTTGACACATCGTAGTAGGAACAAAGATGTCAATGTTAAAGCAAAGTAGCAAATAATTCGGCTAAAAAAATTAACAATTGAATTAGGCATGATAAAGAGAAGCCCATACTTACCCTTTTAGAGAATTTGAGATTAATATCGAAGCCGGAGCCAGAAGTGTCTTCCGCCTAAGAGGGAGAGACAGAACCAATCCTGGATCAGGATTTTTCCTCCCATAGGGTTAGGCCAGCCCCTTAGGACATTCATTTTCATTATTTCAAATAGAACTACAGTTCTTTTATCAGCTTTAGTATATATATTGCTTAAAACCTATTTTGGGCAATTTTTTGCTTATTTTATGTAATTAAAAATTTTTTTTCTCATTTCTTTTCCTCATGGAGTGTTATATCCCTTTTTATTCTTTTCAAGTGGTGAGATGGGAGTTTAATCAGGATTAGATGTTGGATGATCCTCAATGCCCGTACCCCTACCTAGCCGCCGACCTCTTTTCTCTAGTTGTTTTCACAAAAACAACATCTACTAAACCACCTATTTCTGATCTAAACAAATTTCTCGTCAAGTTTTTCCCTTTTTCACCAATCTAACAACCTGTCCATACGTTAATCAATTATTATACATTATCTAGGAACCCAAGATTGGTGTCATTGATATCAGAGCCATACAAACCCTGAATATTTACGAATTCATTAATCTCATATCCAAACTCTAAATTCAGATATCCCAAGCAATCTACATTCACAAATACCTAACCTCCACCCTAAATCATACACCACATCACCTTCGGCTAACACTGAAAACCCTATTATTGTCTTTAGCCGAAACCTGAATTGGGAAAAATCCACTTTGCCGCCAAGAAGAGATCCTTAAAAAGGTATTCAAGAGCTTACTATGGAAAATATGCAAAAAGAAAACCTCTAATTGTTGCATAGGCTCACTAATTTTGAGAGAGAGAACAATTCGTGTAAGTTCTCATAACAATACCAGTGACAAACCAAATAGATAAGAGAAAAACTCCTTTTCCCTGAGAAGCTTCAAGTGCTGAAAAACCAATTTCATGCCAATTCGACCTTAAAAATAAAAAGAGGGTGATTTTGAAGTGAAAATTTACCAAATTTTGATGGTCATGTTGATCCAGAAGAGTTCATCAAATCTCTTCAGACCATGTAACATATCTTTGAGGAAAAACATTCTATCATATAGAAGAGTAAAGTTAATTGCAATTAAATTAATGAAGATCGCGTCTTTGTGGTAAGAGAATTTGAAGCATATGTGTTAGTGAGAGGGCAAGGACTAGATCATGACCTAATCATAATGAAAAGAACAAAAACAAGTCTTTATCAAACTAAGTGGGGGTGGGTACATAAATCCCTTTTCTCCATTGCGTCCTATTGAGTGTCATATTTTTCATTTAATTCTAATATGTTAAAATTATTTTTCATACAACATGCCTCGATCTTTTTAGGTCAAACTCTGTCTTTCTTAAGATAAGTCGAATATAAAACATCTACTCTCCTAATCAGATCATCAGATGATCAACTTTTAATATAACCAAACTATCTAAGACGAATCTCTCTAATCTTGTCAGCCACTAGAGCTACACCAACCCTATTATGGATATATTCATTTTGCATTGTCTCGAAGTGTCAAGCCACTAATCCACCTAAACATTCTCATCTCAGCAACACTTACGCTGCATTTGTTAGGACTTTTGAGATCATGTTTTGAGCCAAAACGAAGGTTTACACGTTTGTTTACTGTTTCAGCCAGAATAACGTCTCGAACGCGATCGAAAAATTTGTGAATCAGCGGAAGCCAAAGGGAAACCACATCCCGTGGTTTGAAATTTTTCATTCTAAAAAGGCGCTGCGGGCCCTACAGAAATCCTCATTTATGGTTTTATGAATATATAATCCCCATCTAGAATGCAACGAGAGTCACCAACCGAAGTAATGGATTTATTAAATATAATTTCACGAATCCATTCCAAAGATTTAGAGCAAAATTGTGTCACTTATTACATGCATCCACTTTAGCATGGATTTATTAATATAATTTATGTCATTTATTACACGCATGTCACAGAATTCTTATCTAATATATTATTATTATTATTATTATTATTATTATTATTATTATTATTATTATATTGTTATTATACATACATACATACAATTATTATAATTAGATTAAAATTTTACACAAAACTATAAAAAAATATATATAATCAGTGACTTCTCTTTTTTAATCAATAATGTTTATTTTTCAAAGTTTATATTAAAAATTATATTTACTGCAACCAAAGAATAATATAATATTATTTCGTTTTAACTCCTTTCTATATATTTATTCACGGATAATACTTTTAAGACTGAATTTTTCAAACAAAGTAACTGCTTCCAAGTAACAGATCTTATACAGTAGTCTTTTAACTGAGATTTCGTACAGCCACAGCCGAGACAAACACACCATTGATTTTATTTTATGCTTCTCTTTTAAAGGTCAACATTTTGCGGAATAGAACATTACGGGCCTCACCACCATCTTATAAAATTTTCCTTCAAGTTTGAGTGGTACTTTTCTATCACACAATAGGCCTGATGTATTCCTCCACTTCAACCGACCAACTTGAATTCTACTAATAACATCTCCATCTATATCACCATCACTTTGAACAATACACCCAAGAAATCTAAAATGTTCTTAACTTTTAATGATTTGACCACCCATAGTTACAACTCTACCACTAGAGCTACTACTACTAAAATTACATTCCATGTATTTAGTTTCAGATCTATTCAAATGAAGAGCTTTAGACTTTAATGTAGACCTCCATAATTGAAGTTTTTTCTGAACTCTTTCTTTAGTCTTATCCACAGCAAGGATATCACCAGCGAAAAGCATACTTAATCGTGGAATATGTCGTAGAATTAAATAACTTTCATTTAATGTGAGTTGGTGGAGCCAGAAGAATATTGTAGCACAATAAGTTGGAAGTATGAGATTATCTATTGGCAATGTGATGCAGTTACAATCATATTGGTTTTTGTAGGTTGTACAAACCTTAGTTCTGGTGCTTTCAAGGTGCAAAACACAATGCGACGCATAAGTATTTTTGCTTCAAAATAAAAATCACAAAGTGAAACAACACTTTTATTAACCAAAGTGCTTTTAAATTGTACGAGTTGTAAATATATTAATAAATTCATAGACAATAATAAACTTGGAGTATTTATGAGATGACCTAAAATGATATAAAACAAAAAAGAAATGTGATGCACATACTTAACTTGAAAACAAACCTCAATTTAAAACATTAAACGTTCGTTTAATAAGTTTGTTTTATCACGATTTAAATCCTGACAAATATAAATGCATTTTAAATAAAGAACTACGTTTAGTACATGCAAAATAATAATTACTCACCTAATTTTTAATTGATTTATTCTGTCGGTTAATTTTCAATCCTCACTTGCTTTAGAGTAAACCTATTCGCATAAATCATTTCCTTAATTATAATATTTATAACATGACACTGTACTACATTTCCAAGTAATTGACTGTATCGAATTTCCTCAATTATAATTCTTTCAAATTGCTAAATTTGAAATTTAATGTCTCTGATTCAATTATTGAATTTAAAAACATAATCTTCATTTTAATCTCATTAAAATATAGTTTTTATTAAAAAGTTGCATATTTCCTGTACCTTAGTCTTGTCAATCCCCTGGAACCACCTACAAGTGATCAATTATATAATCGGCATTATCAATGTATTGATGTTCTCCAGCCAAAATAAAAAAATATTTCTTCATAATTTAAACTCATTCCAATCTAAATAATTATGCAAAAATAAAAGGAATTGCAAGTAGAATTTTACCTCAATTACTTGTTTTATTTCTTATTCTTGCACATCTACACAATCCCGATCTCCTATTTAAATCATTCAATTTATAATTTTTTTATAATTTTTTTCAACTTTCAATTTTTACATTACTAAGTAAATTTTAATATTAGTACTCAGTAAACATTAAATTGAAATAGACTTATCAGAAATTACAAAAAAACCTAAACTGTTTAACCTTCTTGATTTCAGTTCACTGGTTCCGTCTCCTTCCCGAACACGAGCCGTCGCGTGCTTGTCTCCTCTCATTTAGTTCTCTTCTGCACAATGTATACAACACCGTACATGAAGGTGATAAAATGTAACACTCGGTTTACAACAGTTTGTCAATTAGAACAAAGTGTTTTGTATACTAAAAAAGGAAATGAATCGTCAGGACGTACAATTTAAATAGAGACAAAAGGAGGAAAAAAGAAGAAGCAGACAGAGAGCGAGAATACTCGCCTTCATGGAGCGAGCAGAAGGTGACGACGTTAATGATCATCTAACAAAGAAGATGATGTGTTAAGGCTCGATGAGGGTGGCAAAGCTTGAGATTGAATCTGAAGGAGTCGCTGAGCAAAGCAGACGAGAAGGGTGAACCGCTGGGCTATGTTGATGCACGAGCAGGAAAAGGAGGAAGGGACAAGCTTCACACAGAGAAGAAGCTTCGAACAAGAGAGCTGATCCCAAAGGCCTATTTGAGCTTGGTAAGTTTAAGGTATTTTTATTTAAGTTAATTTTTAGAATTTAATGTAAATATTATTTAATTAATAGTTATGTATATATTTTATAATACGCAAATGATATAGAAATGAAAGATATATAATTAATCATTTAATTCACTACTGTAGATTTTTTTTCTACCGAAAAAAACTGATATAACATACAAGGAATCTTCTGAATTCAATGTGAGTACTTTTACTTCTAAATTATGACAATAAAATTATATTTCTTCTAAATTAGTCGCATTAGAATAATATTAGTTAGCATAACTTAATACTCCTATTATTTAAATTGATAATCTATAAATGCATGCCAAAGATTTGCATATACTTATTTATTACATATACATATTATATAAGAAAGATTTTAAATGTAATTAAAATGCAAATGAAATAATTCATATTATGTTTGCATGTGCATGTTTGGCTATGATAGAGTTCACTCCTTTATAGAACTAACTAAAGAATGATAAGATACCTGTGCACGTAATTGAAAAAAAATAGTAATATTAACGTGTCTTAATTATTACAATTTTAGATGGTATTCCTGTGTTATTAAAATTAAATAGTATGATAAAATAAGTTTTGAAATATCTTGATTGATCATATTCATAAACATAAATTGTCAAATGCTCTTATATTGATTTATTAAAAGTTTAACTTGTATGCATATTATTTTCTTTTTCGTTGTGTTACTATAGTTTAGAAGTATGAGAATTCATTAGTTTTGGTTAGCTCATTATGTTTTACATTAACATTTCTGGTTAAAATATTGTGTAAAGATAATAATATAGGAAATTGTTTATAAAAGATGCGGACAACTGGGAATAAGATTAATTTAACTGCATTATTTATTTTCTTTTTTATAGTGACACTTTTATTTATGTTTAGATAATTAAATATTAGTTATAAAAATTTAAAAAAAAAACTTTGATTACCATTGTCCAACCGTCTGTTCAAATCTTGAAAAATTCCAAGTCCCCGATCAAATCATGACAAAAGTGGTATCAAAGATAAAATTTTGAATTAAGTAATGCAATCTTGATGGAAGAGCCAATAAAATAATTACAATGAAATTAATCATAAAAAATTAAAAATTTAAGTTAACACTAATTAAGTAATTATTTTAATTCAGACAAATGCAAAATTATAGAAGAGGATAATGTGGTTGGAAATGAAGAAGTACTACCTGCCATTATTGTGAACATGAATACCTGATCCTGATGATAGCGGTGATGACAGTTGATTCAAGAGTTCAAATCATAGCATAATGAAAGTGATACAGTTGATATTGATAAGTATTTGAAGATATTTTAATATTTGTGTCCACCTTTATTTAATGGAACTGAAGATCTGATTGAAGCAGAGAATTGACTGATGTGAATGGAGAAGATATTAGACAACATGGCATGTCCAGATGAAAGAAGAGCACCATTAGTTAATTTGTGCTTGATGGAAAAGTAGAAAGGTGGTTGTGTGGGCCGCATCAGGACAAGTTAGGGGACATATCCAACGTGATGGTAAGTTGGGAGGATTTTATTGAACTTTTCAGAGAGTGGTTTGTACCCTTATCCGCTCGGAAACAGATGCAATACATATTTCATTAGGTTGGTGCATGGAGAGAAGACAGTCATGCAATATGAACCTGAGCTCACTACACTTTCAAAATATGCACTGAGGTTGATCGCCACTACAAAGAAGTGTTACAAGTGTCTTTCCGGATTAAAGAATAAGATCAGACGACAATTAGTCACTTCAAAATCAATGAATACTCAGTGTTGGTAGAACGAGCTAGAAAAGTAGAGGTTAATTATCAACTCACTTAAAAATGTAAAGATGTGCAAAAGAGAAAGAGTAGGGATGAAGGAGATCAGATGATTCAATCAGACGGATCTAATATGAAGAAGCCTAAGTTTAGCTCAAGCGGAATCGGTAATAGCACGACTTGCAATACCACAGTCTCATGTGTCAAATGTGATAGACAACAAAAGGGTGAATATTTGATGGGCTCCAACACAAGCTACTGGTGTCATAAGTTTGGTCATATTGTGAGATATTGTCCATCACTTGGCCAAAAGTCCAATGAAGAATAAAAATCAGGTGGAGCTCGCTCTCGGAAGATTGCAAAGATAGAGTCACAGCTTCTGCTCCCACTTAAGGTAAACCGCAAAAGCTAGTTCGACCTCTAGTTTATGCCCTTACACATAAAGAGCACGAAGAAGTTGTTACTGATGTTGTTGTTGATGCTAATAGGGTCTACTGAGTGTAATGTTTTATTTCATTTTATAGTTGTGTCATTCTAGTGTATTTCTTTTTAGAGTGTATGTTGTTATTGGTTGCTATGTTACTTTTCTTTGAATGTGATCTTATCATGATTCAGTGGATTGGATAGTTAGTCGAGTTATCTTGTATCAAGCATTTGTCTTGTTATATCCACTTTTCATCTTAATGAATGACATTTAGACTTCTTAATGAAAATTTTGGGTAATTCATATGTTTCCTGCAATAAGAAGAGGCTTGCGAAAGATTTATAAATTTTGAGGAAAATTTTTGTGAGAAAGATTGTAACATTCGGCTTCCAACGATTCGTAAACTGGAACGAAGTGCTTCATATGCTGGAAAAGGAAATGAAGCGTCGAGACGTATGATTTAAACAGAGATGAATGGAGTAAGATGGAGAAAGCAGACAGAGAGCGAGAAGAATCAAACAAACTCATCTGAGATACGCAAGCATAGAATGAGTGATTTCTAACATGACCGAGAGGCAGAGAGAGTAAGGTGGATGCGAGACAAGGAGGAAGATGAATACTCTCCTTCATGAGGAGAACCACAGGCGACGACATCAACGAGACACGGCGTCTATGATCGTCGAATAAAGGAGATGGGCCTAAGGGCCCGACGAGGGCGACAAAGCTTGCATTGAAGTCGTAGGAGGAATCTTCAAGCAAAGTGGACGAGAAGGGTGAACCGAGGGGCTATGTCGATGCACGAGTAGACAAAGAAGGAATAGATTAACTTCACATAGGGAAGAAGCTTCGAGCGAGAGAACCAATCCCAATGGCTAAATCGAGCTCGGCATTTTTATTTTAAGTTGTTTTTTTTAGAATGTAATGTAAATTTATTTAATTAATAATTTTGTATATATTTTGTAATATGCAAATGATAAATAAGATAAATAATTAATCATTTAATTCACTATTCTTAAGATGAAAAATAAATAAAAGTTAACCAACTTTTTGAAACATGAAGTTAAGACAAGGTACATAAAACTATATTTATTTTATTAAGGAAGCATAATAGGTTAACTATTAAATTCAAAAATTTAAAATCACTTAAAATGAAGCTTAAATTTATTATAGTTAACCTTCATATTATAGAAAATTTGTTGAAAATATAAATTAAATTGACAAAAAATTAAGAACTAAAAAAAATCAAAATAATTAAATTAAGACATAATACTTTATATTAAATTAACAGTAAATAAATAATGATAATATTTGAAGAAATAAATTTAAATTTTTAAAATAAAATAATGATTTATAAAGGTAAAATGAAGACAAATTACTTAAAATCAATAAGATTTAAATCATCATTAATTAATAAGAATACTTTACATATTTTATTATAGATTTTTTTTCTACTAAAAAAAAACTAATAGAACATACAAGCAATGGAATCTTCTGAGCTCAAGGTAAGTACTTTTATTTCTAAATTATGATAATAATATTATATTTCTTCTAAATCACTCGCATTAGAATGATATTAGTTAAGATACTTTAGTACTAAAAGTAGAATAAGATTATTATGTCTTATTATTAAATTGATAATCTAAAAATATAAAGGTAAATGAAGACAAATTACTTATAATCAATAATATTTAAATCATCATTAATTAATAAGAATACTTTGCATATTTTATTATAGATTTTTTTTCTACCGAAAGAAGCTGACAGAACATACAAGCAATAGAATCTTGTGAGCTTAAGGTAAGTACTTTTATTTCTAAATTATAATAATATTATTATATTTCTTATAAATCACTCCAATTAGAATGATGTTAGTGAAAATACTTTAGTACTAAAAGTAGAATAAGACTATTATGTCTTATTATTTAAATGGATAATCTAGAAATGAATGTCAAAGATTTGCATAATTATAGTTATTTATTACATTCGCATATTATATAAAAAAGATATTAAATGATAATTAAAATGCAAATGAAATAATTAATAGCATGTTTGCAAGTGCAAGCTAAGTTATGATAGAGTTCACCCCTTTATAATATTAGCAGGAGAACGCTAAAGTGTCATGCACGTAATAAGGAAAAATATGATATTAATATGCTTAATTAGTAAAATTTTAAATGATATTCCTGCGACGGCTGTATATAAAATGACACAGATATGAAAAGTGACATGGATATGAAAATGATATATTATGATATAATAAAAGTTTTGAAATATCCTAATTGATCATATTCATAAATATAAATTATCAAATATTCTTTATACTGATTTATTTAAAGTTTAACTTGCATGCATATTGTTTCTTTATATATGTGTTATTATAGTTTAAAAGTACAAGTATTCATTGGCTTTAGATAAGTCTTTGTATTTTATACTAACATTTCAGAATTAAAAGTATGTAAAGATGAATAATAGGGAAGATAATATTTATAAAACACACAAATAACTAGAAATAAGATAAATTTAACTGTATCAATTATTTTTTTATAGTGAATCTTTCATTTATTTGTGGATGATTAAATGTTCTAGAAATTAGAAAAAATAAAATTATTAACACCATTTGAATATATGTTCATGTCTTGGAAAATTTTAAGTCTGAAGCCGAGTTGTGACATCAAACTAGAGTGACACTAATCTAAGGTTGCTAGAAGGTGGGGGATAACACAAAGAATAATTTGGTAAGTTGTAGGATAAGAAAGGATGGTGATTTGATAATGTCAGTTGAGAAATCTAGGTCTTGAAGGCTAGACAACAAGCTAGAATGGGAAAAAAGTCAATCGGTTGTCAACTTGGTAACGAAAGAGGTCGTCAAACGCTTGGAAGAAATCATCACATCGATTCGATTAATTTATAAGCACATCCCCTCAAAGAAATCAAAAGATACAACACTCCAATAAAAAAAAATCTCCAAATAACATAAACTAAATAGAAGTATGACCAACCAATCCAAAAACAAAACAATATATAGTCTCAAAACCAATTAACTCTGATACTAATTAAAATAATATTAAATTGAGACCCACTGTCTGGAAATAGTCTAACAAGTAATAAAAATCTCGTTGTTCGAGAATTCACATGATGGAGCCCGTTCTGCTCCGATCCCACAAACACGAGATTACAGAACAGCGAGCGAGACTACTGGATTGCAAGACCTCCTACAGCACTCTCTCCGGATAGAAGAGGCTTTGCCTTCTTGTCAAGAAGCATCAAAATCCACGTAAAACATCAACAAGTTAGCGACATTAAATGTAATAGAAATATTGTAGCCACCCTGTAAGTCAATATCATATGCATTGTCATTAATTCTCTTAATAATCCTGAAAGGGTTTTTAGCTCTAGGCTTGAGCTTTCCAAATGAACCTGCAAAAAATCACTCCTTCATTTTGATCCATAACAAGTCACTCTCCTTAAAAACAAAGCTTTTCTGGGCTTATTAGCCCGTTTCTGCAATTTCTCATACTCGACTAATCGCATCATGTAAGTTGGTTGATTGGTTGGGCAGCGTTGATCTTGGAATTGCATCTATGATAAGACTACTTGCTTTTCTCTTTACGGTGCAAAAAGTATGGAAGAAGTGGCAAAGCCAATCTTATTCTCTCATAAAGTAATTCTAAAGGACTCGTTAGGCAGCTAGCATCTCTCATCAATTAGAAGTCGATACTCCTCTGTGACATGCTTATTTTTTCTCGAGTTAGTGTCCAATTTTTTTCACCAAGCATTTTTTCACTGTTTCCTGCTCATCGAAAAAAATTACCCTCCTATTTGAAAATCATATGAAATTTGTCCAAAATTGTGTCGCTTTAAGCACTTCCTAGCTAGGAAAAATTTGCAAGTGCTAAAGGCCGCCACTTTCTCCACTTTGGACTGATTTCTCCTCGAAAAGAGCCAATTTGGATGTTTTAATTGTTGTAATCTTGATATATGATATTGAGGTTGAACTTTTCTGTAAAGTGTGGTGGTCCCCTGATGACGGTGTTGTTTGTCCACATTTAAAGCTAGAGTCTGTACATCAAATAAGGACCAACATGAATACAGTTGCACCATATTAGTGATAGATGACTTCAAACCTCCAAGATACCTCGCCATCTTGTGCTCTTTTGATTCCATCAACTCACATTTTAATATAAGTTGATTGAATCTAGTCGTGTCATCTACAGAAAAATCTCTCTAGTGTATATTGTTTAGGAAGTGGATTTAGTAGGAAATTGATTGTGGAATAGCAAGGAAAAGAGAATGTGGAAGGACGACAATATTTGGAAGGGGATAGGAGGTTATTAGTGGCTCTCCCTAGCCAAGGAACGACAAGGTTCAGACGGCTACAAGATTCCACCACTTGTTCTAAACAAGCTACACATGCCACTTGCAAAAAGAATATGATATAACACTCAGATATCAGACTTTAAATAAACAACAATGGGAAAAGTAAAAAATATTACTGAATCCAATAGGAAATTACAACCATACAAATTGAAATAATAAATAGTAACAAACACAACACACAACACGTGATTAGGGGAGTCTAAGGTGATGGTGATGGTGATGGTGATGGTGGTGGCGGCGGCGGTTGTTGGGGGTTGGGAAAGGTGGCGGCAAGTTAGAAAAGTGGGGTAAGGGGGTCGGGCACAGCAGGGACACAGCAAGTGCTTATTGTCCTGGGCGGCAACAAGTAGGTGGGTTTGGCAGCACGGAAAACAACGGTTAGAGAGGCTTCTAGGTAGTGCGGCCAAGCGGGAAGGCAAGAATGGTAGGGAAAACGGTGATACAGAATGAGAGAAGCTAAGAAAGTTGGACAGCTCGAAGCAGCAAGAGGGGATTGGGAGGAGGGCTGGGAGGTCAAGGACTGCAAAAAAACAACCGAGAGCCACTGTTCTGGGTGGTTGCAGTAAAGAAGTGATGCGGAGGATTTGGAGAAGGATAATCACCATCTCAAAAGTGATATACAGCTGAAGCACCACTCAACCCCCGAATACAACCCCAATAGAGAAAACCTAAGATATTGTCGGTTGTCCCAAATAAACACACAATAAAAGCTGAACCTAGATATGAAAAAAGGAAATAAATAGCACTAAAGTAATTAATAGTCCTCTCTCATAAGAAGGTAGTAATCCCCCTGCCAAAGGGTCGACCGGCCCTCCTATTCCTGGACTGAACCAGTCCAAGGCGAAACACGACAATATGCCGCACCAATTAGCATCGTGTTGGACGCCCACTTCAGTCTGTCAAGGTTTGGAGAGCTTTGATGGATGTTGAAACTTCTGGCTTCTCATAGTATGGTTTCGGGTCAGTGATGTTGGCTGCTATAACTTCATGGCAAATCAATCCTGCAAAAGTTATTCCAAAGCACGCCCTGATAGAATAAGTATCCAATCTTTTTTGGCACAATCTAAACTAGAGTTGCATATAGACGTAATTTTTTACAAAATAACTCTCGAGCCATTAAATTTATAATTTATTTTTCTCATTCCTCATACTCGACTGGATGTATCTGATAAACATATTCTCCTAGAAGAACTAACTATGAAATGTAATCAATGGCATGCTAGACCACTTTCAGTGGCAACTAACTAATAGGCAAATAGTTGTTCATGATGCCTGAAAATCTCTTCAACAAGGGTTATCCCTTTTCAGTTATTAGCTCGTTGAACTCACTATCTTCTAGAACAACTAATGATAATTCAACTAGTCTCCCTCATTAGCTCAGCTTAAATCACTAGCATATCTTCCTTGTCACCGGGAAACCGACTCCTCTTTGATGTCTTCACCCTCTCCTATATCATTGTTTATTTTTTCAACTGCTCCCTGCTCAGTGAAAGAGATCATTCTCTTGTTTGGGCAATCCAATTCAATATGCCCAAATTAGTTGCGCTTGAAACGCTTTCTGGCTGAGAAAAATTTGGGAATGTTTATTGGTTCCGCCTATTCTCCACTCTAAATTTGTTTATCCTCAAGCCGGGTTGGCTTGGATGTTCTGCTAGGTGTACTCTTGTTGTTCGATCCTAGGGTTAAACAAGACTTGTAAGAGGTGACGATCACTCGGTGATGTTGTAACCAGTGATATCTCAAGAGCATATCTTGCCTATAATGTGCGGGTTATTTGCACTGCAACATCATTTTCACATTGGGTCAAGTAGTGATTTTGCATTTTTCCTTCAAGTTGACGTAGGTGATTCAAATTGTACCCCCATAACAGCACACACCTCTTTTACTTGATGGCAACTAGTTTTACCATTATGTCTGGTGGAATATTCTCATATTCAAAGCCCACTCCACTGCCTGGAGCTACTCGAAGAACTCTTTGGGATCTCCAAGACCGTCATTCCAATAAATCCACCTTTTATTTTCAGATCATAGTTTCTCCTCAGATATTCCATGTCAAATCTTTGAAATAGTAGTTCTTCATCCTTTCGAACTGACGAATCATCGTTGTGCTACTAGTGACCCTTCTAGATCCCCTCTCGAAAGTGATAAGCCTCTGTTGCAATTGAAGGATTTCCCGCTGCATATTTTCCATAAATTTTTTTGGGAAATTTCTTTGTAAATTTGTAAATTTCTCATAAGTGTCATTATGTCATTTCCTCCCCATCAAATTTCCNGGGGGGGGGGGGGGGTAAATTTTGGGTGGGAAAGAGAATTTTGGATGGCTGATTTGAAAAAGTAGCAAGAGGAAGGGTTTTTTGGTGGAATTTGGGTTAGGTAGTGGTGGATTTTGGTAACCCAAGAATGGGACTAAGGTTAGGTTAGCTCTGATACCAAATGATACAGGAGTTTAACCAAACAAAAATTAAAAAATTGTTACTTTGGGTAATCAAATTATTAAGGAATGAACGATTTAGATATCTCAGGTCTGTCGTTCAAAGCGATGGTGGTATAGATGGTGATGTAAATAGTAGAATTCAAGTTGGTTGGTTGAAGTGGACGAATGCTTCAGGCCTTTTGAGTGATAGAAAAGTACCGTTTATACTGAAAGGAAAATTTTACCTACAATGCTTTATGGCGTTGAATGTTAGCCTTTAAAAGAGAAGCATAATACTAAGTTAAGTGTTGCCGAGATGAGAATGAGTAGGTGGATGATTGGCTTTACACTTAAAGAAAAAATGTAAAATGATGATATCCATGATAGAGTTGGTGTAGCTCCTATGACGAACAAAATTAGAGAAAGTCGTCTTAGATGGTTTGGTCACATTAAGCGTAGACCATCTGATGATTAGATTCGACTTATGTTAAGAAATGCAAAGATAGACCTAGAAAAACTTGGGCTTATTGTATAAAAAGTGATCTTAATTTATTAGACCTAAATGAAAATATGACTCTAAATATGACACAATGGAGAAAAAGGAATCATGTAGCCGACCGCACGTAGTGCGATTAAGACTTTGTTGTTGTTGTATTATTACTGAAATCAAATAAGAAATTAAAACCATACAAACAGAAATAAGAAATTGCCACAAACATAACACACAACACATGACTAGGATAACTCTAAAGAAGTGATATTGGTTGTTGGGGGTTGGGAAAGGTGGCAGAAAGTTAGAGAAGTGGAGCAAGGGGGTCGGGTACTGCAGGGGCATAGCAAGTGCTTGTTGTCCTGAGTCGCAACAAGTTGGTGGGTAGGCTGGCGCCACGGAAAACAACGATTAGACAGATCTTTGGACAGCGGCAACCAAGTGGAAAGGTTGGAACAATGGGAAGAACGAGAACAGGGTATGAGAAGAGAGGCTGG
>JXCR01146768.1:88218-175043 GCA_002079205.1 Phalaenopsis hybrid cultivar | reverse complement strand
AATAATGAAGAAAATTTATGGCTAGGCTAGTGTCGTGAGAAGTGCATAACTTTTTGCATCAAAAAGTTCAAATTGCTTCTTGAGAAAGTTCCCTAAAGAACAATGTTGCTAGAAATGTAATAAATGGTTAAACTCTATTGGATCATTATTGCACTAAAGTTGATCATTTGTAGAAACTCAAAGTATCCTTATCTACATAAGAAAAAGAAAAACGCAACCTTGAACGTATTGCAGAAAGCAATATAAAGCATTGTTGTAATAAATTGTAGTGGAAAGAAAGACTTAAAATTATCCACAAGTAATATTAGCTGTGTCTAACGTTTTATAAAGAATTAACACCACATACCCCGGAAGGAAAACCTTACTGCAGATGGTCAATAATCAAAATAAGAAACAACAGCTACCATGATATACATAATTCCATAGCATATACTTACTTTCAATTAAGGCAAATAAAAAGTTGTAACATTTTTAAACGGTTTCAGCACAAAGCCAAGAAAGACTGAATAGTTTACCTCCAAAAATTGCATAATGAAATCAACAAGTTTGTGCTTGTGCATGTCCTCGCAGTGGTAGTTTGTTATTAGAAAGCTAATATCATAGCCCTGAAATGAATAGTTTTAATAAATACTTACCAGCACAAATATTTCTTAAGAATTTATATGATCCACAAATTGCAAGATATATGTAGCTGCGCATTGATAGCGATAAGAATCTTGAACAAAAAGAGGTGTGCGTGTGTGAGACAGAGAGGCAGAGAGGGAGAGGGTGGTGCTTGCAGGATAGAAGGTAAATAATCAAGGAAAATGGAGTAAGTCATTTAAGAACATAACTAAAACAATCATTATGGTGTGATGCTTTATCATCAAAAAAATAGAAAAATTTTATTACTTAAAGCAATATTAGATTCTAGGACCATGCTTAAAACTCAAATTAACTGCTGTCTATGCTAGAGAAATCATAGAATATAATCATTCGCATGCTCCTTTTACTAGAGATAATCAACTCCACAATGCCGATCATGGGCTGTATTCCAGCTATTTAGGGAGCATAAAAAATATTCTACATTATTTTGGTGCTAACTATAGTTTTGTAAAAATACTTCTACACTATAGCCATGTAACCTTTGATCTGCGCTTTATGTTTTTATCTTTATTCTTTCTAGCCATCTGTTATTTCGTCTTTAGGGCATATCCAAATAATGTGTCACTTTTTGTATATCTAACCTCAATAGGTGCTAGTCCCATGATCTCTCCAATAAAATCTATATTTCATCATTCCTAATTTTACCATGAATTCAATATTCGCATTATAAATTTTCTACATTTTTTGGTCGATTTTGAATTATTTGATGTCTTAAAAATTGGATCCAATAAAGATAACTTTATCGCCATTCTATAAATTTTACTGAATATATTCTCTTATTGCGGAAACAAGGGAGGTGGTATAAGTCTTTAAGCATACCACAAGTGATTACTTAGTACTTATCTGCTCTGACAGGTTTTCCAGGCCCGGTACTAAAATTGAATTTTCAAGAGGAGAATTAAGAAATAAATAAAGAAAAACCCAAAAATTTCTCATTCATTGAGGACTATAAATTCAGAGTTCAAGGCTTCCTATGGGAAAAATCGATCTTTTGAGACATCCATCATCTTCCAATTGTCCATGGGTTTAATCTGTAATTTCAAGCAAAAAAAAAGGTAGAGAAACCTTATCCCAAATTAATTGGGTTTAGCCAATTGTCATTATCAGCATAACATTAATGGATGATATGGTCATGTTGATNACAATGCAACATATATGAAAGATGTTGTAGCAGAGTCATTCTTGCTCTCTCATAGACTTAGTCTAAGAAATTTGTCCAACAGCTAGCATCTCTCCCTTATAAGTTCAAAGTTGATACTCCACTCTGNCATATATGAAAGATGTTGTAGCAGAGTCATTCTTGCTCTCTCATAGACTTAGTCTAAGAAATTCGTCCAACAACTAGCATCTCTCCCTTATTAGTTGGATGTTGATACTCCACTTTGACTTCATTCTCTCTTGCATCACTATATATCTTCAAGTGCTCCTTATTCGGTGAAATTAATCACCCTCTTGTTCAAGCAATCAGATGCAATGTATCAAAAACCATGACGCTTGAAGCACTTCCTAATTGGGACAAATTTAGGAGTGTTGGTGATCTCCTTCTTTCTAATTTATCCTTTGGCGGGGTCTACTTGGGTGCTCTAATGGTTATACAATCTCTGGATGATCATGGATTAAGCTCTATCCGTAAGGTGATGTGGTCACCCGGTGACATTTACTGCTTCTCCACCTTGAAAGCTGAAGTTTGTATAAGACTAATAAGACAGTAGCCACACTACATTATTGATAGATGGCTTCAATCTTTTAAGATATATTGTCACTGTGTGCTTCCCTAATTCCACAAACTCATATTTTAGCATTAGTTGATTAAATTCAATGGTTTACTCCTCCACAGAAGAATCTCTCTGACGTAGGTTGTAAAGTGTTATGAACATATCATATCGGTAATGTATAAGATGGTATTTGCGTCATATCTCCCTTTTTTCCCCTGAAGACTATGTGGTAATCTTATTCTTCTCTTCTCGTTGTCGATGACGCTTCAGGTTCTGCAATCAAGAGAAAGCATTCTTCCCGAGTTCGATGGATGTGAATTTAACTTTTTTGTCCAGGGAAACATCTTTATACTAAAAAATTTGCTCTACTGTTTGGAGTCAATGAATTCATCTAGATCCAAATATCCGTCAAAATCTGGAGAGTAAATTTTAACTCCAAAATTATGGCCCATTTGATATTTCATGCTAAATCATCAGGTATTGGTTCTTCATCATTGAAAACTTCGTGGTGTAAGAGATTCACATCCTCCTCTCAATCTGATGAATCGCCATTATGGCTATGAGTAACATCTTTGGGTTGTCCTCTCCCAAAGGAGACAAGCCTTTATTGCAGTTGTAGAATTCCTGTTACATATCTTGCATACTAAGCTCATGAACATCTCATTGACGATTTCTTCTTGGCTCTTACTGTAATAAAAATTTCAGATGAAAAGAATATGATGATTTAAGATTTAGGTGAGGATTACAACTAAATGATTGATGTGAGAAATTTTTTTATGGTGGCTTTAAATTACGTTATATGAAATTTTGATTTGAAAGCAAGGAAAAAAAATCCTTAAATTTTTAGTGTTTATTGGGCTCTAATACCAAATGGCACTATTATAGAGTTCCTATAAGGTGTCAAAGAAATGGACTTAGCAAGAAAGTATTTGTGGAATAACAAGAGAATAAGAATATAAGAGGTTGGCAACGTTTAGAAGGGAATTGGAGGCGTTCGACAACTCTCAGGCTGAAAATAGCGGCAAAAATTATGAAACAGTGAGATACAAACGGAAAGAAGGTTTCATCACTTATTACTGAAATAGGCACACCACTTGCAAAAGAAAAAGAATACAACACTCCTTATAGCTTAAATCAAAGAATACAATCTCTAAAATAGATAAAACAGTAAAGTCTCTAAAAATAAAAAACAACAAGATATAAATAGTTCTCTCTCGATAAGATTGTAATTCTAATTAAAAATTAACAAATAAAAAAAGGGTCGATAAGGCCTACCTACTTGAAAAATCATGAATCGGGAATTTCCAGGCAAGAAATTTCCTACTACAAATCATAAAGATCTCGCATATCCCGTTCATCCCGCATAAGAGGAACTGTGGAATACACAATTCCAAAAAAATCCCATGTAACTAGGATAGCTCCCACGTCAACCTGATAGTTGTCTTATAGAAACATTAATGCTTATTAGTAAAGTAGTTGACTGAAAGGTAGCAATGTAGATGGTTAGATTCATCTCTACTTTACATGAATTTGGTAGCAATGTAGTTAGTTAGATTCATCTTTACATTTTGTGAATCCAAGTGTGGAAACTTGAACTTTGTTGGAGACTATGTCAAGCAATTAGTTTGAAAAAATCCATTGGCCAGCTATAACCATCCTTTTTTGGCCTTTGGATGTGAAGTTGATTATGTACAACTTTCATGGAGTAAGTGTCATGACTCACATCCATTGCAGGAGTTGTAGTCAATATTCTCATATTTGGTGGTTGTTGTTAGATAATAGAATCGGAGGATTCTTCTTAAATGTATTCTACGGGTCTGTTTGGCGCAGCTGTTGATTATTGATAAGCAGATTATTCTGATAATCTGATAATCTGCAGATTATCAGAATAATTTGTCTTGCTGTTTGGGGCAGCTTATTTAGAATAGCTTTATGGTGGTTAAACGACATTCCTGCTCCTGAAGCATACCTGCAGCGCGGGTAATGAACTCGATCGGAGATCTAAGTACGCGAGCAAGGGTCAATCCGATCTACAGAGGAACGTAGAAAGGAGCGCCGATCCGATCTGCAGAAGAGCTTCAATCCGATATGCGGGCGCGAGCGAACAGCATAGGAGCGTCGATCGACAGCAGGCGAGAGCATCGGCAGCAGCGAAGCGAGAGGGTTACGGCAGGCGAGTCGTCGTTCGTGAAATCTAGGGCCTTCGCGGGATCGAGGGTTGCGGGGTAATAATCCCACCCTGAACGTCGAACGCGGGGAGCTGGGAGTGAGCAGAATTATATACAAGTATTAACGCTGCGTTCCCCGACCGCAGGACCAAACGCCCGAACAAAAGACAACACGGCGTTACGAAAACGTCGAACGCGGAAAAGAAGCTGCGTCAAACAGGCCCTACATTTAGTGGTTTTATAAATATGCTCCAAGGCTATTGAATCATTTAGTGAATCTTTCTTCCATTTGATTAAACCACCTACTAGAAACTAAGTCATGATTATCTATTTCAAGTGATCTCTCCCAATCATCCAGCACGCCGATGTTTAGCTTTTAGTCTTCAGCATCTATATACGTCCACTGCACCTTAGAAGATATTGAATACAAATTTATCCATCAATAGCGCCAGAAACTCACCAAAGTGACAAAGCAATAGAAATAAAAAGAGAGAGATTCTAGAGTGCAACGTTTGATGAAATCGCCATATTGCCTGCCAACTCACACTTCAATCCTATATTTATAGGCTAGGATCAAGACACCTCACTAAAAGAAGACCTATTTGAGCAACAAAGGAAGAATTATGAAACAAAGTTTAATAAATGTTGGTTGAAAAATAGAGATAGCTAGCCTGTAGCTAAAGAATACACGGGGATTATAGGTAAAACTCTAAGTGGGAGATAATTCCATGTGAAGTTTCATATCGGCTTCATTGAAGCCTATGGAGGCTTGGGAATAGCCATAATGATTTCGGCAACTAGCCCTACAATGCCCTAGGCCAAATTCGCTTCAATCAAGTAGCCTTGAACTCAATTCATTGGTTGGCAAGATAAACTAAATCCAGTATGACGCTACTTTGGCGTACACATCCCACTATCCTACGTGACCTTCTCACACANGAGACTAGCACTAGATGGAAAACATGACACATTAATTGAGACTAGATTACCATGGTGTAAAACATATGGTGCATTAACCAAGATTAGGCCTCCATGCGGCATGATAATTTGGATATTACCAAGCATTTATTATAACAACGCGATACATGCTCCTCTTTTTTCAAGGATTGGTTGTTGCATGTCATGACGCATAGCATGTTGGCCAAACTATGAATATCATGTGAGATGACATATAGGGTGCTAACCAAACTTTGACAAGTTACATGATCAATTTGACATCACAACTTTGTACTTTTCATTTTCTTTAAATAGAGAAGACAGGGAAGTATTTAATCAACTCATAATCTAACTTTACTTTTCATCACTGACAACAAATATCCAAAATTCAAAGCTAAAAAAATACCCTATGTTTTAGGAGAGCTCCCTCATAATATCTATGAAAGAGGGATAGTTGAGTAATA
Source organism: Phalaenopsis hybrid cultivar (assembly GCA_002079205.1). Taxonomy (NCBI): domain Eukaryota; kingdom Viridiplantae; phylum Streptophyta; class Magnoliopsida; order Asparagales; family Orchidaceae; genus Phalaenopsis; species Phalaenopsis hybrid cultivar. The sequence continues at coordinate 169,115 of JXCR01146768.1, read as the reverse complement.
TTTGAGCCTCACGACCAAGAAGGGTCGGGGGAGGCTTCTACACATAGGAGGCCAACCGGTCCATGCGCATTACTGTTTCAACCAAGAAAAAAAAGGATGACAATGAGTTAGTTTAAAAGATTCAACCCAAATTAAAATTAAATATTATGAGTTTAAGTGGAGTCTACTTAAGTCAAATCAAAAGTGACAGATTTTAAGGGTCTATTTCGAGCAGCTGCAACTTAATAGTAAGTTGTTGCGTGCAGCTGCCATAGGAAGTTGCTACGCAGAAGCTGTTGGGATAAGCTGGATATTTGTTTGTTTTTTGCAATTTGAAAATAGTTTTGTTGCAGCTGTTTATGGATAAATGATTATTCTGCCCTGTATAGTATTGTTGTTTGCAAGAGAACTGTTCATACCAATACATTTCATACTTGACAGCAAATATTCAGTACATAAAATTATAAAACAAAAATAGACACCTTACTAAACAGTGAGTGACGTAACTGTCAAAATTAAAAAAAGAAAAGTTAAACTAAAAATTAATAATATGATAATAATATTTTTAAAATGCAGACAATGTATCTCACGAGGTAAGTCATTTTCTAGGGATTCTCTCCACGTTCGATCACACTTGGCAATGGAATTTTTCAGCTCATCCGCCCATCAAAAATAGTCACAGTTTTCTGTGATTCTCAGTTGGCACCTGTAAAACCATCTCCCGTAGTTATGTGACTGACGCGAAGTGAGCAGGAAACACTAAAATCCGCAGTAGCAATGCAATCCTCCGAAGGTACCATAAATCCTCGAGCTCATCCTTATTGAAGGCTTAAAAACACAAACTCTTAGACATAGCACTAGTAAAAATTAATAACAAAAGTAATTAGTTAAATTTGATGTAGTTAAGAGGTCTCAGAGAACTCAGTATGTCAACCAATGAATTTTTCACTACAAAAAGATAGCAAAACTTATAAAAAAATGATTCTTAGTTGTCTTTAACTCACATAATATCAAACCGGTCTGTACTACATATGCATATCACCGAAAAAAATCATCCAGAAGAACCTCAAAAACCATAGCACCGAAAAAAAGAAAGAAACATGGTTGTCTTCATTAATATTTCACATGTGACACCAACCAATAGCGACATAGAGGTCATCCAAAGAACTCATCGGGTAAAACGTCTCATTATAGACCTCCAAAACCCACACGAAAAAAGGAAAAAAATGCAAAAGGAAAAAAAAACATATACAATTTGCATAAAAAAACAACCACAATAAATATCAAATGTATAATAAACAGATAATACACGAACTGTATAAAATATCGATACAATAAATAATGAATGTGTTCAACAATCATTATAATTAACACAAATAAAAAGTAGCATTCCCTCCAATCACCTCTAGCTATCGCATCTGTAATTCATTCTCTCAATTCTTTCATCTCGTTTGCACCTTCCCAATCTTGAGTGCAGATCTCGGGAACACCGTTTTGGGTCTGTGACAAAGATTGTCCAAGCTGATACTCATATGTCTCAACAGAGACATGTACGCGATTTTTATTTGACCTACAGAAACCGATATTGTTGCATTAAGGATGCCACCGAATATACTTGTAGGTAGTCGTCGTGGCAATCACAATCTACACCTGTTTAGGAAACAGATATGTTGACATGTCGCATAACTCATTTCTTATTCCAAACACTATAATTTTTCTCAATGACACCGCGTAAGGAGTTCCTTTTGTTGAACATTTTTTTCTTATCCCGTGTGACATTATTGACTCGCTTAAAGTCAGGTATGTCATATCTCATATCAAAATAAGTCTTCAGATACCCTCGCTACAATGAATACCCAACATCGACCAAATAATATTAACATAATGTGAATAGAATGATTAGTGTTGAAGTGAAAAAAAGTGGTCGGCTCAGTCTCAAGCGAACATGTGGGAGGATGTGAGAAATTGTATTTCCTATTCCGTGTTGCAGATTTGAAAATTCAACTGTCATGTGCACTGCCCTCCCAACCGGCTATGTATTTCTGCGTCAGTGACTCACAACGACCGATGAATGCAATTTTCTCATTGTTTGGAACATGTGCATCTACATGTGTTCGATTGATTACTCCAATACAACTCTAGAAAGATAACGAGGGGTTTCGTAATTACTATATTCATATAAAAATTACATGTACTAAATAGGAGAAATTGCTTGAAAGTATAGCATATATCGCGCATCATGAGAAACCTCCATGGAGGTCCGTTCGAATGTAGGATTTGTTGACTTTATGACTTGTGGTGAAAAATTGATAAGTGCATTAAGCCCTCTTCAGAAGTATCTGCAAATCGTCTTGAAAGGATGTTGAAATCGCTTCATAGCTCCTCGCATTGATTCATTCTGCGATAATATATATAGGGCTATTGCTAACCCATCTTGTAAAATCGTCCTGATGGAGCTATGAAATCCATGTTTTCTGTGAAGCTCCTCCAACCGTCTGTGAATACCACCTGCGTTATGCGGAGCATATAATTAAACCTTGTTGGTTGGCCCGCAAGCCGTTCCCCAACTCATTTTTCGCTAGCATAGGAGGATGTCATGCAATGGGAGTTTCATATGTATGAATTATAATACTCGTACACCAAACACACGGTGGCCACAAATCTCCTACACCTTTCTCTATTACCATCGATGTATTTCGGTGTTGAAGTAGCTAACACATAAGCATAAAAAATTTAGTTATAATCATATAATATTATGAATAAAACCAACATCAAAATAACATTACCGAAGTAAATAAAAAACATAACGACGAATGAAAAACTCTCAAGAAAAGTGACATTTTCAAAGCAGCATAAATGTCCAAAGCAGCACGAAAAACCATATGCATAAAGTGAAAATTGTCCAAAGTAAATAAACAAATAATAAATATAAAATGTTCCATAAGAATCTAGTGAAAAAAGTATCTCTCAAGCGTCACTGTTCCCATGAAAGTAACGTAGGTAATCCACCCTACAGTCAACGGTCATCATCATGAAAAACTCTATTCAGGTTGGATCTTCAAGCAACTTCATAGAGAATAAATACAGTGACATGTTTTCATAAACTTCTGGAATTGGCTCCAGAATTCGCATAACCTTCTAGACAGATGTTTGTGGTGGGTCAAGGTCATTGATGCATGAAGCCACCAATTGTGTTATCTGACTTCTAATGAAAGCAGCTCCCTCTTTTTTCTTCTTCTCAATCTTAGGTCGCTTTGATCGGCCAGTGGATTCGACTCCATTGTGGATCGAGCTGAGGCCTTCATTAGAAACACCTGTATGGTCAGCGGCCAAATTTGCAAGGGTGCCGCCAAACCTAGCCTCACCGGGGGCACATGCATTGTTGCTCGTAACCACGACACCACCAAACATACAATCTAACTTCTCTTCCAGCTCAGAATCAATGTCACTGCATTTAAATTTTTTATCGACTGACACTACCTACAAATTCGATTGACATGTTGGACTTCAAAAAAATTTAAAAAATGAACAAAATAATGGACGTTTCAAAAATATTCACTGTCAGTCTCTCAGTCAACCACTCCACCGAAATATCAATTGTTCGCTTTATCGGATCCCAACCCAAGCCCGTGATTCTTTGCTTCAATTCCTTCTATATTTTTCAATCCATTTTCAATTGATCTCACTTATTTTTAACTACATCCTATCGTACTCTCTACATGATCTCACTTATTTTTAACTACATCCTATCGTACTCTCTACATGATCTCACTTATTTTTTTGATAATATTTTGTTATCCCTCCTTGTTGAAATAGGCTATCAGCCTACTTCCCTTCTCGACCTTCTCGAGGCATGGGTCACAAAATATCATTTTAGTATCCTTATCTCACATTGCAGATGAACCACCTCTTTGATCTTAACCATTGTGTATACTATCCTGAAATAAACTAATCAACATAAACATTTCCCATAAAAAATATTTAACACAGCTCAAAGAGAAAAAGAATGCCAAAATAGCATCACCACTGCCCCTCCACACCACCTACACATAATCGCTGCCAACCTCCACAGACACAACAGTACTGCAAACACATTCACACACACAACAAATCTACAACACTACTACCTCTACACACCAACAACTTCACACGCCAACACACTAACCAATACATACACAACCACAAAATCACCACCTCAAAACACATCCACCATCACCAAAACACCCACAACCACACCGAAAATACCCACCACCTCCCCCACACACAAACACACCCACCATCACCAACACATCCACAACCACATGGATACCCAATCACCACCTCCAAACAAATCCACCTCACCCACACAAACACCTCAAACACCACCAATTCCACCTCTACGCAACAACCACCCTTCACCACCACATTTGTGTCCTTCAACACAAACACATCTAACCTCACATCCACCACATAAACAGCATAAACCAACATCAACCAAATGTACATAATCCACCATCAACCGAAAGGCACCCCTTTGCACGTGATTACCAGCTATTCAATGTGCATTCAAAACCAGCACTGATTTCACCAATCAAAAACGTAAAAGAGCAAGCATAAAATTATAATCTGATATTAACTGAAAACCAATTAATCATAAGCAATTGCAAAATCAAAAGCCACAAAATTCTCGAGCACAGTAGGCATTAACCAACAGGAAGGGGAACCGCTACACAGAGAAAGCCACCAAATTCTTGAGCATAAAACCTTTTGCAAAATCAAAACCACAGAAAATTTAGGGTGCAGATTACCCAGTATGAAGAAGAAGCACCGCACAGAGGAACTATCTCAAAAAAGAAACCATAAAACTCTCTGTCATATACGCATTTCCAAAAACAAAAACAATGGCATAGTTAAGGTAAGGATTACCCAACAAGAAGAGGCACCACAGCACAGAGGAACCACCACACAGATAAACCACAGCACAGAGGAACCACCGCACAGAGAAACCACCGCACAGAGGAACCACCGCACAAATGAACCACCACACAGAGAAACTACTACACTCACAAACCACCGCACGAAGAGGACCCATCACACTCACAAAGAGTTGCATAGTAGAAAAAGGAGAGGAAGAAGAGAGCTAACCAAGAGAGGCAACCCTATCCGTGAGAATCGCGAGAGAGAGATAAAGAGAGGAGAGCTTAGGGCAAGTATCGCAAGAGAGAGGATCGCGAGAGAGAAGCACACCGCTAGAGCACGACACGGGAGAGAACGAATCACGATGAGGAGAGCGGCAGCCCTGTCAACGATATACGAAGGAACGTGGGTAGTGGGGTCAAGCCCGCAGCCGCGTTTTCTTCGACTTTTTGTAAAAGGCAGCTGCGTCGGAATATCCAAACACCACCGATTGGCATTTTCAAGCCGTTTCGTTGCCCCAAACGGAGTTCAAATCAAGCATATTATTACATACATACCACACAATTCCTATGTATTTACATATCTACCACCTAAACTTTACCTTTTACATGTATGCTACCTAAATCTTCCATGCATAAAAAATACCACCATTGTAAATTTTTAAGTGGCTTAGAATAAAACTTTTTAAGTGGTAATTTCTAGTGTAACAATACGACGAGGTTTTACATTAATGTGAAACTTAAAATTCTAAGTTGCTTAAAAATTAAGTTTGCATTACTCAATTAGCTTCCCTGATTTCAAATTTCAAAGTTGATTTTTAAATTCGTTTAAATATTCAAATTACAATAAAGAGTCTTAACATAAACTAGGGATCCAAGTATGAAACAAAGATATTGTTGATTTTTTATATAAAAAAAACAGTGTTTCTGTTTCATCCTCTGCCTCATTTATTCAAAATTATTAGTAGTTCTTGATTTGTAGGCAATTTCTTAATTATTAATTTATAAATTTTTTGTTAATTATTAACTCCTCTTGAATACATTTAGTAGATCTAATTAATTTAAAATTAATCAAAAAAATACTTTTTCATCTTCGGAAATATTCCCTAATATGAAATATTCATCCATGTCCAGCATCCAAGCAGAGATAAGAATTTATGGAAAAACGTGTTCACTACTATCAATATTTAGAAAGTTGGCCTCCCTGAGAAGATTCTTCCTTGACTTCTACTCAGAGTGCATTATCATCAAATTATCAGACTAGCTATAGGAAGAAGTCTAAAATGCAATGTTATGTCAATATAGATTACAAAATCGTAACAAAATTAAAGATTTAAATAGAAGCTTTAAGTAACAGTAAATTTCAATGTTTTAATTAAATTGATTTTATAACATGCATGAATATTTCCAGAAATAATGTAACCAGGGCAATTGGAATCATATTATCTAATCCAAATTCAAATCAAACTTATCATCTAATTCGAACCAAAAACAAGATTATCCCAAACTAATAATTCTTGCCATGACTAAGGGAGACGTTGAATCCAGTTCAAGCAAGCAAACCAAAACCTTTTTTTTTCTTTTTTTTTTCCATAAAGCTATGTTTGAGTAGATACTAACAATTCCAAATAAGTCAACAAATTTTATAAAATATTTCAAGATTAGCTACCAAAATTATTATTATTATTATTATTATAGACACACACACTATATTAATGTGATATGTAATCATGCGTATATATATTTTAAATGTATAAACAATCACAAAACACACATATATGTGCATATATCATATATTGATTTGGCTTCAAGTTGAATCAAAATAATTTTGAACGAATCATGTTTGACTAGAAGCAAATTGATTTCAAATCAACTAAAACACACGCAATGTCAAAAGAGTTTCAAGTTTTAAGTCTGGATCCAGGTCCTTGTGCAATATCACCAAATATCATGCTGATGGAACATTAAGCCTTGCAATAATTGGAAGGAATTAGTCATTTTCATAAATTTCACCGATTGGCAACACATTAGGGACAAACAGCTTCTAGGAAAAATCATTTTTTCAAGCATCAGCTATAAGCAAAACGAACTTTTTTTCCCTGAAAAGTTTTGAAAGTATTTTCCATTGTGAGATACCTGCACTGGTTTTCTCCTTAAAACTTGGAATGCTTCTGCTCTCATTGACAAAAATCTAAGAAACTTTTTTGCAAGTATGTTCTCCAGCTCATCTGCTTGCTTCACCTACACGGTAGAAAGAAAACATTCATACTATATTCCACATGACGACAAAAACTAATTTTATACTCAGAAAGCTTGTGGAAACTCTCATGACTACTCATTGCATATGTTAGTTTTTTTATTAGTATTTGCTTTGGTTTACTCTGTGATTAGGGTGGATTAAAGAGCAATCAAAAGTTAAATATTATATTTTAAGCCGTTAGAAAGAAAAAATAAATGTGAAAGTAAAAAACCACAGAATGCTGCAGACTGTATGAGTTCATTCAGCCATTTTGTATGGAATGTATAAAAACTTCTTTAAATCCATTCTTATTGTGTGGCATTTGATGTTCACCAAGTTAAGAACGTCATTTTGCATAACCTCCAGACATCTTTGATCTGAACTTTCTTGTTGTGATTGATATTCACAGATTTATAATGGTCATTAATCTAAGATCCATTTCAACCTTTCTGGTTTAAAACTGAGGGATATGGCGTTATGGCAAATTGGCAATAAACAACTCATACTTCATAGTCAACAACAGAAATTAATAAAATATAGACAGAAACTATAATTTGTCATTAGGTACACAGGAAAGGAGCAAAAAATCTCTAAAAAAAGTTGGAAAGAGCAGCCAAAATACAAATGACAATTTTTTCCATAGAATGGGGTATCTTTAGAAAGGCATCATTTCACATTTAAAATTAGAAGAAAAATCCTCATTGGTAATTTGTATAAGATATTGCATGTTGATAGTGAAGCTTATAACAATCATCAACCCTGAATATTTTAGTTATGAAGGTAAGATTGCTGTTTCTGAGATATGATAAGCAAATAGGCAGTGAAAGGTGCTAGTTTTTATTTTGCTTATGCATCGGTATTTTTTTTTTTTCAATTTTCATACACCACTTATGTCTGGCCACCTTATTGAACACGGTCGAGCTCACTCACTCATGTTTGTAGCTCTCATTCTCAAACATTCACGCTGTCATAGGTGCGCACACGGCTTTGGCCGCAAGAGCCATGCATGCTTTCCCAATCCCTAATTTCAACACCTCATGCAATCAAATCCTAAATCATCATGCACTCGGACACAAATAGGACATTAGACATCATTTTCACTTACACCTAAGGTCATCATGTTGCCATCTCTTGTTTCCCCACCACCTTTTGATTTTTGTTATCCTCGCACATTCGATGTCATACTTAGTCGCTTTCTTTGCTTAGGATGGTTCCACAAGCAGCCATTCTAACTTTCTACTTTCTAATTTAAATTCTATTGCTCGCTTGGCATCATTTTTCATCAAATCCTTACCTGTTTCTCCGATCTTATTTGCTCCTAATGTGACATCCCATATCCTCACACATCAAGTTGTCCGTTTTGGTCTAATGGCCTCGTAGTTTTGTCTTATTGGGATAACTTCCCAGGAGGTAACCCATCCCAGGAGTGCCCCAACATGAGCAAGCTTAACTTTGGAGTTTTCACTAAAATTTCACTGTTATAACAAAAGGAGCTTCAATGTTTAAGAGTTCAGTTCATTCTACTTGAGGAGTTTCATAATCTCCCCCACATAAATACTTGATGTTCTTGACAGTACTTCACAAGAATCATCCGCAAGGCAGATAAGATTCTAGATGTGGCCTATACAAATTCAAGAGGTGGCTCTCACCATGTAACACTTTGTCCCATCCAAGGTTCAAGAGGTTGGCACTTGATTCCTATCTTTTTGTTGGTGTGATGGTCTGATACCATTTGTGACAGCTCGAGCACTCACCGATAAAGGCATTATCCACTTTGGTCTAATAGTCTCACGGTTTTTTCCTTTTGGTGCAACATCCCAAAAGGTCACCCATCCCGGGAGTGCTCCAACCCGAAAATACTTAAATTTAAAGTTTCTATTAAATTTTCACCTTTACTCTAAAAGGCCCCTCGATGTTTAAGAGTTCGGCTTCATTCTACTTGAGGATTTCAAACTTAAGGTTTTGGATGAGCCCCCCATTTAGGTCTCCATCCCTTATCCCAATGATGCCTTGTTTCCCAAAGGCACCTTCTCTCGCTTCCTCTACTTAGGAACCTACACCTACAACTACCCATCCTTCTTCTTCATAAAAGCTATTGGTGGGCTGAATGAGTCGGGATTTCATTCCGCTCTATCTAACAACCAATTCATTTTATTTTTTATCAAGATGCAATATCACTTTCTCGTCAGCATCCATCTACATATCAATGCAAACTTTCTCTTATCTTCATTGAAAAAGAGATTACCTTCTTGTAAGCAAATCATCCACATATCAACACAAACTTGTTTTGTTAAATTTTAAGCCTATCCAATATGATGATTACAAGTACCTGAATGTAAAAGCAAACCACCTATTCCATTATGAGCCATCCGCTTCCTAAACTAGCTAATTGGTCTAGACAAAATCAAAGAGGCGACCCTCACTCAAAAATATGTTCATATAACCTAACAAGTAAATTTCAAACTATATAAAATTTAGAATCATACATGCTAAAAAATAAGTCTTCTAAGTTATGATGAACAGACACTAATGATTAAGGAGCAGCGCAGTGTCAGACATGTATCAAACACAGAAACTGATACGACTCCAACACGTGTCAGACACGACATAAAAGTATCTGATTTAAATATTATTTAAAAAAGGACGTTTGTGAGATGTAAGTGTCCTAAATTGATGAATTAAAACTTTCTAAAAAAATATTTTTAAACATATATATTTTTAAGATTAAAATTTTAAAGAACTATTCTATTTTTCTGAGTTAAATTTATTTTGATGTAATAAATGACAATACTTTTTCAATATCATAAACTATTGTTGAATTTACTTATCTCACCTAAATTAAGAATAAATCTTAATAAAAAATAGGAAAAACATAAAATGTGAAGGGAATAAATCAATCAAAGGTTTCCTAAGATATCACAATCAAATCCTCCAAGATTTAGAGGTGGTGGCCGACCCACATGAGAGGTGAATATGGAAAAGACCAGATATTCTCAAGGGTTTCTTAAATGAGACAAGCCATCTAGCATCACTTAAGGTTTTTACCTTTGAAAGTCCTCAAATATCATTTTGGATAATTGAAAAAGAATGTGAGAGTTTATACTGAGTCATAGGATAACTATTTCTAATGTGTTTAGCAAGTTGACAAATCTCACATTGATAAAAACTTTAAATATTTTATAAAGAAATAATTTTTTATATAACTTAACAATATAATTAAAGTTAGGATAACCCATACGACAATAGCATAACATAACTGTTTTGTGTGGTTTCAATTGCAAATTTCACATAAAATTTTTTATATCTTGAAATCTAAAACTGCAAAAATTATGAAAAAATAGTCATAAAATAGTTTATATATTTAGGATACTCCGGCGAAAATGATTTGCAAAATGAATATCAAACAACTCCAGAAATAAATGTATGTCCGCACATGTATATTTCTTTAGGAGTTACAATCATATCATTAACATTTTATTTTCATATTTATATTTATCATAAAAAATAGAAAAATCATAGTAATTAAAGTTTATTATTTTTATACTTTCGTGAAGATGGTTTATAAATCGGACTTACAACGAAGTCATAAAAATTGTTCAAAGTTTACAGATAAAATATTTCTTTTTTTTTTTCTAGTATTTATTTATTTTTTATTAACCAATTACTTTTAAAATACTTAAACAGTCAGAATAATATAAAAATATGTCTTAATATAAATATTAAAGCACTCATTGATAAAATATATGCTTGAGCATTGTGGTTGATTCTCATATATACAATACTTGGGTCTTACATATGATATGTATGGAAAGATTCCGTAGAGGGCTCGCAATTTGCAGAAAGAGTGCAAGCTACAGGGAAGAGGACTGGCTGCAAGGAAGAGATTTTTAACAACCTTCAGCAGTTGTTGGAGGTTTTAAAGTCTTGCAACCTGCAAAAAGAGTGTTGGCTGCAGGGAAGAGGACAGAAAATAGGAGCTTTCTAGTCGCATGCAGGGGTTCCGACAGTTTTTGGAGGTTTCGGAGAGGGCCGGCAACCAACGGAAAGAGTGTTGGCTATAGGGAAGAGGACTGGCTACATGATGGAGGAAATTTCCGGCATCTTGCAATCTAGCGGCTGTTGAAAGAGTTCCGACGAAGAAACTAGGGTTTAGGCTCTGATACCATGTTAAAATTACTTGGGGAGAAAACTTGCTTCTATCATTATTCATAAATAGGAAACATGTATATGGAAATCAATCCCGCCATATTTGCAACCTTACTGGGCATATCTCACCTAAATTTGGAGAGAAAATAATTCTGAATAAAAAATAGTAAAGTCATAAAATAGAAAGAGAATAAACCTCAAAATTTTTCTAAGATATCCCGATCAAATTCTTCAAAATTTGAAGATGGTGGCCAGCCCACATAACAAAGGTAAATATAAAAAAAGCCAAATATTCTCATATTTTCACAACTATTATGAAGATTTTAGTCATCATCATCATTTATCTTATCCAAACTACTTAGAATGGGCTTTATGAATCCTCATTTTCCATTTGTTCTAGTTGAGTGTTGCAAAAGATATGAAACATATTCTTCAATGCTAAATTTCTCTCCTCCTCTAATAGATACAATCTTTTACTTCTTGTTGTGAATGTCCAAATTGTCTTTGGTAATCGTTGCAAAATTTAAGCCATGACTAACCTTAGAAACAAACAAAATTCTGTGCTAGATTTGTACTTAAGTTGAAATAACACAAACTTTTCCATTACCTTCACGCTTACACGGATAGAGTTGATTGATGTCTCTATCAAGCATTTTTCTGCTTCGTTTCGACAGATCAACACCTGTTAGATGCGGAAGGTATGCAATTTGTAAATGATCATGTATTTCCATAATCTGGCTATTGGGATCTCCAAAAAGCCCCAAAGCAATGAATCACGATCATGAAATTATGAGAATAAAATTAAAAATAAATAAATGAAACCTCAGCTAAACCAACTTTGATGAAGATTTATGATAATCCTGGTGTTCAATAATTTAACATGGATCCTCAGTACAGAAAGCAAAATTGCATTATTGGAAACAGCTCTACTAATAAATGGAAACTAGTTCTGAATTATAAAACCTTTGAGTATCCAGAAGCAAAAAAGAAGTTATCCCTAATAAGATAAACACTTTGCCAGATTTTTCATCATATATATTGATTAGCCAATGTCATTTAAACCAACAAACTTTTCCAAGAAAAATCTGAAAATTTAGTTCACTTGAAAATGTACCAAAAAAAAAATGAGTGGACAATTTAGAATACCTAAAGTCTGACGTAAGGAGTAAATATAGGGACATAAACTACCAAATAGCTAAATAAACAGTAAACTCTTTATTTGCGACGAAATAATAAAACCTTATTGTCCTTCTATCATCTTTTAACTCATGCACCCTGAAGAAATTAGGTTTTGCGCATTAACATTCAACAAAAAAACTCTTAAATGGCCAACTTCAAAAGAGAGCAACTATCTGTTAAAAAATATAACAGAAATATTCCTTACAAATTTAATAAGGTTAATTCGTTTTAAACAAGAGAAAGTACTAAACTATCTCAATTTACACAATGTGCCTCTGATTTTTTTTTAGTTTTTTCTAATGTGCCTCTGATTTTGAACTAACAGGGCTTACTAAAAAAAGGAGTACTTTCTTAAGGATTGTTGTTATGGGGTCAACTTCCTAAGAAAATAAATTGAGAATGAGGAAGTTTCTAATATTTCTAAAATGAGAAAAAGATGACACTTCTAAGTTAAAGCAATTTGCTATTCTTCACAGCTGAAAGCCTAAAATATGTTTTCTATCAAAATAAGTTCGTAACAATTTATAGATGAAGCATAAAAATATACATCTCACATAAAACCCAGATGAAACAAACACAAAATACAGATGAGGTATATACATAAGAGTGAGAAAGTTACTTACCGGATTCAACAATAACTCCGTGCTAGTCCTGAGAATTATAAAATGAAGAACAAATTGAACAACTGAACATCATATTTGCAGATTGAATATTAAAAAGTAATAAAATAACCATAGCAGATCCAATAGTTGTGATTGGATGCTGATTAACAAAAAATTAGGAAACCTAAAAATTAAATCTACTACAAAGCATCGGCTAATATCAGTTTTCTGCAAATTAGTACATTATTTGCAATATGATTTAATGAAGGCAAGAAGGTCTACCCCTACATTAATTAAAGTTAATCGATAAACTATATTCTGCTAGCATTGGACTTCCCATATTACATGATCTTATCAGATCCAATCACAGTAACTGGAAGCCGGTTAACAAAAGAACAAGGATAACCCAGTATCGAAACTACTAGAAAACCACAGTTAACATCAGTTTTTTGCACATTAACACAATCTTTGCAATATGATTTAATGAAAGCATGCAAGTCTGCTCACATATTAAAAAATTTTAACTAAATTTAGTAGGTGGAGGAGAAAAGGGTTGTGCCTGGTGTGTGAATTCCCTGCCAATGCAATGTCTGGTGAGCATTGAGGTGTTAAATTTAGTAAATCATTCAAATATTTTAAGAATAAACGCTTGAACAAATGTTATGCATCCAATTTAACCATATATAACCAGAATGAAAAACTGAATATGCTTGAAAAAGACAACTGCAACAACATTTTGCTCTGTCTAATAAAATTTAAAACCCAAAACTTACTTCAGCTCGACTTCAGGTTTGTTATGCCTTTCAACTTCTTGGCAAGGAAAATTCTACAAATAAAATCACAAACAGCCATGTAGTCACTTCTAATTTCAAATATTCTACGACAGAGGAAGATATTAGTTATGTGATCAAGTAAAAATTCTGACAAACATAGTCTAATAGAAAACTGCTGTTAGAACCAAACTTTATCAGCAAAAATGAAAGCGAAAGCGTCATTGACCTGGATTGACATCTAAAATCATATATTTTTAGCTACTTTCAAGTTTTTTAATTCTACTAGAAGGAAGAGTAAAAGATTATGACATGGTAAAACAAAAGTAAATTGTATATTTATTTAAAGAGAAAGTTAGGAAGTATGGGCATTTCTAGAAGCCCCTCTCTGAATGTCTGATACAGCGGAACATGTTTTGACTTTGTCAAGCACACTTATAGAGGTTAACAAACCCTATTTCAATAAAAATAAATTAAACAAGGCCTATAAATGAGCCAGACACTTTTTTTGGTAGGCTTTAAAGGGATTCATTTGGAGAGTTCTAGAAAAGAAAAATGTTAATGTAACTTATAATCAAGTCATTAATATATGTATACTAGATCTCTTACTTGTGTTCGAACAGAAGAAGGATGGACCAAGTATTTTCCTGTTTCTGTTGGATTACGTTAGGGGTCGGCTTTAAGCCCATATTTTTTTGCTAGTTATGGATGTTCTTACAAGATATTTACAGGAGGATGTACTTTAGTGTATGTTATTCGTTGATGGTATCCAGATAAGACTAGAGAAAGAATTCAGAAAAAGCTTGAATTATGGAGACCAACTTTAGAGTCTAAAGGCTTTTGTTTGAGTAGACCTAAAATTGAATACATGAAATGTAATTTTAGTAGTAGTAGATCTAGTGGTGCGGTTATAGCAATGGGTGATCAAGTCATTAAAAAGAGTGAATGTTTTAGCTATCTTAGGTCTATTGTTCAAAGTGATAGTGATATGAATGGGGATGTTATTAGTAGAATTCAAGTTGGTTGGTTGAAGTGGGAGAATGCATCAGCCCTATGGTGTGATAGAAAAATATCACTTAAACTTGAAAGAAAATTTTACAAGATGGTGGTGAAACTTGCAATGTTTTATGGCGCAGAATGTCTGTCTTAAAAAAGAAGCATAAACTAAGTTGAATGTTACCTAGATGAGAATGCTTAAGTGGATGAGTGGATTTACACATAGAGACAAAATGTGAAATGAATATATCTGTGAAAGGGTTAGTGTAGCTCCAGTGGCAGACAAGATTGGAGAGAGTCATCTTACATAGTTTGGCCACATTAAAAATCGACCATCTGACGACCCGTTAGGAAGGTAGATGTTTTAATTTTGACTTGTGTTAAGAAAGGTAGAGATAGAACTAAAATATTTAGGCATGTCGTATACAAAATGATCTTAACTCATCATAATTAAATGAAAATATGACACTCAATAGGACACAATGGTGAAAAAGGATTCATGTAGCCTACCCCACTTTGTGGGATTTGTTGTTGTTGTTGTTGTGTTTTTCAAGGGGATCCATTGTGGCCATGGAACCATCATTGCAAGGAGACGGAAGCTCACATAGTGTAAGAAATTCTCTAATCAAAGAAGGGTAAATCAATTACTAACTACCACAAGATGCCTTCATATTAAGGAAGCCCATTGGGAATTTTTGTAACTACTAGAGGTCTTATTGGTCATGTTTTTGAATTATAAAAGCAAAGATAATGAGACCATCTGATTCGGAATTTTTATCAAACCATTCCCAATTGCATGTTTGCGGGTGTTGTGTGTCCCGAAACATATAAAAAATTCAAATTGGCCTAGATGCACTCGAAGTGCTCACAATCAAGTCAATAAGCAAACAGGCCAAATACCAAAGGTTTAATTGTTTGCCAGCAAGCCAAACCTAAAAAAGATTGGGGTTGCCTAAGCTTGCTTGTGTGAAAATTTATATGCAACTCCGAACATGTCATGTCAAAGGAACAACGGGAATGGGTTCTGGAACCACAGTTTAGTGATTATTCATTACTTCTGAAGTATCTTAAAAGCAGCAAAAGATAAGCACTAAAACTTTTCATGCAGGAGCCTACTTTTGTTCAGCTTCAGAAAATGCAATAGATTTCTATATCCNACATATAAAAAATTCAAATTGGCCTAGATGCACTCAATCAAGTTAATAAACAAACAAGCCAAACACCAAAGGTTGAATTGTTTGCCAGCAAGCCAAACCTAAAAAAGATTGGGGTTGCATAAGCTTGCTTGTGTGAAAATTTATATGCAACTCCGAACATGTCATCTCAAAGGAACAACGGGAATGGGTTCTGGAACCACAGTTTAGTGATTATTCATTACTTCTGAAGTATCTTAAAAGCAGCAAAAGATAAGCACTAAAACTTTTCATGCAGGATCCTACTTTTGTTCAGCTTCAGAAAATGCAATAGATTTCTATATCTCATTCTAAATCCCAGTTTACCCCAAAAAATAAAGTTTCCTGCCCCATCACAGTATAATCATTAAGCAAAAATTGCGTACCTGCAAGCACATTGCAGCTTCAAGAGTGTTTCGGATGCATGTCAAGTACAAACGAAGGTTGTTTGCCTAAATTTAAACAAAAATCCAACTACTTTAATAATCTAGGGTNTCACAGTATAATCATTAAGCAAAAATTGCGTACCTGCAAGCACATTGCAGCTTCAAGAGTGTTTCGGATGCACGTCAAGTACAGACGAAGGTTGTTTGCCTAAATTTAAACAAAAATCCAACTACTTTAATAATCTAGGGCNCGGATGCATGTCAAGTACAAACGAAGGTTGTTTGCCTAAATTTAAACAAAAATCCAACTACTTTAATAATCTGGGGCAGAAACACATACAGTAATTCCAGTATAAAATGAGGCAAATGAACAAGAAAAGTAGATGATTAAGAAAAAGGGGTTTTTAAATAACAAGCGGGTTTTACATATCTCACTTGAAATTCGTGTAAAAAATGAAAAAGAGTATAGAAGATCTGCAACAAGAATCAGAAAAGGACTNCACTTGAAATTCGTGTAAAAAATGAAAAAGAGTATAGAAGATCTGCAACAAGAATCAGAAAAGGACTAAAAAAGTTTTAGAAGGATGACGAAAGAGGATCCTTTACGGCAATGGTTAGGCAGGTAAAGGGGCGTGCCGACATTTCGGAGCTAAGAGTTGGTTAATGATTGGAAAAGCTATTGATTTAGAATGATCGCATACCATTAGGGCGAAGCTGCAGCCTGCAGTTCATCCGCAGGCCTCCGTTGAAGTAAGCTCGCCGGAGGAGATGGAGATGTACGTTTTAAGTATTAAAAAAAAAAGACGAATTGCTCGATTAAAATTCCAACTGTTCTTATTTATTTTATATCTCAAATTTAAATTTTAATATTTATTTGGGAATTTTTACATTATAGCATTAGAAATGTTATAATTTACATGTCTCACATTTTCAAATTCGATTTTATTAAATACTCACTTCCGTGTGCACTTCCATCATTGTCATGGTGATTCTTTCGTCACCGAGCCAATCCCAATGAAAAAAGAGGAGAACGAGGAGAGTTTTGGAGGTCTTTGTACATCATGATAGTGTCGTCATTGAATTGACGGAGGAGGTCGTCGTCATTGAACCCAAGGCGTAGAAAAATGGGAGTTCTTGAGGTCTTTGTTCACAGCTATATCTAAAACAAGAAATGTGAGACTAAATAACTATGTCATAAAATAATAAAAGAAAAAACATAAATTAGCATTAGTAACAAATAATTTAAATTTTGTGTAGCTATGTTATTAAGTTTCATAAGAAGAACTCGTTGTCGAAAATGAACCTAAAATTTCTTCTTCACTCTCTCATCATCCTCATCCAAATCATGAGCAAACTCTTAAAACATCTTCGTGGTATCCTCGAACACAATCATTTCATCATTTGTGCCACCATGAATACTAAAATTTGACATATTTTCCTCTTGATGAATTGATTCTGCCAAAATAAAAGAATCAAACTTTACATATCGTCTTTTTAATTTGAGTCTAGTGATATCATAAGGCGTGAGTGTTCGAGTTTCTCAATTCGAAACAAGATCAAACCACAAACAGTTGAGCAAGTGAACAATGTAGCTGGTATTACTTTGATACAATAATTGAATGACTTCGTTAACTACATCGTAATAACAAATCTCACTGTCTGCGTGTGTTTCTTTTAACAGCGACACCATAGTTATATGCCATTTTCGCTTCACACCATAAACTCGTATAGAATGTATAAACTATTACATCAAATATTTGTCATGTTGTCACACTATGATAAGGTCATATGCAAGATCTAATAATCTCTTATCAGTGATTTTGTTAGTTATATTGTGAACTAATAACAAATAGAGATGTATCATTAGTGTAACTTTAAATGCGATGATAATATTACGCACATGTGATCAAATCGGGACACATTTATGACAATGTAGAACTCAATTGCAATGTCGTGCACTCAGCAAGAATGTCCTTTGTATATCTCATCAAACATGGATACCAGCACATATTTTCCTCGATGTATTATGATTGGAGCGGAGCGGAAGGATGAGAACTATAGGAGTTTCGTACGCCACCTTCTGAGCTAGCTCTAATGACAAATGTATTGTAAACGCTCCTTTAGAAAGGCGGTGGATTTTCAGCGAACCCATGAGAGAGAGGGAAAAGGGAGAAGGAAAGTCGCTCATGAGGCTTTCAGGCATAGGGGAGACGAGCGAGAGGGGGAGACGGGCAGAGAGAAAATAAAATTTAGAAGTGTGAGATGAGTAAATTAGGTCATTTGTGTCAAATTTGTGTAGATTTAACTTGATGCTAATAAGAAAAGTATTTGTGACATTTTTTTAATGCAAAACCCATAGCAAATCTAAAAGAAGTTTTTTGTCATTTTCGGAACACTCACACTAACAAATTGTCTGACACAAATCAGATGCTAATTCCGATGCAAATTTTATAAATTATTTTTCCTCGATTAGCAGTCACAAATCCAACACTAATAGTTGCGTCAAAAATATCAGATGCTAATTCTATCGACTCCTAAAGTGATTGATCATGGAGGAAAGTAATTTAAATCCATTTAACCTTATATATTAGGGAAAATGGAAACAACCTAAATTTAACGGTATCATTAGAGATTGTTGTACTTGAGGGTCATAAAAATCGATAGGAAACTAGTTATATATAAGTTAATCTCATATGGGTGACCATCTCAATTGACTAGGACCATTTGGATAACTACAAGTTTGAACTGAATATTATTTGGTTGGATGGTTGGTCTAAGAAAATACTATATTGAACTCTCTCTATCATAAAATTTGTGAAGTCCCTAAGCAGTGTAAGTTGATTTTTTCTTGTTGAGGATTTGCAATATCTCCTTAAAATTTTGTTAATCTTTTTTAAATTTATTAGTTTTTTTAATAATTCTATTAATTTTTAGGTCAAACAACACTAGTTCTCTATGTTCGACCATATACAAATAATACCGAATCTACATAACTTTGAATTACAAAATAATATATTAACCAACTCAAGAATTAAATATCAAGAAATACACATGTAAGTGGGTATAATACAAAACATGTAAAACAATTATGAATAGGGTTACAAAACAATACAAAACTATGATACCTGTGATGTAACACTGGGACTTTGTCATGATTTTTTTAGAAAATGCATGGAATCGCATAATTAACTACATAGGGATACTGAACATAAGTAACAAATATGAAAATATGATTTTTTAAACATAAGTAATAACAAATGCATCAGAATAATACTGTGAACAACTTAAAACATAATAGTTTAGATAAGGAATAGAGTTAATATACTTATGTTAATCTTCAAATTTCCAAATCGTACGATTATATTCGACGACAGTGCGCGCAAAAAATTTGAGTCAACTTTTGCATAGGAACATAAAAGTGCATGTGTTGTTCAAATAATACAGTGAATTTGAGTTAGTAAACTTTCCCACAATGAAATTTGTGATTTTCTAATAAGAAGTTTAAATGTCATCTTGAAATCCTATTTTCTATTGAAATATTAGATTTTCCAAAGGTAACTATGAATATTTTTTTAAAATAATAATGTTGAAAATGTGAGAAACATTTGAATTTGTAATTTGTATCATAAAAATTTCTAAATATGTATTTTCATATGAAATTATTATTTTCAATGAGTAAAAATGGTTTCTAACCTTTATCAATAATTAAAAATTCTACTTTTAAGATCCCTAATGGCATATGTCTATGAAAATTGCTAAATTAAAATGAAAGAAAAATAAATTGGCATGCTATGTACAATACATTATGAAAAACAAATTCATTAGAAATTGAAATACAAAAGAAATAATATTGTATGCTAAAAAATGGTTTGAATAAATCTTGAGGCAATCTAATGATTTGTAGTAAAAGAAATAAAATGAGAATCATCCATCTGGAAGAAAGGCTATGAGTAGTCATAAGCCGACCAGCTGGGGACCCCCAGCTCACTAACAACTCGTTGAACGACAAGAGCCACTCAATCAACCAAAGAACCACCCAAACCAACAAGAGATAAAACTATATGCTTTATGATAAGACACATGTGTAGTACCCCTAACAATCTCATAAGTTTCAACATGAGACTCTCCTCAAAAATCTCAAGAAATAACTAAGGAACAAGCTAGATTAGTATACTGGGGAATTGAGAGCAGCTGCCCATCAATGCCAGCTCCGTCGATCTGGGAGTATTTTATTGACACACCTTAAAATTAAGTATTTTTTATGTGTACTTCATGCTCATTTTTAAGGATATTTCTCTTTAATGAAAGATATATTGTGTGTTTTTTATTTTAGGTACAAGAAAATATAGTTTATGAGCAAAAGAAGCATGAATCCATAGAACAAAAAGTGACCTGGCACCTAGGTGCCTGGATGTTCGAGAAGGCTGACATCTAGGCGCCGAAAAAGGTTATGCATATATTCAAGGAATTTGGATGAATTTCGGAAAGGTGTCTTAAGTAACCTTTGATGATTTTTAGAGATTTATCGATTTTTTTACCACCATTGGAGTGGGCAGCCATCATAGTGAGAGTGCGGTTAGTCTTTGTGATTGTGAGTACATGTGGAGTCTTGTGTGAGTTTTGTGGAGTCAAGTTCAGTCAAGAAACTTCAGATAATTGTTTGGCGAAAAGTTTGAGATAAATAATTGTACTTTTGTTTAATTTTTGTGTTATAAACTTAGTTTTTGTTATATATTGTGTTTTGTTTTGTCATCCTTATAAATTCTGAGTAGTTTTATTTTCTTTCTCGTTACAATAAGAAGTAATCATGTGTGGGGTTAGAATATTTTGAAGATTTATTTTATTTAATAAATTCGTGATGGTATTTTCTTCGGTTCTTATTTTGCATTACAAACTGGTCATTTGTGAGGTTAAAATCCGTTGTGAAATATAATGATTTGGGAGAGACATGATTTCACCTAACTAGTGAGCACCACACCAAACTTTGGATGAAGGGGAAGTTACGTCCAAGGGGGAGTGCAAATAAACATGGAGATAAGTTTTGTTGGGCGTATAATTAATGATTCTAGAGTGACAGACTAGATCCTTTATCAGTTCAATCTTTAGTTCGGGATCTGAGGCCTGATTGGTCTTAATGGAGAGGGTCAGTAGATAGTCTAGAAGTGAGAGACTAGAATCTACTCAATACAACTATATCAATCAGTGACTTAACTTGAGATTAGTCAATGTTCTTTATGCTTTCGGGAGAGGGTAAATAATAGGTTCAATTTGTCACAAAATCTCATTTTCATCTTTAAGCGTTTGATTTCTACACTTATTATAATCTCTTTGCAAGGGGAAAGACTTTTCATTATAATCACACTTCCTTACACGTCTGTAGTTTACGAAATTATGCACTTACTTTTAGCTTTAATCTAGAATTAGTAAACTTTAGTTCATACCCTTTTACAAACAGTTCGATAAAATTCTCATATGAGTTTTTTTTGCAGTTTACGTAGAAATATTTCTAAGTTGACGTAAAAATGCACTTATTTCCTATGGGTTCGATATTGGGTTTTTAAGGAAAACTCTATATTACTTGAAATGACGTGTATACTTGCATAGTACCCCTAGTGTATAAGTCATAAATTAATTGTATATCACCTTTATTTTGCACAGTAGATGTTGAATATAAATTGAGTTAGGCTTTTTGCCATCTTTTATAACTTAAAAAATTGCATAATTGCAGGCCGGGCTTCTTTTTGTTGAGGGCATGACCAGTCGGTATATTTCTAATGCTCTCAACTCTCAGAAGATGAAGCATTGAAAAACTTAACTTTAGTTGTTGACCTTATTTTACAAGCCTTAAAATTGGAACCAGCCGACCATCTCAAATTATACGTATCACCCGCCTCCACTCAGGATGAAAACATGTGGCTGAATAGGTCAGTAAACCATAGGATCCTCATTTATAGATAAAAAATAGCATAAATCATCATCATCACAATTGAGTTCGGCTTGATGTGCTTTTGGATGACCCCTGTTTTGGCTAAAAATTGCCCTAAACTTCTGACATATGGGCAGACGCAGTCCATACCACAACTAGTCGCTATAGATCACCAAGTGCTTATCTAACATATCAATAGCCCTCTCATTTGATAAAACTCAGAGAAAAAAAGAAAGTAAGCATACAAATGAACACCTCAACCCTTATTTATAGGGACCCAATAGAAGTAAAAATACTACGCAAGGATCTCTGAAGGAAACATCAGGTAAACACAAAAATTGAGACAAAAAGAATAAATAAGATATTTTATTTTAATGATAAGTTAATTACACTCAAATTTTAATCTGACAACATAAATTTTACAAACTAGACATCGACTGCGGTAGCGCAAAGCAAACACTTCCTAATTAGGCCTCTATACAACATTTGACTGTCGAGCTTCAGATGGTTCACTCATCATCAAAATGAGCTATTTGAACAGAAGTATTTTCTCTGAGTTCAAAAACCTCTCAACAAAGATTGAAAACCTCCTTAAGCATCTCCTCTAGCACCGTACGAAGAACCTCATCTCACAGAACCAAAAAAACTTCTATCTCATCCAAACGACAAGTCAATGTTGTTGGGAATATCCAGAGTCCCTTAAGTATTTCCTCGTAGGTGCCCACAGAATTAGCTAGATGGTTGACCGTGTTCTCTTCATTACTGACTGGCGCTTGGAGCATTGGAACCGCTAGAGTTAGATTTCTATTATTGTCAGCAATTAATAAACCTTCTATTTGAGCATCTTCTTCTATAAGAAGCAAAAAAAACTTACGAGATTAAAAATCTATGTAATAATAGAGATGAAAATACTTACCCAAGATCTGATCTACCTTGGACCAGGTAGCTTTACCTACCTTTAACAATGAAATGTTATTAGCTGGTCCCTTCTCATCAACCAGCTGATTATGCAGCAGTTGACAGGGGAGAACTCACAGTCTTAGGCGAACCTAGAGCCTCAACAAGAATTTTTGTTAACAAGCTGATAGTTGAACCACCCAACTTCTTCTTAATGTCGGGTTGGCCCTTATCTAAAACCTCCAAATCCAATCATACTGCTTCTATTTAACTAGCTCATATGGCTTCACCTTCCCATCCACCTTTTCTCCCACATCTTTTTCCTTAATCCGCCTTTTGATCTTCACTCAGAGAGAAGCGAACATCTTCACCCATTTAACTATATTCTTTCTCCGCAAAGACAACACAAAAGCTGAGTGGAAGCAGGGAGGGACAAACTCAAGATACTGAGAACCATTCACTACGCTTTATATATAGGGGTCACGAGCATAAAAATCTAGTGAGTCTAATCATTTCATTAAATTGTAACTATTAAGATTTGATTTATTACATAAAACTTTTCATGTCCTTATCACAACTGTCATTATCAATGATCAAGAAAATTGGAAAACATAATATGTACACCCATGTCAACGTGAATCTCAAGGCAATCTAACATTCCATATTAAAAAATTATAAAATGAGGATCATCTCTTTGACAAAAAACTACGAGTACTCATAAAGTTGATTGGCTAAAGACCATCAATTGACTAACAACCAATCGACTGAAGGGTTGATGACCGATTAAAGGCTAATCAAACAACCAAAAGGCCATTCAGACCAATAAGAGACATGAATCCATGCCAATAGCTGGAAAATGGTCTAGTACACCCAACAATGTCACAAGTATTAACATAAGGCTCTCTCAACAACTCTCCAACAAATCTCCAATGATCTCTAAAAATAACCAAGGAACTAGCTGGTCGACTGATCACCTTAAGGCCAATCAACTTCCTCTCTTAAAGTTGACCGACTTTTTAGGGTGCAGGTTGACTGAAATTTAGGCAAAATAATCCAGCTACTCAAAGACCTACAAACAAAAGGTCCAGTAAATTAAAAGATGCCGAAATTAGTTACAAATACGGAAAGACATGACAATAAACAATAATGTTATATAAGACCTCTCTTAAAGCTGGGACAAAGATATAATTTTTCATATGTGGCCCTCTATCTTCTCTAAATAGAGGCTTCATGGCATGTATTGATGGCTTTTGACCTCTCCTGTCTCTCTCTTGTAGGGAGATCTCTCTCCCCTTCACTCTTGCAACCCCCTCAATTACAATATATAAAATGAGTCAAAGATGAGAAATACGTCTCTATGGGCAAGTTCATGTGTGCACTTTTATTTATTTTTCCCTTTTTGTCTCTCTTTATCCACTTCTCCCTCGAGATTTCTACCATTCCAATAATTGGACGTGCCTCACAAGACAAATTTGGATTAAATAAATATATTTCATTCATTTCATAAACATTTTAAATATTTTACAATAAAAAACATGAGAAGAAGGACAAGTGTACAAAAGAACTACGGTTCCTTAATTTGTTAAAGATTGAAGCATGAACATTCCTCTCCAAGTACTTTGCTCTTTCTTGCCTTCTCCTCTCCTCGCTAGACTAGGTAACACTCACTCCTTCACTCTCTTTCACCCACCTTCACAAAACTCTCACCCACTCCACTCCCTTTACTAATGTTCTCCCTCCATTTAAGTTTTGTTAGTTTCTCTAACTACAATTTCCCACTTCAAATTGAATTTCAAAATGAACTATTTTGGTTGAGCCATAGCATTGAGATGCTCCTAAAGTAGTGCGATGTGAGTTTGTGGCACCATGCTATGAGACACTTTGGTAAAAGCACTAAGACATCTTAATCTCCATCTTTTGGCTCTCTAGTGTTGATGACATTGTGACGTCCTACAGAATAGCTCTGCAATACTTTATGCTGCCATGTGTTGCCCAAAGTCTGACGCTGAGACACCTTGATATCAAAGAAGTTGTGAATATTTCTAGCATAATGTCTACTNTTAAGTAGAAATATTTCTAAGTTGACGTAGAAATGCACTTATTTCCTGTGGGTTCGATATTGGGTTTTTAAGAAAAACTCTATATTACTTAAAATGACGTGTATACTTGCATAATTCCCCTAGTGTATAAGTCATAAATTAATTGTATATCACCTTTATTTTGCACAGTAGATGTTGAATATAAACTGGGTTAAGCTTTTTGCAATCTTTTAGAACTTAAAAAATTGCATCATTGNCCCCTAGTGTATAAGTCATAAATTAATTGTATATCACCTTTATTTTGCACAGTAGATGTTGAATATAAATTGGGTTAAGCTTTTTGCAATCTTTTAAAACTTAAAAAATTGCATCATTACGGGTCGGGCTTCTTTTTCTTGAGGGCATGACCAGTCGGTATATTTCTAATGCTCTCAACTCTAAGAAGATGAAGCATTGAAAAACTTAACTTTAGTTTTTGACCTTATTTTACAAGCCTAAAAATTGGAGCCAGCCGACTATCTCAAATTGCACGTATCCACCCGCCTCCACTCAGGATGAAAACATGTGGCTGAATGGGTCAGTAAACCATAGGATCCTCATTTATAGATAAAAAATAGCATAGATCATCATCATCGCAATTGAGTTCGGCTTGATGTGCTTTAAGATGACCCCTGTTTTGGCTAAAAATTGCCCTAAGCTTCTGACATATGGGCAGACGCAATCCATACCACAGCTAGTCGCTATAGATCACCAAGTGCTTATCTAACATATCAGTCACCCTCTCATTTGATAAAATTCAGAGAAAAAAAGAAAGTAAGCACNTTTAATTATCTTAAAAAATAAATATAATTAATATATATTTAAATGAATATCAGCAGTCCCGCCAAATATATATTTTTAAGAATATATAGAAAAAAATATACTTTATAATAAACATTAAATAGACCGTTAATTTATTATAAAATGAGTATCCAAATATATAATTTTAAGAATATATAGAAAAAAAAAACATTATAATAAATCATCAAATCGATAATTAAATTATTATAAAATGAGCATCTAATTATATAAAGGCTGAGTGAATCCATGTTTAAATTTATCATTAAATTTATTTATTAAAATTAAAATTTATGTTATTTTTTTGAAAATAAATAAATAAGAAAAAAAATATATACATATCACATAATTTCTATGCTTTTAGACATGTAACACTTAAAATTTGCTATTTATATATATGGCATTTTGGTGTTAAATTATAAGGAATTATGTGAATTTCATTTAAAAAATCAGTATAATATTATTTTTGATATAATATCAAATATTTGAATTTTATGTTCGAAAATAGGGGTGTAAACGAGCCGAACACATACTCAACTGGTGTTTGATTCGTTTATATTTCGAGCTCAAAAAGTGTGTTCGTGTTCTGCTCGTTTACTTAGCGAGCTGAATCAATTATATATATATATATATATATAATTGATTAGTAGTATTTCGAGTCAAAACGTTTTATTCGTATTGTTCATGCTCAACTTATTAACGTAACAAACGAGCCGAACACGTGTTGTTCGTAAACAAAAAAATCCATTTGACAGCCCTAATCGTAAATATAAAAAGTTATATATATAAAAATCAAGACTTTAGCCCCCGACCTCCACGCGTGCATCGAGATTCTGCACCTTCCCGCATTAAAAGAGGACGGACGTTAGCCTTGTCCCAACGCATGGGACCCACCACCTCCACAGACCGCAGCCCTCATCCTTCCACACTTAAAAACTTTTTATTTTGTTTTAAATAATTAAAGAGCAAATACGTAAATTAGTTGTGTCCAACATTGAAATGTAAATGCTTGATGATAAATTTCAAAATGTTTTTCAAAAATAATTTTCAAGAATAAACAATAAATTTTACTTTTATAATGCACAAATTTTTAATACCATATCAAATGAGTTAGTATGATAGTTTAAAAAATGATATATCACTATATATTAAATACATAAATTCATAGGATTATTAAAAAAATATAAATCTTCAAAAAATTTAATCAGATATGCACTGTGATATTCGCCATCAAATTTTTAATTTTACGATCGATGAGTGCTGGTCATCAAACACAATGGATGAACCCGAGCCAGGTGAATTGCTACCGGTTTGAAGCGATCAACCACGAGCTGTTGATTAACGCATCGTTACTCAAATGGACGACACATATCTGACTTGTGGAAAATGGTCTCCTTAACAGTGGCATTAAAGGCAAATTTTAGAAGACCCGGGGCGACACATGGAGCAATACATGAACCATTGCACTCGATAAACAACTTGAACTCGAATCAATTAAGACTTGATCAAGTTCGTTCAAATCATTGAATAAATAAGCGTGAACAATTTTTAAAAGCTTGAAGCTTAAATGAACTAAATATGAACATAGCCGAACTTTTTCATTTATATTCACGAACAAATTAGTTTGTTGTTCAACCGATAGCTAGTTAAATACTCGATATTAAGCTCAATGTTAGCCCGTATCATATATGATATATTATTTAAATAAAACTAATTTAATTATAATATTAACTTGTTTGTTGGTAACTTGTATAAAATTAACAAATAGCTCGATGGTTTGGTCGATGCTTAATATGACAAAACCATGTAAGATGATTCAAATATTTTCTGCAACTGAAGCCATATCTTTCATGGATATATTCATTCTACATTTTATCTTCATGTATAGAGCCACTCATCTAATTAAGCATTCTCATCTCAACAACACTTATGCTTCTATTTCAAAAACCAACATTCTGTGCCACACATCATTGCATGCCTCACCACCATCTTATAAAATTTTAATTTAAGCATGAGCTATATTTTTCTATCACATAATAGACCTGATGCATTCCTCCACTTCATCCAACCAGCCTGAATTCTACTAATAAAATCCTCATCTATGTCACCATCACTTTGAACAGTAGACCCAAGATATCTAAAACATTCACATATTTTAATGATTTTATCACTTATAGTTACAACTCTGTCATTGAACCACTACTACTAAAACTGCATTCTATGTATAAAGTTTTAGATCTACTCAAACAAATGCCTTTAGACTCCACTGTAATACAAACTCTATGCTTATGTGTCAGAAACTAGATGCTGATGAAAACATTAAAATTTTTCTTTGCTACATAAAAAATAAAAACACATTCCTATGAGGAAAAATAAAGAAAATTTTTAATTCATTAAATTTCTTCAAGAATAAAAACTGCCCATAAAAAGAGAAATATTAAAATGATAAGTGATTATTTACATGCTGCTATTTAAATCCAAAATTATTTAAAAGTGTTAAACTAGAAAATTTGAAATTTTTTTAAAATATATAAAATAATGTTTAAGAACTAATTTAATATTGTTAAAATTATTAGATTAAAATGCCCATCTTATTTATGATTTATTTTTAAATGATTTAGAAGTTAGAAATGTGGCAGTCAAAATTTAAGTTTGTGGGCAGGATAAAGGTCTGATAGTAAAAATTGCTACTTTCCATTACTTCTCCATGCCTCTGTGGTCGCTGTCTAATAGAAATAAGAGAAAGCGGTCGAGGGCGATGATGGAGAGAAGTTGAGCAGTCTCCCACTACCTTCTCGTTCATCCTTTCTCTCGCTCGCTCTCGGTCCATATTCCATGGATTCCGATGGGAAAAGCATCTGTAACAAGTGAGTTTTCTGTCTTCTGGATTTATGGCTGATATCAGATGTTTGGATCGGTGCATTGGGGGTTTTGTGATTGGGATGAGTGGTTTGATTGATTTCTGTTTAATGAAATTTGCAATGATGCTATATGCATGCTTTATCTGGTTCTTAATATGCAGTTGGAATGATGGAATCGATTGGGGTGCGTTGGTTTTCTTGTATTGTTGATTTTGTTCTTGTTTTTGTTTGAAAAGTATTTTATAAGAGAATTATTTATTATAGTTTGGATTTCTTGCATCTGTTGGCTAGAATGAGGACTGAGATGTTGCCTTGTGTGCTAGAATGTGTGGCTCAATGGTTGGAATTAAAATGAAGAATCACAAGATACTGGATTCGAGAGCTCATCCTGCCAGAAAATGAAAAAAAAAAAAAGAAAAGAAATGTTGTCATGCGGTTAGAGAGGAATGGAAAATGATTATTTTTGTTGTTGATGTATTTCAAGCTAAATTTGATCGAAGAACTTGTTTATTGTGATATATATCTATATACATTTTACCTTTTATAGCTCAAAAACCAACCTCTTTGAATAATACACATCATGTGAATATAGCTTTTAAAAACCATTAAATTATCTGAGTTTAGTGCTATACAAAATCTTCAATTGCTGAAAGAAAATTAAATGGGTTTCAAGTTCATCTTGATACAATTTGTATCATGATATCACGACACAGTTATTTTTTTTTTTCCAATCACTCTAGGGCTATTAGTTATTTACTTCCACTTTCGTGATCGTTGCTGAAAAAATGTCATTCTTGAATAAATGTGAATAATTGTTGAAACGTAATTCCTACATTTGTAGTTGCTTTTTTCCTTATAAATTCTACAAGTCGAAGATCCATTTGCTTTGTTCACAAATTTGACTTGTAATTTTACATATATTACTCAAACTTGACTTGTAATTTTACATATATTACTCAAATATTGCTTTCCCTACACATCGAATGTTGAAAACCTATTAAATAGGAGGTTAAAAGTTGAGCCTCACTCTTTCAATAATAATGAATCATATTTTGACAAATTTTGATTGATTTGGGTCACATTAATTTATTCTTTTTGATAGAGATCTTGTAAAATTTTAGAGCTTTTTATATTAGTTCTATCTTTCACTCTCCGTTAGACTTGTTTTGTGCAAGTTAGTAAAGTTTTGGTATAGCTCACAAACATATTTCGATCAATTTTTGGTATAGCTCACAAACATATTTGTGTAAGATACGGCGAGAGATCCATTAACTTCAGCGAAGGCTTACAGACATTGAGGATGAAATTCAATAGGAGGTTATCGTCAATCATGATCGAGAGAGTTGAAGGGGGGAACGAAATAATTTGAGGATAAGTGGGAGACACAGTACTAGTTCCTACTAGCTTACTACAGACTGAAACTTCACAAGGGTTAACCTTAGGTTCTTATAGCCAAAGTGCACTCAGAGGAACACCCAAGAATACCCCATTGGAGGGCAAACTGATTTAGAGTAAAGAATAGGTGAGACCAGGTTGCATCCCTAAATCTTTCACAGCCAGAAAGAGTTGTACGTGTCATGGATTTGGGCATGTGGAATCAGAATGCACCACCAATGGAGAGATCTGTTTTACTGAGTAGAGTGTTGTTGAAAAATTTAGCAATGACACAGTTGATACGGGAGAAGATGAAAACTTTCGGGAGGAGTCTCTACTTGAGCTAGCAAGAAAATGACACCACTAATTCCAGTGGACCCTGAGATCAAGACTTCAGTTGAGATTAATGCAAGGGTCAGGTTCAAGGGCAATACTGTAGGGCTTCTTTCTCTGGGGGAGGTGGGTGAGTTGGATGAAGATTATGAAGATCCAGTTGATGGAGTTGATGGTTCATCGTACACCTCAAAAAGTTTATACGCTGAAAGAATGATTTTTAAGGCTTAAATGAACTCAATGGTCTCAGAAGCGTGGCCTCGGGTGATGTAATCGGATTTACACTTGGTCATAATTCAAGCGCAAGGAAAAGAGAGCACAATTACAAGCAACTTTCAAGCCAACTTAGCAAAGATTGGAATCATGGTTAGACTTCTGACCACTCGATTGATAATGATTTAGTTTCTAATTTTGAAGACAGTGATAGAATCATTGCAAGAGTTCAAGCAACCAAGTTAGCAGTTTCATAGCTAAAATATGAAGCAAAGTCATTGCAAACCATGTATGATGAATTATCTTCCGAAACACAATATTTTGCTCAACAACTTGCCATGAAGCTTTCTTCAGGAGAGAAACTGGCCAAAGAATTCAACACTCAAATCTGAGTATTGGAAATTCAACATTGTTCTTGATGAGCTAAAGGTATCAGAGAATACCCGTCTATCCATAGTTACTTTTCAAGTTGTGCCAAAGATAGATGGATACCTATTCTAGCAGAATGTGTTGTGTAATGACAACGCCGACATGATCAACTTATCAAGGGACTTGACATCGTGCCACGAAGAGTCAAAAGCTTCTACCGATGAATTCAAAACTCACCCAACCCCGGGAGATTAACGCGGGTGCGAAGAACCCCTTGTGGATGGGGCAAGGGTGCGGGAATGCTCCCGCTCGAACGAGAGCAATGGGCCGACCCTGACCGGCCCAAGGGGTTTCCAAGACGAGCGGCTTGGCCGAGCTTCCTAACGAGGCGAACGACCTTTTGCGTCTCTGTCCGCCTTCCAGTTCCGCCTCTTTTTCGTATGGAAGTATTTTAATGGCTATTTTTTATTTTCTTAACTCCCCACCTCTTCTTTGTTGTGTAGGATGTTTCCTTCTTTAGTTTTTTCATTTCCTTAATCAATGGTAGTCTATATATTACTGTTTTTAGAGAGTTAGGGTAGTTTTTGCTGTGAAGTTGATTTCAGATTTCTTATGGGGAATCATTTTCCCTGTTCTAGGGTTGTATCCGAGGAGGTGATGATACTCCGGCTGTATCCTACTCCGAGGTGGTGATTGTATCTCCCTTTTTATATTCTCTACTCCATCACCTCCTCTTTCCTTAGCCGCCGGCTATCCCCAATCACTTCCCCCTATGCTTCCGCCCCTTTTATGCTGCAATAACCTACTGTCCAGCTCTTTCCCCTCCACTTTTCCTAGCAGCCAGCCGTCCCAACTGCTGCCCCGCTGCTCCCAGCAGCTACCCCACCTTCCCACCAATCTCCACCGCCCTTGAGATATACTCTCGAGGTGTCCATTTGTGTCGTTTTTGTTTTGGTGATGTTATTTCCAGTTTATGTCTGTTTCAAACCCTCTTTTCCTATAAATAATAGTTGATTCTTGTGGTTTGGTCTTTCACCTCAGGCATCATTGATCTGAGCATAACTCATCTTTTTGAGGAATGTGGATCTTGATATCGTTTTTGAACAACTATTTGCACTATAACTTGAAGTTATACTCAATCATAATTAATGCAAACTGCCAATCTGCCTTTACCATTATGATAGGAATTCAATCTAGCACAAGAGGATGTAGTTGAAGAGAAATTTGATTGTGAAATGGTAAAAGAAGATCTCAAGGGCTATTATAGCGAAGTCGTGGAAGTTGGAATGCTATAAGATCAAATTTAATGTTATCATCTATGCCAATCAAGATGTTAATCCATCTCATCAATATTTTTTAATTGATTGCACCAAGATTTGAAGTGGTGCGTTCTTGAGAAACTCAAATGGCTTTTCAAAAGTCAAGTCGCCATAATTCGTAATCATTATATCAAATTAGTTTACATTAGAAACAAAAATGAAAAACTACTTGTTTCTAAGGAAATTTCTTTTCCTTTTTATGTGAAAAATATTTAAATGCAACTAGTTTGCAAATAGACAACTCAAAAACATTGACCAATCCTTGACTTCGCATAAGAGACCAAATAGTTTCTTATAGTAATGCTTGCATAATGGGATCTAAAACATCATCTTTGGAGACAAATTCACAACGAATCCATGGATGAAGTAAGAGCTTGAGGCCCTAATGATTTGACTAATTCGAGGAGCACAACAGACTTCTTCAATAGTATGACTTTATCCTTAATTCATTTAACTCTCATTTAACATCCTTGGCGACTTCACTTGACGTATCGAGGCGACTAGATAAGGAAATAAGTTTCTTCTTCAAGTCACTCAGGTGTCGTAGCTGCTCCAAAAATTTGAAGCTTACCGACTTCTCGATAGTGTTAGTGTTTTCATGCTCACGGTTGGCTTGAAGGGCAAGTATCTTTGCCTTCATTGATTCAAAATCTCGGATTAAATTTTCAAACTGACTTGCCAAAAGTATACCAGTTTGCTTTGCACTCATGACTTTGAACTCTACAGTTCCGTGGTTTCCTTAATCTTTTAATTCTCATGATCAACTTCCTTGTCCTCTTTGTTTAAACTAATGGTCAAATTAGCATATTAGTTTCTTTCCACAACTGAAAACATCAAGGTGTTGGCTGGTTGCCCGCTCCCAGAAATTGGCAAAATGCTTGGCATAGTTGCAGTATCATCAAAAAGCTTCTTTTTTGTCTTCATTCATGATTCCCTAGTGAGGATTTGCAACTAATATCTTCTTCTTTGATAGTCATTCTAATGCGATTACCCATAATGCGTAACTTGGCATCTACATTTTTAACTTTATAATGGCAATCTCCTCAATTTATTTGCTATTTTCTTTTAAGGTAATGTAAAAGGAGACACTTGTGGCTTTCCTCTTCTCTTATTTGTTGTAACTCTCCAACAACTTTGCAACAACTTTTTAGCTACTGTTTTTCTTATGTTTCTTAAAAACCATATATATTTGTTAGGCAATGATATAAGTACATAAAAGGGCATTTATATAGAAACCCCATAACATTAAGATAAGAACACTTATGCACAAAAAGATATAAATTTTATTTTGGATATTAAGATAAGAACACTTATGCACAAAAATATATAAATTTTATTTTGGATTGTCTAGTTTGAAGCTTAATATAAATAGGAGAGAGACGTAATTTTTTTTACTCATTTTTTCCCTTTTTGGTATAAAGAATATTACATTTTTATCAACTAAATAGTTGTTAGTTGGAAGGCTACAATGATAATTAAAGATATGCTGTGGCAAAAATTCATCATTCTATTTACCAAAGAAAAGAGGTTGGGTCGTTTCAAGAACTTACAAAGATTCGTGAGTGATAATTTTAGTATTAGATGATGCGATCGACGACAATGGTGTAATAACTGAAATAATAATAATAATAATAATTGAATGGGAAACAATGATAAACATTTCTTCAGTTTTACATAAAGTCATATCCCATTTCGAACCGAGTGAGCCTGAACGTGAGAGAGACAGGGAAAGAGAGTGTGAGAAGGGAAAAGAAAGAAGAATCAGTGCCCTAATAGAAGAATAGGAAAGAAGAATAAGGAGAAAGGAGGAGATTTGAGTTCTGTGTCTCGCCTTAGTGTTGTCGTTGTGCATGAAGGAATTAGGGTGGTGTGCAATATGCTTATCTGCGCTTGTGGGAGGTCAGACCAAGCCGGTAGTTGAAGTCAGAGATTTGTGTGCAACGCCGCAGGCTAAGGAAGGAGAGAAGCTTGCTGGTCCTTGCGGGAGAAGAAGTCAAGCCTCACGTGCGAAAGACAAGTTTTATGTGGGAAGAGTGGGCACGTGCGAGTCAAGGGAGAGCCGAGTCATGGATTAAGATCAGGTTTTGTTTTACTTATATAAGGAATTTTATTTATTTAATTAGATGTTATTAAAATTGATTTTTAAACATTATTAATGAATTTTAGTGATTAAATCAGGATTAACAATCGAATCAAAGGAAATAGAGTAGCGTGATTGCTTTCAGGCCTAGCATACACACTAAAGTAAATAGGGTTAAGGTTTACTTTAATTACTTATTTAAGAAAATGCTTCAATTTTAAGATAAATTTTTTTCTTAAAATGTTAATAAGAAATTATAAGCAGAAGGATAGAGACTGAATCGAGTCGAATTGTAAAGGGGAATTCAAGGGAAAGAGAAAGACATATAGGCTTCAATTGAGTAATTACTTTCTTATTAGTAGTAAATTAATTTTTATTTAAAAGTTGTATTTTAAGGATAAAGGATTATAATAACATTGATAAAATTAATTTCTAATATCGTTAAAAGCAGATATTTCATTTATGATTTATAATTTGAATGTTTGAAAGATATCTCACAAATAATATGAAAATAATTAAAATATGAAAGTGCATTTAATTGATTTTAAATTGATATCAAATGATAAGTAAATACTTAAGGCAATCAGGATTTATTCTCTTATGGTATTAGTTAAGGGTTCTATTTTATTTGTGTATAAAAAAAAATGAAAATTAGA
Organism: Phalaenopsis hybrid cultivar; assembly: GCA_002079205.1. Taxonomy (NCBI): domain Eukaryota; kingdom Viridiplantae; phylum Streptophyta; class Magnoliopsida; order Asparagales; family Orchidaceae; genus Phalaenopsis; species Phalaenopsis hybrid cultivar. The sequence continues at coordinate 133,847 of JXCR01146768.1, read as the reverse complement.
AAGGTTTATCTTCAGGTGCAAAATTTTTTAGAGTACACACGAGTACAAATTTTTTATGGTACCTATGATTATAATTTTTTTAATGATACCTTCCGGTATGACGGTGATCCTGAGATAAATTCGTAAAGGAAAGATAAATTAAACAATAAATGACTTAAACAAGCATGAAGGACTAATTTAAAATGAAAGTTTACAGCTTGATTAATTAATGAATCATATATTTTTAGACATCAATGCATAACATTCTTATGCTAATTTATTACATATAAGATTGTGATTGTTTACTAGATTGTGGTAAACTTACTGTTTAAATTGATTATTTATTTTGGGTAAAATTTTAGGTTGATATGACTGATAAGAAAGATTTGATTTACCAGATGACATTTAATATTAGGTAGTATGTGATTTGATATAGTCTCATTTTTTTTTTAATTTTTATTTCAAATTAATGTTTTATTATTGTTGGTTGGATTTCAATAATATTTTACTTTCATACTATTTTGTTATTTTAGTTAGATTTGATTTTTTTTAGGGTATTTTGTGATTTTTAGTGAATTTTTTATTACTAGAAGCGTGATAGTTTATTGTATAATTTAAAAGAAAGATTAATACCGCCCGACCGTAATTTTTGATTTAGTTAATTCTAAGTTATCAGGTCGGTCTTTACCAGTGGTATCAGAGAATTTATGTTCAAATACCCTTACGAAAGTTATTAGGTTGATTGATTTAGTTGATAGACAATATAAATGAAGAGTTTACTTGTGTCTATTTTTTTTTTAATATGCTATTTAAAAAATATGGATAATCTCAAGGAATAAGTTAGAGTACCACTGGGACTGATGCACCTGAATATCTCAGTAAACTCAGATGTTTTTGTTGAGATGATAACTGCAGTGACTCAGATGATCATGAACTCTAAGAATCAGGTCAGTTTTAGTAGGGGAGGCCAAATGGACAAATATTTGAAGCTGTTTGAGGATATGAGACCTCTCTTTTCTGGACAAGCAGTGGATGATGAGAATTGTTTGATGAGAGTGGAGAAGATTGTAGATGAGTTGTCTTATCCATAAGAGAGGAGGGTTGCACTTGCTACTTTTATCTGAGGAAAATCTGAGAGATGGTGACATGGGCAGTTGTAGGAGAAGTTTGTAGGTAGAGCCATCCACAGTGTAGAGGAGTTTGTGGCAACGATTAGAGACTGATTCATATCACTGTCAGCGAGGAGACGAATGCATGACAAGTTTATCAGGCTGGTGCAACTGTCAAGGTACGCATCCCAATTAGTTTCAAATATTGAGAAATTTTAGGTTTTTTGTATGGGCTAATGGATATAATTAGGCAGCCACTGATTCCTCTTGGGATCAAAGATTACTGAGATTCTCCTTTTAGTTGAGTGAGAGTGTTATTTTCAGTAAACTATATAGTGCGATATCTATAATCATGTAAAATTGGTCCTAATGATTGTAACTGCTGTGTTCCCAACACTAAATCAGCAACTTGAATTGCTAAAACAAATAAGTTTAAATTGATTTGATGACCTTGTAGACTAAATCAATACCTTGAATTGGTAAAACAAATAATTCCAAAATGATTTGATGACCTTGTAGAGATGTACATTAGAGCATTTATTGTAACTAGATAATCAATCACCATTGCTAATGAATAATTGAAACTTCTTCATGAGATAATAAGCAGGTCCCAATCATTGCACCACACTTTTTGGAATGAAGTTATGAGTGCTACTACTATCAATTAAGACAACTGCCCCTTGTTTATTAGTGAAACCAATTAATCGTAGTAATCTTGGATTTAGTTGCTCATCTAAGGCACTGAGGTTAATTTCTGAAATCATTCTTCACAGATGAATGCTTTTCTTTTTCACCCTCAATATTATCTGCATCTAATAACAGATAGAATTTGCTACGACATCGATATTGTTTATTGAATTTCCCATCATTATTGAAATATAAGCATTTTTTTTTTCTGTAATTTTGCTAATGATAATTTCCGTATTGGTAAGTTTGGATGTTTTTTGTCGGAGATGAAAAATAAAGTTATTGCAGGTTTAGTAGAATTATTCTGAAAAGTTGTTTGTATATTTATGGAGAATGTTTTCGTTAGGCAATTCTCATGAAAAAGAGGTTTGGTGGTGCCATGAACTTGAATGACTACCCCTCCGTTCTTGAAATCTTGGTTAATACATCTGGACCATCTCCATAGCGTCTAGAAAGGTGGTTGGTTTGGCCAAGAGTAATTATCGACCCAATAAGACCAGGCTCAAAGAGGCTCAACTGGGAAGCTTTAGATAAATCTGGAACTTTGAAAGCTAATTCATCAAATTCATTCTGATATTCTAATATTGATTCTCTCTGAAGTAACTTTGATAGATTTTCATGAGGATCTTCATATTGTGAATTGCCAAAATGATGTTGTAAACAATTCAGAAGGCTTTCTAAGACGTCATTTGACTTGTTGAACGCAATCAATGATACCATGTTGCTGCCAGCCTATCCAGATGGAGGGAGACGATCCGAGTATGATGACATTTAAGAGTGTTGTGGAATTGTAAATAGTTCTTAGCTTTAAATACCTAGGTATTAACATTACTCTCATCGAATCTTGGTTGCTCAATTTTCATTGTTTTAATAACCAACATGATGTATGTTGTTGAAGCACTGTGTAGTCTATTGAGAAAAGTTTGTGCTCATTTTGCCTTTGTCTCTCGCATTTTCTTGATGTGCAACAGATGGAATCTTATAATATGATAGATCCTTCAATCGTTTATCCAAACTCGTTATGTAGAGTTGGAATTGTTATAAAGTCTAATTGATTGTCATAAATTGAGTATCTAAATTGTTAATAGATTCTTGTAGTGTTGCAAATTGCATCTCATTTTGCAATTGGAAGGATTTCTACACCTCAGCCAGATTCAATTTCTTCATGATTGTATGAAGAATGGCAAAGAAAGCACCTGTTGTTACCCTCTTGTTAGCACGATTCAAGTGCGAACAAGGTAGATATCTTTACATTAGATACAAATTCCCACAGAGAAGAGAAGGTGAAATTGAAGGAATTTCATGTCATTTCCTCAAGAATGATGTTGCAATGGTTTTATAGATTTCTTTGACGAGTACGCTAGTGAAGCACCCGATTGTGAATGCTTTGTTTTTGCGAGACGGGGGCCCGCGAAAACACAAAGTTTGGCAAAACAGCGGTATCACGATCTCGCGTGAAGGAGGAGGGATCATGAACTCACTCGATCCAGTGGAGCTATTTTGCGTATCCGGCACACAGGGCCTTTTCGTGGAAGAGTTTCTGGATTCTTCTTATCTTTTCCACCTCTTTTCTTTTGTGTAGAATCAAGAGGCTATAAATAGTTGTCCCTATGTCTAGGAGGCAGTGCTAGTAGAGTTGTCTTTTAATCTTCTGTGTGGTGTTTCTTTCCCTTTGTGGGCTGTATACGAGGAGGTGGTGGTGCTTTGGTTGTATCCTATCCGAGGTGGTGATCGTATTATCCCTTCTTACCTTCCCCAAACCTTCTTCTCCCCACTCCTCAGCCGTCGAACTCTCCCTCCGTCACCTGACACCAAGCCATTTTCCGTTCCTTCAGGTTGTTACTATTGTCCAGTGTGCCTAACTCCTTTCAAGCTCCTCCCAACCAACCCACTATCACTGCCAACCATCTACTACCTTTTTCTACTTGTTGTCCCTGTAGTTTCATACCTTCACCACCACCCGCATCCCATGTCTGTCGTCATCCCTCCAAATTATCCCATTCCTCTAGTCAACCTCCACCACCCATTGAGATACATTTAGGAGTGTTTGTTGGTGTTGTTTTTATGTTTTGTGTTATTTTCGTTCGAGTCATGTTGTAACCCTAGTTTAATATTAATGAAAGTTCCGATATCATTCCACTCTTTTCCCTACTAGACACAGTATCAGTCTCTCTACTCAACTAATCACTCAAAATAGTGATTCTATTATTCAGTTGACAACTAAATATAGGATGACTAATAATATTCTCGAATACTATCATTCTTACAGTTTTGCTTACAAAGGTTCTATTGTAAATAATTCTTTAGTCGCGCTGGTATGCACTATTTTCTTGTTGTTTTGCGCTTCCCGAACACTTCTTCTATTTTCTTACTAGTTAATGTGCAATATTTGCTTTCTTCTCTTTCTTATCTAGCCATATCTTATTATTTAGCTTTTACTATTAGATCGTGGATTGTGAGTGAGTTTGTAACATTGGCTTGTTCTTATTAACCATTGAAGTGACATTCCATGGCAAAATTTCCTTAGCGAGAGAATCTTTCTTTTTTTCATGCTTGATAAGCGTTGAGATTATTACTCTCACCTGGGTCTTCCATAGCATAATTCATAATATCTAGTGCTTCCTGCTTCGTTAAGTACAGATTGTATCATAAGCTGCCAAATTTGATTATTTATCACCATTCTATTTATTATTTTTATTCAGGTTAACAAATAGCTTTGAAGCAAATGTCATCAAATCATTATAGACATCCACACAAAGATTTATCGTCATATAAGCATGTATTGAAAATCATTTTGATTAATGGATAATTCAACATAAGATTTAAAGTTCAAAGGTTTCTATGCTTCTAATAATCATTTAAAGCACAAATGTTTAATCATCATCAAGTAATTCAAGGAAAAGATCAAAATGCTTATAGACTATTTGTATTGGCCCATTTTTTTTTCAGTTATTTAATGTGTTCAATGTAGTTTTCCGATTCTTCAGACATGATTCAAAATAGTCCTTTATTTGGATTTTTTTGTATCAGATTTAAGGAGTTGGGTTTTTTTGGATTAGATTTAAGGAGTCAAGGGACTATGTTAGACCAACTTTGAGGAGTTATGATACTAGATTGTACACATCAGATAATCTCAGACTAAAATGCAACCATTCTTCTATTTTTGTTCGGGAATTATTTTAACTTTTTTCTCAAGTAATTTATTTTAAGACAACATGTATGCTCTTAAATTGAACTTATTTTCATCATTTAAGAATTCACTCTATCAGAAGTAAATATTGCCAAAGTGCATGTAACATATACATTGAAATATTAATTAAACATACTATGAAATCATTGGATGTGTCCATTAGAAGCATAATTGCTAAAACAGTGCCATAAGAATAGAAATTCTGGCTATAATTGCGTTATAATTTCAATTTGGTTTCATATCGCATCAGTAATCCTCTCTATCATACTGCTTGTGTCACTTCACGTACTTATTGATTGATTATTCAGCTTTTATCCAACATTCTTAAATTCTTTCACATAGAAACGTAGAAGTGACATTGATAACACAGGCTAAATAAAAGTCTTTATTTCCTGACGTAGATTCTGTTAATTTCAATCTTATTTTTAAAATTGTCTAACAATACTCTTTAAAGATAGATTTCTTTCAAAATTTTTATTTTCACTCTATAAATAACATTAAAAGATTTTGTAATTCATTTGGGCAATGTTCATTGTTATATTGTTGAATGATATCTTCTCTTTTTGTTTGTACTTCAGAATCATCTTGATTTAGGAAGTTTAATCATATTTTGTTTTTAAATTTTTTTTTATTTTTAATTTGTGCAAGCTACCTATTAACAAACAGTTTTTCAGAAAACAATGAGACTATTGCAAGAGTCTAGGTGAAGGTTTTTTTATCCGCGGTATTTATGTTTGGCCTCGTTAATATAATGGGTCCAGTAAATAGCTGGTTCACAGTCAAATTTTGAGCGGCTGAATTTATTAAGTGAAATTGACTGAATCATAACTACGTTGAATGGCTCAAGCACCTAAGAATTAATATTACACTAAGGGACTTTAAATTTTAGGATTTTTTCTTTTCTTTTTTTTCTTAAGTTACTTTTCCAACCACAATTTCAATTATGCTTTACTAAAGGCGGCTATTTTAAGGCAAAATTTTGGAAAAGTTGTTATTGAAATGGACCGACTTTTGATGGCTATTTTTCTTGCTATGAAACTAGTTAAAAAATTATCTCACATAAAGCCCATGTCTCTCAAACGACCGAGCCACTTAAGGCTCATACTACATTACTAGAAATATAATTTAGAAAGCTTTCTTACCACATTTTATAGCCCAAAAATGATGCAATCTATAAGAAGTTACGGCCTTCAAAAGGTATGCAAAAAGCTCATTTGTAAAACACCATGAAGGCCTTTTGGTACTAAAGTTAACCCAAATCACATTTGAAATAGAAATATTATTGTTGAATTCAATAGGGTTATAAGTATTCTTCAAACTGGACATAAGTGATAACAGACATAAAACGACACAAGCAAACACTTATAAAGTGTATCCCAAGGTGGTGAAGGTCGGCTCGGTGGATTAGGATGGTTGGCAGGGCGACAGTAAAGGAATGTTGGGGGCAACAAGGGGCAAGTGCAGAAATGCAAGGACAACAAGTATGGAGGTTGTCTTGGGTGATGACAATGAGCAGTGGGGTGGATAGCGATGGGACAACAGGAGAGAGGTGTTCCGTGGTTATCCTGGGCGGCATCGGCGCAATGGGAAGGCTGGGACAATAGGAAGGAGGTGCGGTTTAGGCGGCTGCAATGCTGGAAGGAAGTGGGAGGTTGACTGGGTAGCTAGGACGTCATAGAATAACAAAAGGAAGGTTGTTGTGGCAAGCTGCAGCTATATACATCGACTTGGAGCAGCTGGGGAGCATGTGAAAGGAGGTACGAGGAAGATAATCACCACCTCAGAGAGAGATACAGCTGGAGCACCACCCAATCACTCGGATACAACCCTTGAAGGTGAAAACGGATGTCGATGTCTCTTTTGATAAAAATCTGAAATGAAATTTACCAAAAACTACTAATTCAAACTAATACACACATATATTGGGAAGAACTAAAAAGAAACGAAGGATAATATGAAAGAATGAATAAGAAAGAAAAATGAGACTATTTCGCCTGACCAATGCTTGTCTCTCTCTATATGTTTTCCCGCGGTACTGTAGTAGCTACAATATAGCGAGAAAACTGTGCTGGAAAATACTCCCGCGTCAATCTTCTAGGGTTGGGGGAGCTTTGAATTCATTCATAGAAGCTTGTGGTTCCTCATAGCACGCAGTCAAGTTTATCAAGTTGAAGGTAGCAGAGATATTGTAGTCCTCTGATAGGTCAATCAAGTTGGCATTATTGTTTGAAAGCACATTCTGATAGAATATATCCATCTTCTTTTGTCATAACCCGAGCTGACACTGTAGATAGACGAGTATTCTGCCTATAAGATGGAGTGATTGCTTGGTGATGTGGTCTATCCCTTTCTGAAGCTAGAGTCTGAAGTTTCTTTTTGTAGTAAGCTGGTAGAAACTGACGCTATATCTTCTGCTCCATCTTCATATTCTCCTGTCCTCCATATCTGACCTTCTCTGATGCCGAATTCCCAAGTGTCGTGACCTTTATTTTCATTACTGAAATCTTCCCTATGGGAGGGGTTGAAATTCTTGTCATTTTCTCATCTTTGGCTTTCTTTATCACCATGGAGAGTAAGTCCCTCCTAAGTGACATCCTCAAATTCCGTCAATCTCCTGCTGAAGTCCGCGAATCTCTCGTTGTATCTTTTCTCTGGTAGGCTCGGGTTTGTATCTCCTTGGTGGCATGAATAGATTTTAGAAGATGAAAGAGGGAACTTGAAACTAATTGAAAGTGTAAAAAAAATTTAGAAAGCCATCAAAGAAAAATTAGGAGGTCAAAATTTGGCTATGATTTGATAGTTGGTAGGAAAGAAATTTTTTTTTTGTGGTTTATGGCGGATGCTAGGAAACTTAGGATAGGATCAGAGTTAGACTAGCTTTGATACGAAATGATAACAGCGTTAACCTAAAACCCAATTAAAATAGAAATATTATTGTTGAATTCAAATGGGGTTACAACGATGACTCTTCAAACAGGAAATAAGTGATAACAAACATAAAACGACACAAGCAAACACCCCTAAAGCATTTCCTAGGGTGGTGGAGGTCGGCTAGGTGGATCAATATGGTTGGCAAGGGTAGCGGCAGTAAATGAATGTTGGTGGCAGCAAAGGGGAAGTGCAGAAATGGAGGGACAACAAGTATGAAGATTGTCCTGAATGATGGCAGTGAGGAGTGGGGGTGGATTGTGATGGGACAACAGGAGGGAGGTGTTCCCTAGTTGTCCTGGTTGGCAGTGGTGTGGTGGGAAGGCTGAGACTTCAAGAAGGAGGTGCGGTTTGGGCGGCTGCAATGCTGGAAGGAAGTGGGAGCGGTTGGGAAGTTGAGGTGGCCAAAAACAACAAAAGAAATGCCGTTATGGCCAGCTGCAACAAGTTATAGCGACCGGGAGCGGCGGAGGATGTGGAAGGAGATAGGAGGAAGATAATCATCACATCGGGAGAAAGATACAACCGGAGCAACATTGAATCCCTTGGATATAGCTTTCGAAAAGGAAAACGAACGTCGGCAGATATCCTAACAGAAATCTTAAATAGAACTTACCAAAAACTACCAATTCGAATCCTAATACATATATATAGGGAAGAGCTAAAATGGAACGAAGGATAATAAGAAAGAAGAATAACAAAGAAAAACGGGACTGTTTCGGCTGCCCGATTCTTGTCTTCTGTCTCTCGTCTCCCGCTATATGTTTTCCCGCGATATTGTAGCAGCTGTAGTACCGTGAGAAAATTATGTGGGAAAAACTTCCGGTTCACCTTTTATAGCTTTTAACTCTCAAACAATATAATCTAAATTTAATAAATTGCATTTGGAACATCCATGCACCAAAATATGGCATATTTTATAGTATTTAGTGAGATTCCATCAGAGGTCACTTAAGGTCATATACTCTTACTAAGGTTTATAAGTTCAGTGAAATTTGCATGCTTAGTTTGACTAAGCAAATCAAGAGAATGAAAATTACGTGGTTTGATATTAATGAAAACAAAACATTCCTGAGTTAATGGGGATATGGGATATGGTTATGGGGAACTTTGTAGTTGATTTCCTCTTTAATAAATGCCACTAAATATTGTTCCAATTGCCCTGATTATGAGAATTGAATTAACGGGGGATATGGGATATGGTTATGGGAAACTTTGTAATTGATTTCTCTCCTTAATAAATGCCGCTAAATATTGTTCCAATTGCCTTGATTAAGAGAATTCAACCGAGTCAATTTTTTACAACCTTGATCTATTTAGAAAATCATTCGGAAGATACTTGAGGTGTTTTTGCTTGAGAGAGTAGAGAGAGAGCAGAGTGAGAGTAAGGGGACTGTTTATTATTTTCTTGGGAGTTTCGGGAGACATGCTTTTTTGTTGAAGAGTTCAACGCGGGAGCTACACTATACCTGCTACAGTGCCGCAGAATAGTTATCATGGGAGACGAGCCGAAATAATCCCATTTTCCTTTCTTATGTTTTTTTTTCTCTATTATCCTTAATTTTTTTTAGTCATTTTCTATTTATGTGTTGTGTTAGGGTTTGGAAGTCAGTTTCTTTTATGTTTTGTTCAGGACAATCGTTGGCGTCCTTTTTCTTCTTTCGAGGGTTGTTTCTGAGGGCTTGGGTGGTGCTCCAGCTGTATCCCTCTCTCGAGGTGGTGTTTATCTTCTTTATTCCCCTTCTGCATCCTCCACACATCGCTCCCCGCCGCTGTTTCTTGCTGTAGTTGCCTAGAACACTTGTCGACCTACAACCCTGGCATTGTTGTTCCAACCACCAATAAATCTTCTCCCCTTCCTACCAGTTGCTGTCCCCGTCATCACGGGCCATGTCCTTGTCACCTTGTCACTGTCCCAACCCTCCCGCACCGCCTCTTTGCCACATCCGCTGTTCCCGCCCCTGGGAACCCAAATTCCACCTTGCTGCTACCCAGGACAGCAAGGACCTCTTGTTCTGTTGTTATCTCTGCCCACTTTCTCCACACTCCCACCTTACCACCACCACCTAAACTCCCGCCGATCCCCACCCCGAGATCCCATCATAGTTTGATTTTTTGTGTCGTGTCTGTTGCTATTTCAGATTTCAAGGCTCCGTGTTGTTGTATTTTCTCTTTCAAGTGAGTTGATTGTAATTGCTTATTTGTTTTCAGTAATAATATTTGTTTTTTCTATTGTGATTTGAGTTAACTTTGATTTCAGAGTGAGAGGTATTGTTTGTTGATTCTCAAACTGATAAAAAAATGAATTCTTTCATACATACGACATTAAAAATGATCAAAATACCTTACAAGACTAACTTGGTCCAGCCAATCAAGCTTTAATTACAAAGCTAATCAGTCAAATTCCATCGAGAAGTAAAGACCTGTAGATCAAGTGGGGGCTAGACTTTGCTCTCCTTGTCAGTAGATAGAATCATAGCTTACCTTCAGCAAATTATCTGGAACTGCTTTATTACTTGGAAACAAGTCAATGAACTCAATTCAAATTAGATAACTTGGAACTTCCGTTTCGTGGATATCAATATCAAGCGCTGCTAAAGTGGGAATCAAAAAGTAAAAGTGGGAATCAACAAGTAGAAAGGATAGAGCGGAGAGTGCCGAGAGGGAATCAAGGAATAAGTGCTTACTTTAAATTCAAGAATCTAAAACTAATATCAGTCTATCTTATTTATAGAACTAGGATTTGTAATTTAACTTCAAATCAAGGCTTATCATCTAATTCAGATTTAAAAAATGGTTACTGTAACATAATTTCAATATAATTCAAATAATGGATAACATAATTAGACTAAATAAATATTATTGATCTTTTCTAATTTGAGTTTATTCTAGACTTGAGTCGAGTCATTTGGGTTCATGAGCCAAATCAATCACTTCGTTACATTTCCATTTGCTTTGTTTGTTTCATTTTTGTAACATCTTGATTTGTTCAACGTGAATCAGTGATATGTGGGAATGGCAAGAAGAAGATTATCATCTAAATGAGATTACAAAGAATGGTATGTATTTTTTTCTAATTTATTGGTTTACATTTATACATATTTGGTTCTTATAAAATATATTTTTATTCCATAAGATCTCTCTCGTTGCTTGTGGGATGAAGTGAATCAAAGTGAGGATAGCTTGATATACTTGCTAGAGGAACAAACACCTATCAAAGATTGTTCAGATTTTGGTTATCAGACTGCTGATATTGAAGGTGTGCCTCTATGGTTTCAATTATGCAAGGGTGATTGTAATGTAAAAAATATAATTGTTTATTAATGAGAATATTGTGTATTAGAAAATATGAACAAGCTATTGGAGGAATGCAGAGATTCGTCACAGCAAAAGAGGCGGCGTGTGCTTTGTTTCCCTCATGATACTAATGAGATNAGTTATTGGAGGAATGCAGAGATTCTTCACAGCAAAAGAGGCGGCGTGTGCTTTGTTTCCCTCATGATACTAATGAGAATTCTATTTGTAATGTACAACGTACTTCTGTTTTTCTTAAATCCAAGGTTGGTAGCACAGATAGTTGAATTAAATAATTTATTCGTGGGCGTTTGGCATCACTTTAATATTTTGTTTTGTTTTTTATTCTGATCATATTTTGTTTTAAATTATAACATGATCAATTAAGTTGGTTTTTTTAAAAAAAAACACTTAAAAATTCTTTTAGGTGTTTTGCATATTTTTAAAAATAAGTATATTTTTTTAAACATAAAATAAAAACATATAAAAATTGTATCNACTTTAATATTTTGTTTTGTTTTTTATTCTGATCATATTTTGATTTAAATTATAACATGATCAATTAAGTTGATTTTAAAAAAAAAAAACACTTAAAATTTCTTTTAGGTGTTTTGCGTATTTTTAAAAATAAGTATATTTTTTTAAACATAAAATAAAAACATATGAAAATTATATTAATCAAATATATTTTTAAAAATAAAAGAAAAATCAAAAATAAAAACAGAAAATAAAGTTATGCCAAACAAACCCTTAGCATTTGGGCTATTAGGGTGATGGTGGTTGTTTGTTCTCTCTGATCTTGTTATTTAGGAGAGGGAAAATGAACAAATGCATGATGAAGAGCCATCATCATCGGTCAATGTCGAATGGAGCTCACAGCGGGATACAGGATTGTCAGGTTAGTTTCTCTGATTTCAAACCTTATATTTTGTCTAACAAATTAAGGGGTTATTGTTTATAGCTGAAAAGGAATGCCGAGTAAATTGAACGCATTATAATAGAAATATAATGTATTTGAAATATTTTAGAGTTGTTTAGTTCAGTACAGAATAAATGTAGCAAATTATTTGTGTTTGATCTGAAGTAAAATAAATCAATGTAAAGCCTATTGGCAGATGTTGTAGATATTCTTATCGAGCAGAGTGACAGGTCTATGATAGTGGTCACCGATGGCGGCTGGCTGTGAGGGGCTACCACTTGTGAGGTGTGCTTGGAAGTCGGCCAAAGGGGCCAGATTTTGAACTCACCAAAATGAATTCACCAAAATCTTACATAGCATTTCTTTTCATTCAATGAAACGTTGAAATTGGGAAAACTCTTGCATTCCTTTTGCAGTATCTACTAGTATTGTTGGCAACTAAACAGCTTCCAACTTATTTTATAATGTGAAATTATTTAGAAAAGAAAGGAAAAAAAACCTCAAAAGTGTTCTAGTTACTTTAATTCTCACTTCTTTCATTTTAGATGGTAGCTGTGCCTTCAACTCAGAGGCGTGGGATCAGGCATCTGAGGGATGGCTTGACGACTGCCTTGACTCGAGCATGATGCAGTGCAAGATAGATGAAACTACAGCTCCCATGCAAGACCTGTATGATCCATTTATTACAAAACTCACCATTTTGTCCAGTACCACATACCATGTGATGAAAATTTTGTTTGAGCTCTTGCAGGAACTGCGATGAAGCATCTAATCAGGAAGTCCATATTACAAGTCAGTTTATTCGTTCTTTTTTAAGTTTAGTTTTCTTTTACAAAATAGGTAAATTTACATACCTTGCACACAATTCTTATGTATTTACATAGCTCACACCTAAGCTTTCCTGTTTTCATACGTAGCACTTTGGTGCTTTAAACTTGTGCATGAAAATGTGGTGATAATAGTGTTATTTTTGATGTAATATTAAATATTTGAGTGCCATGTTGTGGGCTCTGAAAATTCTTATTGCTCCTCGGGACTCTGCATTTTGTTTTTATTTTTGTTTGTTGTTTTGGAGTTCCCACTGAGATTGGAAGACTTGGAAAGCTGAGAAAGCTTTTTCTGCAAAGCTCTGATTTTTATGGTGAAATCCCTGAATCATTTCAGGGTTTGAACGAGCTACAGGTTTCTGGATCTCTCATAGAATAATCTGATTGGCAGAATCCCTAAAGGATTAGGTTTGGGCATGACAAAGCTGGTCTTTGTGGACCTGTCTCAGAAAATGCTATCTAGTTCATTTCCTAGTGATATTTGCTTGGCAGAGCGCTCGTGGAGCTCAGCCTCCATGAAAATTTCTTTTCTGGTCCAGTTCCTGAAAGCATTAGCAACTGCAATAGTTTTCAGAGGTTTTAAGTGCAGGATAATATGTTTTCAGGAAGTTTTCCTTCTAGGTTATGGTCCTTATCTGACAGGCCTCATCAGAGCTGAAAACATTCAGCTTTCTGGAGAAATTCCTGATCTAGTTGGAGTAGGTTTCAATCTCAAGCAGGTCTAGATTGGCAACACAATACATAGTATCTATATGTGGGCTCCGAAAATTCTGACCGCTCCCCGGGACTCTACATTTTATTTTTGTTTTTGTTTGTTGAGAGTGCTTTGGAAGGTCAAATTTTCAGAAGACGAATTGGATGGTAGATAAGATACTAGCCAGAGATTTCACCCTCATTTTGTGAGGACTTTTTGATATGGTGTTCGAGGTTTCCCATTGGCCTCTATGGTGAATTTCCCTCTTCTGATAACAGGAGATTACTTTCGATTAAAGCTAATATTGAACATATAATAGCAAAAACTTAGGATTTTAGTTGTAAAATTTATCACTTGAAGCTTACAACGGATGGTGGAGGAAGATCCCATGGTTCCGTTATCACGGGTCGTTGTGCTCTCTGATCTACTTAGTTAGAGAAGGTAGTCGACCCAATCTGACAGAATGTCAGCAGTCATGGGTTGTGTCATCCAAGAATTCCTTGTAGATCTGGGGTGGATGTTTATCTAAGGGGACAAATTTACATCGACCTTAGCTAAGAAAATGTTTTGTGTCAATCAATTGTACCATTATAATTCGCAACTCAAAGGGTAGAAAACCATCGGGAAACACATGAGCTACAACTATGATCGTAATATAACGGTGTCATTTGACAACAACTAACCGGTCAGAGAGCTCTGGTTGTAATCACTATTTTGTGGTGTCATTTGACAGCGAAACCACACAGACAGAGGACTCGGGCCACAACTTCACCGACATGCGATTGCTTTGATTATGAATATAAAAATACACTTAATTTGACATAAACCCTTTGGAATTTGTCACTCTTGGTAAACTGTTGCGAATGATGGATGAAATTTGCTTATAGTTTTTAGTCATTTAATTTTTACTTGAGCGTTTTAGTTTTTTACTTTGAAAATTTTAATTAAAAGATTGTTGGGGGGGGGGTGGCTCATTTAGTTTTTTTAGTTTAGACTTTTTAAGGGATGATTTTTGTTTACTTTTGTCTTTATAGAATGGTGAATCGGATTTGGTGATTTAAACTTATAAATTCTCATCATTAATATTTGAACATTTATTTCAAAATTACTAGACTCGTCAACTCCAGTCCTTATGAGAAGGAGAATTAGATTAGTTAGGTAGGACTTACAATCATATCTTACAGAAAAAGTGACTTAATTATCCCGTGCAACATTCTTGAAACTAATAGCTGAACATTCAATACATTGGTTGGAGCACATGTGGACATTGTTTAATTTCGTTTATTTTCCTATTTTAGGCAACTTTACATGTCTGAAAGCAATTTATATGTTTTAAAGCATAGATTGAATCAAAGATTGTTTTAAATGACATCTTTAAAACTTGAAATTACATAAAATTCTCTCATTTGAATATATATAAATTGATACATATATATTCATTTTGATCTTTTGAAAATCACCTTCTGTTTGCTTGCAAGTATGTTGCGAATCAGGCGGCAAGATTTTAAGGTTTCAAAAGTTTAGTATCTGAATCATTTTTCATCCCTTAGGATNATATAAATTGATACATATATATTCATTTTGATCTTTTGAAAATCACCTTCTGTTTGCTTGCAAGTATGTTGCAAATCAAGTGACAAGATTTTAAGGTTTCAAAAGTTTAGTATCTGAATCATTTTTTGTCCCCTAGGAGCTTAAGTTTGAAAAATTCAATCCTAAATTGATTTTCCAACCCTTGGAGCCTAAGTCTGAAAAGCTAAATTTTAAAATATTTTCAGATTTACGAGCGTAAATTTTAAATTCAATTTTAATATTTTAAGTCCCGAAAGCTTATGTTTTAAAAGCTTGAAACTTTAGTTTTTTTTTAAAAGCTGAAGAGCCTAAATAATTAAAAGCCCATGCCCTCGAAATTTTAAACCCAAAGTGCTTAAATTTTGAAAGCTCGNTTTAAACTTATAAATTCTCATCATTAATATTTGAACATTTATTTCAAAATTACTAGACTCGTCAACTCCAGTTCTTGTGAGAAGGAGAATTAGATTAGTTAGGTATGACTTTCAATCCTATCTTACAGAAAAAGTGGCTCAATTATCCCGTGCAATGTTCTTGAAACTAGTAGCTGAACATTCAATACATTGGTTGGAGCACATGTGGACATTGTTTAATATCATTTATTTGCCTATTTTAGGCAACTTTACATGTCTGAAAGCAATTTATATGTTTTAAAACATAGATTGAATCAAAGATTGTTTTAAATGACATCTTTAAAACTTGAAATTACATAAAATTCTCTCATTTGAATATATATAAATTGATACATATATATTCATTTTGATCTTTTGAAAATCACCTTTTGTTTGCTTGCAAGTATATTGCGAATCAGGTGACGAGATTTTAAGGTTTCAAAAGTTTAGTATCTGAATTATTTTTCATCCCTTAGGAGCTTAAGTTTGAAAAATTCAATCCTAAATTGATTTTCCAACCCTTGGAGCCTGTCTGAAAAGCTAAATTTTAAAATATTTTCAGATTTACGAGCGTAAATTTTAAAATTCAATTTTAATATTTTAAGTCCCGAAAACTTATGTTTTAAAAGCTTGAAACTTTAATTTTTTTTTTTAAAAGCTGAAGAGCCTAAATAATTAATAGCCCAGACCCTCAAAATTTTAAACCCTAAGTGCTTAAATTTTGAAAGCTCANTAAATTTTAAAATATTTTCAGATTTACGAGCGTAAATTTTAAAATTCAATTTTAATATTTTAAGTCCCGAAAGCTTATGTTTTAAAAGCTGAAGAGCCTAAATAATTAAAAGCCCAGGTGCTCGAAATTTTAAACCCTAAGTGCTTAAATTTTGAAAGCTCGAATTCCTAAATTATTTTAAAATTCAAATGGATTATATTTTCCTTTATTTTATAAGTTTAAAATTTCAAGTGTTTAAGTGGATTACAAGTCCAAATCACTGAAAATTTCGAAAGCATCCCAATGTTAACCGCCGTTAGGGGACACAGGAGAGTGCAATGAGTAGAAGACAAACGGGAGGTAAGACCTGGAACGAGAGACAGTGCGAATGAGCTCCAAGTGGCGGGAGTAAATAAAATTTTAATTAAATTAATTTAATTTTAATTAATGTAGCTTATTTCTATGTANGAAGACAAACGGGAGGTAAGACCTGGAACGAGAGACAGTGCGAATGAGCTCCAAGTGGCGGGAGTAAATAAATTTTAATTAAATTAATTTAATTTTAATTAATGTAACTTATTTCTATTTTTTTTTTTTTATTTCTCTCCCCTTTTTTATTTTTACACTCAACAATATGTGTAAATATGAAAGTTTGGGTTTGAGATACGTGAACACATAAAAAATGTGTGATATGTATGTAAATTCTCCTACAAAACATCTCAATGAATTCAATAGCTTGCTTGTATGGCTTCTCTATAATTCAAATTTCTGTCAACGGATAGAGCGCAACATCTTGCCATCCGACATGCATCCAGATTCGATTCAAGTGAGCCGATCTTCATCTCTGCCTAAACTTTTGAAAGGTATGTAAAATCTATTCAATTTTGATTTTTGTCCTTCTATCTTTCCATCTTATTTATTTATTTATTCATTTATTTTTGAACTTATAGGCAGGAGATTCATCATAGGAAGCTCCACAAAGTCGACTTCTTCAGTCGCCTATCCTTTTGCTCTGATCAAACCTTGTGGATCTGAAGGGAATTTGACTCTGAAGGACATAAATCAGAGGCTACATAACCCATTGCCTACAAGAACCAAAAATGAGGAGGATGAGAAGTCTTCTCTTTCTTTTCCTACTTCAGCTTTTTCAGGTAAGCCTGTGGTCCTTAAAACAAAAATCCGCACCGAAGGTGGCAAAGGTAGCATTACCATAATGAGAACCAAAGGCTGATGAGGCATTGAGTTCTTCATTTCAATTCAGTTTTGTGAAGCTTATTTACTAAATCTTTCAGGTAACATGTTTGTTTGAAATGTAGAGTTTTGCATCTGGTGGGCTGATTGTAACTTGAATTCTATCATATAATAGAAAAATGGATTAGATTGTTTTCAATGGTTTGATTGGTCAGATCACTGAAAGTGAGATTTGGTGATTAAACTTTAGGGAAATTTACATGTTTATCACACTATTTTTATGTATTTACATGTTGTATATCTTGATTCTTTCTTAACTTTTTGGTGCTTTAAACCTTTGCATGAAAATATCACTTTGAAAAGTTATAATAGTGCTATTTTTTATGTGATATTCAATTTTCTTGTTATAGATGATGGTGATGTATGATATAATAAAGGCATAAAGCCACATTTTATTGGCAATTATACTTATAAATAGATTCAAGATTGTTTCAAGCTTTTTAATGATTATGAGATGTTTTTTTGGTTTGGTTTTTGATTGAATGAATATATTACTAACAATGGTTTGCAGTTTAGAAATTTGATTAGATATCACTTGTTTTAAAGATTTAATCTCAAAAGAAAATTATACACTTAGCTTCATGTAGGGAATGAGAAGGCCTTCCAAATTGGTTTTGTTTCATTTATTAAAAGAATCTATGGTATTTATATATGATTAAGGACTTAATTAGATTGCTTAAATATTTATAGCATGGATTTAGGTTTTAAAATGAATGATATTAACTCATAATATCAAGATTAAAAAAAAAAATAGAGATTTCATTTTTAAAATGAAATTTTTATCTAATTTTCAAATTCTCACTCAAATATCAAAATTCTTGATGGAATCTTAGCCCATATTTTTAATATTTAATAAAATCTTGCTGGTTTAATTGTGGCACATTTAAATGCATTGATCTCATTGTTCTATGAATAACATGGGTCTAGTTTTTTAAATATTAATTTTTCAAATGCTATTTATATAAATATATATTGGTAGATTAATATGTTGCTTCTAACTCTTTGGTTTTTGGTCCTTCCTAATCTATGGCCTAAGGTTAGTTGCCTTTATTATCTTGGAGGCCATTAATTTAAGATAAAAATATTTCAACAACGACAACAAGAAACCTTTATCCTACTGAGTGGGGTCGGATACATGAATCTTTTTTCTACATTGTATCCAATTGAGTGTCAAAATTTCATTTAATTCTAATAGATTAGATAATTTTTTATACAATATGCCCATGTCTTTTTAGGTCTACCTCTGCTTTTCTTAACATAAGTTGGATCTCGAACAACTAATCTCCTACTCGACACATGGTACACATTTGACGTGACCAAATCATCTAAGATGACTCTCTCCAACCTTGTCTGCAATTGGAGCTGCACCAACCCTTTCACCATCTCAACAACACTTAACTTAGTTTTATGCTTCTCTTTTATTGGCCAATATTTTGCTTCATAAACCTTGCAGGTCTCGCTACTATCTTATAAAATTTTCCTTCAAGTCTAAATGGTATCTTCTATCACACAATAGGCCTGATGCATTCCTCCACTTTAACCAACCAACCTGAATTCTACTAATAACATCTGCATCTATATTACCATCACTTTGAACAACAGACTAAAGATATCTAAAATGTTCACATGTTTTAAGGATTTGATCACCCATAAGTTTAACTCTGCTGTTAGAGCTATTTCTACTAAAATTCCATTATATGTATTCAATTTTATATCTACTCAAATGAAGGTCTTTAGATTTAAATGTAGACCTTTATAATATAAGTTTTATTCTGAACTCCTTCTCTAGTCTTATCCACGAGAAGAATATCATTAGCGAAATACATACTCCAACTCCTATAAATGTCCAGTAAGATCATTCTTAACTAAAGAAAAAGGATACATGCTTAAATCCGATCTCTGATGTAATCCAACTTATATATGAAAATGCATGGTCAATCCTATTTCTGTTCGAACAAATGTAACAACTATAATATACATATCTTTAATGACATGAATATAAGTTATATCAACACTTTTTTTTTCTAGAATTCTCCGAAGAGCTTCTCTTGGAACCTTATCTTAAGCTTTTTCTAAATCAATAAAAATCATATATGAATCCTCCTTACTCTCTCTAAACTACATCAAACCACTCAATAAATGTATAGCTTCCATAGTAGGCTTGCTTGACATAAATCTAAACTAATTAGGATAAATCTTTATATCATGTTTTTAACTTATATTCAATTTCTCTCTCTCATAATTTACTCATTAAGTTAATTCCTTTATAATTTGCACACTCTTGTGGATCCTTTTTATTCTAAAAAATGGAGACTGAAATACTCTTTCTCCACCCCTCGGACATCTTTTTAGTTTTAAAATAATATTAAAAAGCTTAGAAAGACAAGAAACTCCTATATCTCTTAGATATTTCTACACTTAAATAGGAATATCATTAGGTCCTACTGATTTTAAACTCTTGATTTTATTTAAAGCATCTCAACTTCTTTTTTACTAATGCGACTATAAAAGTAAAAAAGGTTTATTATTATTAAAGATATTAAGATTACTATGTTCAATCATAGTGATCTCAAAATATTTGGTCTTCAACATACCTTTTTCGTGCCTCCACTGCACTTATTCTTGTGCTTTCATTGCTCAGGGCAATCTCAAACTACCTGAGTTTATTATTTATTGAGGCTTAGAATGATATAAGCCTTTGTTCAAAAAACATAATCAATTTATAATTTTCAGTCTTTGAAGAAATATGTACATGGCTTTGAGTAGCTTCATCTGTGGTCATTGGCATAAATTTCAAAATTTGAATTTATTGATCTCTTGGGGAGGGAGAAGAGGTGGTTGCTGGCGAGCAATGTACATTGGAAAGGTTAGATAATAATGCAGACTCTTCCACGCTTATATTCCTAAAATAATCGTAAAGATAAAAATAATCGATAATTTTTTTTAGTCTATATCATTTTTATAAAGATGAAAATAACATACATTATTACGTAATCATCTGGTGGGTATGAAATAAAAGTTCTGCAAATCTTATTTCTCATTGTCACCAGCTTCGACGTCGCATCATACAGGGTCAAGCCTGTGCCATAAGGAAAAGAATATTGGTATGCTAAAAAAACCATACATGCAACACAATGAAATATAATACATTAGCATGTAAGGAATGAGTTTCATGCCAACAAACATGATACACTAAAAATTACTATCAAACAGTGATATAGCCTCTTATGTAGCCGAAAGGCTTATGTAGTCTTGACTTCTCAAGCCGTCATATTAGTCTACCAAAAACCTCCATATGGCCTCTGGTCAGTTATACTGTGCAAATTCTTGTATATTTCTAGAAAAAAGATTCCCAGGTATCTTATAGTTATTGTCTGAAAAAAATAGATTTGTAAGTAAAAAATTAATAAAAAGTTTAATAAATTTAGAACTAATTTTATTAAGATTAGGATTTTTACTTTTATTTTTAAAATCTATAGATGTGAACATTTAAGTAACTTTGGTCCTTCTGTTCAACAAATCAACCATAAGAGCCACTTAATCTACAGTGAACTTCAGCTTGTGGCCACCAATAAGGAAAGCTTGCCTCTCAACGTTGAACACTTAAGAATGTGCACAATAAGTGGTACTTCTTGTTGGATGGGTGGCACCTTCAAAAAGTGATTCAAAAAGTGATCAATACGAAGATTCTTTAATATAACAACAACATCTTCAGTGATGTTTTGTAAAAGTTCATCACATATTGCTCAAAATATTGAGGACCGACAAGCGAATGTAATTTCTCTATTGGTCATTTTATTAGAAGTTTTCAAATACACTGTTGAAACAATAAAACAAAAAAAAAAAACTTTTAAGAAGGCAAATGTAAAATGATATAATCACTGTGTGCTTACTTTAGCACAACTGTGTTATATCAGTTGTACTGAGTATCTTAGTTTCCTTAGTGCAAACATTACAACTTGTCTATACAAGGGAAATAATCAGACAATCTTAGCTATGAAGAAAGTTAAAAATAAAAATTCATTCTATCAATGAACCAATTTTTTATTTTTATTCAGATTTTAAACAAAACTCAACATTGTTGTCTTACTTCAGTACAATCTTGTTGTATCAGTTGTATTGAGTTCTCTCAATACAATCAATATAACATGGTTGTACAAGGAAAATAATTAGATGCGTGCTTACTTCAGGATAACCGTGTTGTATCAGTTGTATTGAGTTAGTTGAGTTTACCTCAGTACAACCAATACAACTTGGTTATATAAGAAAATAATCAGATAATCAAAGGAATGAAGAAAAACAAAATTAAAAATTCATTCTATCTATAAAACCATTTTTAATTTTCATTATATTTTAAATAAAATTTAACAATGTTGTCTTACTTTAGTACCACCATACTGTATTAGTTGTACTGAGATATCTAAGTACGATAATTACAGCTTGGCTGTACAAGAGAAATAATCAAACAATCGTAGTACGAGGAAAATCAAGAATTAAAAATTCATTCTATTTATGTACCCCTTTTTTTAATTCAGATTTTAAACAAAACTCAACATTGTTGTCTTGCTTCAATACAACCTTGTTGTATTTATTGTACCGAGTTACCTAAGTACAACAATTACAGCTTGATTGTACATGAGAAATAATCAAACAGTCGTAGGTACGATAAATAACAAAAATAAAAATTAGTTATATATATACCTATTTTTATTTATATTTTTATTCAGATTTTAAGCAAAACTCAATATTGTTGTTTTACATCAGCATAACTATGTTCTATCAGTTGTACATAAATACATAAGTACAACAATTACAACTTTGCGGTACATGTAAATAATCAGACAATCCTAGTACTAGAAATGACAAAAAAAAAAAAAAATCATTCTATCTTAATGCTAATTTTTTTATTATTATTCAGATTTTAAATAAAACTCAACATTGATGCTAAACTTCACTACAATCATGTTGTATCAGTTATGTGGAGTTATCTAAGTACAACAATTACAAGTTGGTTGTTCATGAGAAATAATTAGACAACCGTAGGCAAGAGAAGTAACAAAAAATAAAAATTTATTCTATCTATTTATCTACCCATATTTTATTTTTATTCAGATTTTAAATAAAAATCAACATTCTTGTCTTATTTCAGTACAACCGTGTTATATTGGTTGTACTGAGTTCTCTCAGTACAAACAATACAACATGGCAGTTAATAAAAAACTAAGATATTTTTTTTTATTCAGATTTTTAACTACTATTTACATCGTTGTATGTCTTCAATACAATCTTGTTTTATTGATTGTACTGAGGTAAATCAGTACAACCAATAAAACATCGTTATATTTTAGGAGCTTGCACTATAAATCAAAGAAAAATCATTAGTTAGAAAAAATCCATTAAAAAAGAAAAGAAAGATTGTATCACATTTGCAAACATATCATCGGTTTTACTTACAAAATAGACAATTAGTGGATCACACGCAACAGTGTATGTTGTATTTTGATTCCTACAAGATTCTCAGTCTATTCTTTGTCTTTAAGCTAGTAAACAAACAGACATGTCAATCAATAAAATGAGGAAATGTGAGCAAGCAAAAAAACAAAAAACAAAAAAAACTAAACAAGAAAAGGGTCAAAATGCCGAAGCATAAACTTAGTACAATAGAGGAATCTCGAGGAGTAGATAATACCAAACAAAAATCGTAGAACAAACATTAGAGAGTTGATGTCGATTTTGAAATATGAAGCATCGAGGACAAGTCAGATCAGCTCGAGTGACGGGTTACACGTGTTTTTTCTCATTTTAGATGCTAATATATATTATTTAGAATAACATAATAATAATAATAATAATAATAATAATAATAATAATAATAATAATAATAATAATAATAAAACATGTGAAATATTTGAATTAGCTTCCGAAGTTCTAAGTATTTTATCTGAACATAATAATTCCCCTTCCAACTAAAAAACAAAAGACCGAGAGAGAAGAAATCACACCCTAGAAACCGATCTTCCCCTCGGCAATCTCCTCTCCCCTGTCCTCTTTTATTACCCCAAACCAAATCTCTTCTGAATTTCAAAATTCCAGATCTCGATCGATAGACGGTAGCTGCAATGGAGAAGACCAACAACAGAAACCCTAATCTCGGCGCACCGAACAACACCGGAATGACAAAGACGCTAAGAGAAATCATCCATGGCGAGCACGACGAAACGGATATCCCTGTAAAGGTATCTCTAATGGCGTTAATGGCGGACGACTACCAAATGGAAAAAGAAGAAGAAGAAGAAGAAGAAGAAGAAAGGAAGGAAGGAAATTCAGAGGGGGAATTTGCGTCTGCTTGCTGTGTATGTATGGTAAGGAATAAAGGGGCGGCATTTATCCCCTGCGGACATGCGTTCTGTCGTCTCTGTTCGAGAGAGCTTTGGGCGAGTAGGAGGAGCTGCCCTCTCTGTAATGGCTTCATTCTTGATATCCTCGATATCTTCTGATTTTTTTTTTCTTCTGGATCATTATGGATCGTTGTGATGATGATGAACGGTGATTAGTTTAATTGGATTTTTGGTGTTTCAGATTTCGTTCGCTCTCTTTATTCTTTCGTTTAATGTACTGGTGAACTGCTCAAGTCTTTTTCTTTCAGAAAAGTTTTTTTCAGAAAAGACGTACAATAAAGCCTCTTTGGCTGCAGCTGTAGATTTACGTTAAATGAGATTAATCAAATTTTGAGATGGAAGTGACGGTGATGAGCACAAGAGCAATGCCAGAAAAATTTGGGTAGCTTTTATGTACACAACGCTGCATATGTCAGGGAGGGAGTGAGGTTATTCAGAAAGTATTGGAGGGTTACATTCACATTATATTCTCTATAACCTTACTGTAACCTATCCGTAACTTACATGTACCTTCTAGTAAGTTCCGCACTTTTATTTTCATATATTTGTATGTTACATGTATGTTACCAGAAGATTATAAGGGATATAACATAAATATAATCTTCAAATATCCTCTGAATAACTTCTCTGTTTCCCAAATACTGAGAAAAGAAAAGACAAAATGTGTATCATGGAGCAACGACAAAGGCGACAAATTTAAACAGCTATTTACAAGTACACGTAGAAGAGATATGATATATAATGGGACAATAATTGTAATTATTGAAGATTGTTGTGGCATGCATGATCTGGCTAAAAGGGACTGTCCTACACTGCCTGTAACTCTCTAGCTCCCTCTGTCACATTGTCGTTACTCAGCTGCACTTCAAAGTCTAATGTTTCAGAAGGCTTCTCATGGGGATTTATTCAGAATCTTATTTATTTATTTTTGTTTTAGTTTTTTTTTTAATTTTTAAAATATTTTTTGATATATATATTTGTATAATTTTGTTTTTAAAAAACTCAACGGGGACATTTATAGAAATATATACCACCTAAATTCTATGTATTTGCTTATCTAATCATGCTTTTGCTTTTTTTTTTTTATATTTATATCATCCAATTTTTTCATAATAGTTAAAAATATCATTATTTTAACTTTTAAAAGATGAAATATATATTTTCATCCATAGGGAATGTGATATGTGCATAGAAATTGAAATTTAGATGTTAGATACTTAAATGCAAATTGATGTAAATTCTCTACTAATAAAACAACTAACACCTTTAAATGTATTTTATGTTAAATTAAGATATAATTAAAATAAAATTGTTGAATATGAATATGCCGCGTGAATCACACTAAAGAAATATGTTGTGAAAGAAGAAGAGAGAAAGAGAGAGAGAGAGAGAGAGAGTGAATAATAGTACACATTAAGAATCTAGTTTTTCTTAAATATCATTAATTAGTAATTTACTCCTATTTATAGGCAAGGGGGTATAAAGTGTTAAAGGGTATTTTAGGCATGTACAAAAATAAATGAGCCTATGATTCTGCTACCAAATCGTTCGGTCGGTGAGGACATGTAATAATTGGGTTGAGCGGGTACATTTGACCGACTCTATCATGTTGGGGCGTCAATGGGCCTTGATGGTTCTTCGAGCGTTCGACTTTGCTTGGTCGCTGAGACTTCGTTTGGCCAGCTTGGGTTAATCGGTCAGTTGTCTACATTTTATTGTCGGTTATTGAACTTTGGATGGGGGAACTCATGTTGTCAGGGTAGAACTATACTATCAAGAAAAAAGTGAATCGTCGTCATCTGACAAGTAGTCTACCTCTTTTGACAAGAGATCCGTCTAGAGTGCTCGATGAATATTCGATGACGTGGCCTTTGGATCTTCTAAAGACTTGGAGGCTCTTCGCTGGGTGTCTAGTGATATTTAGATGAAAGTTGGACTGGTTCCTTCTCTCGACTAGATGGGTTTTGATCTTTGACCCAGATGACCTTCGTTCGGTCAACCCTACTCTTCTTTTTAGGGAGTTGTTGTTGTTTACATGGTTCTTGCTTTTTTTTGACGGGCCATCAGTGATTGTACTTTTGTCTTATAGTCCATTGAATTTCCTTGAGATTCATGCTGATGTATTTTGATGTACATATTTAGTTCATCAATTCTCTTGCTTCTTGAAAGCAGTATTGCTATAAGAACAAGAGAATATAATTCAAAAATAGATTCTTTTATTTTCATATTTAGTACGTATTTTAATAATTGAGCTCCCAAGATTTTCGTACCCATGACTTCCATAAATAGAACACGATTGACACTTTCGTTATCCTCATCATTTGAGAGTGTGTTATCCAGTTGCCTGGTTTCTAGAGAATCTCTATGAAAAGCAACCAAAAGACCTCAGTTGATTGAATTACTGAGGAAATAGTTGCAAAAGCCTTTGGTGACATTGCATCACATGCCCACTGGGAGAAAGTGCTTGATAGGAAGAAGCAACCGAAGGGAGGCAATTGTCATGAGGGTGAGAAGACCGGAATAAAGCTGCCAATGAAGAGAGTCAGCCCAAAAGTGCAAAGAAACCCTTGACGACGAAGAGGCTATAGAAGGAGGTCGATCGAAATATGTGAGTCAAGTTAAGCAACTCGGTTGCAAGAAAAAGCGGGTGGAAGACCTTGGAGATGAAGTCACATTGTCTGACTCGCAGACCTTATGAAAAAAGGAAGGATACCAACCTATTGGTGTGCCGACATCTGCTCTTGTCGCGACCAGAACTCAACAAGTTTTGCAGCCTACTCAGGGAACGATCAGATCCTCGTTGACCCCTGACCAGAGGTATGCGATTCTAAAAATCAATATTTAAGGATAAAATGATGGTTACTCCTCAAGGGTCCTTCTATTCTGAAATCATACTTTGGTCATGCGGTTGGGGGAGCCCCACCAATGCTTAGTCATCCTTTATTTCGTTGGTTTGAGTTAAAACGAGCCAAGAGTATGTGATTATGATTTTTTGTCAGCGTAAGGTCTTCCTTTTAGCTAACACTTATTCATTGGTGCAGGTGACATGGCCTTGAGAGTCAATTTGGGGCTATCAGGTACCGCCCGAGTTCCTGTTTCTAGTGCAGTTGAGAAGGCATTGGCCCGTGCACTGAGCTGGGAGGAGGTTTAGGTTTTAGGGTTTAGGTACTCTGGTTGGTCCTCAAGCGAGGCCTAAAGAGGAATCAACGGTTCACAACCAAAAGTGGAGGTGGAAGCGCTCTGGGAGTAGCTGTCGACCATGAGGCTGGAGCACTTAACAAAGTTGACAACTCTTCAAGTGGAGCTGGTTGACATTCAATTGACTTATTTGGTTCAACAGACCTGTCAGCCGAAGAGATCTTTGGGAATGATCTTGAATCATAATTTAATGTATAGGTATAATTTGATTTGGAAAAATAGTAATTTAATTTTGAAAAATGTGAGACCGAACAGATCTCATATATTTCAATAGTTTAAATGATCGAGAACAATGCTAAAAGCAATGCACCTATCTTAAAAGATAGACACATTACTTGTTAGCAGACTCGATTAAATAAATTAAAACAGTTTATAACATTTGTTTGGTTTACGAACCTTTTTTATATATTGCCCATGCAGTGAGAGTTGTGAGCATATACATGAGTAACCCAGGAAATGAACATTAGGAAGCTGTGAAGTGGATTTTGAGGTACCTAAAAGGCTCTTCGGACATCTGTTTATGTTTCTCAGGAAAGAGTTTAGAGGCATTGGGCTATGTTGATGTTGATTTAGCTGGAGACATTGATAGTAGGAAGAGTACTACATCTTATGTTTATAATATTGGTGGTGTTGCAATGTCATGGGGCTCAAATCTACAGAAGATAATTTCTTTATCCACGAAGAAGCTGAGTATATCGCAGTGTTAAAGGCTGCAAAGGAGATGATATGCTTATAGAGTTTCTTGGAAGAATTGGATAAGGAGATTCAAAAGGGCACTCTCTGCAGTTGTAGTTAGAGCGTCATATCCTTATCAAGAATCCAACATTTTAATTCAGAACCAAGAACATTTAGATCAGGTACAACTTCATACAGTCATTGTTAGATGACATACAATTATTACTTGAGAAAATTTGTAGAAGCAAGAACCCTACTGATATGTTGACTAAGAGTGTCACTCTTGAGAAACTGAGGTTGTGCTCAGCTTCAGTTGGTCTTCTAACATAACGACAAGGGCTTTTAGTTGCAGTGGTGGAGTATACCACACTTGAGGAAAATAGGACAATGTAACTAGTGTCCCAGTCTCCAAGTGGAAGAATTGTTGGGTAATGTGGAGCCTGATTCACTACATGCTAATTGAGCGAACCTTGCATCTTAGGAATGTTTCTGAAATATTTAATTTCCTATATTTGCCCGTGTTCCCGCGCTCCCCAAATTTCTCCCCTCGTCCGCCTCTTCTTAATTCACAAATCAAGTTTTTCCTTAATGGGTCGAAGAATTGGAAGGAATTAAAAGCAACGGCTGGAATTGAAAATTAAATGCTCACTTGCTCCATTGGAATTTTTCTTCGGAATGGCTTTACGTGAAGAATAATAGCTCTCGGTTAGAGAGAGAGAAAGGAGAGAGAGAACTCTTTCTTGTAAGTCGACGTGATTGACGGTGTAATCCTCAGATTAATAAAATCTTCTGTAGCTCCATGGACGTAGGCAACTTGTTGAACCACGTAAATCTGTTTGTTTTTGTGTTTTCTATTTTGCAAATTTTCTTGTTCTAATTTTTTGCTTTACTTCAACATCATCTACCTATCACTTGTCTGTTTTGTGGCATTCTCCTACATTTATTTCCTTTTAGCCGTGCCATGTCTCTTTAGATGCTTATAAGATAATCAGGTGATCAATCTTTTGCCTGAAGAATAAATTTTGTTGATTTGTGAAATAGTTATACATGCATGCTGAATGTGTTACTATTTGGCCCTTTAAATCAACTATTGATGAGTCAAAATGTTCATCATTTAGAACATAATTCTTCTCATTTTGACTAGCTCTTATACCATCCTTACATGTACATTAACTGATACAAGTTCTCTTTATTGCATATTGCATAGACCTCACCATATAAAAAATCATAAATCAGTTTTTAGAACGAGCAAGGACAACCTGGCTAAAATATACCAAACAATACAAAAAAGGTTTATATAAGTCTTTCATGACAAGAGCAACAAGCAAATTAATTCAAATTGGATAACCTATAACTGTATGATTTCACTCTTAATTGACTGTACATTGAAAATATGCCAACACAAATCGCAAAGTCATCTCGTGGATGGCAGAGGAGGTGATGTGGCCCCGCTGGATCTACCTAGAATGATCCAGGACCACAAGCTCAATCGGCCAGTCCTACGTACTAGGAATGTGGTGCATCTCAGACGGATGAGGGGTACATCACTCCTAAGGAATCCATCTAACCAGACCAGCTCAGATGAACCAGCAGCCTTCCAACTCAGATAAATTGAGAAAACGAAACAGATCATCCAGCTCCAAGATAGTTGATGTGGGCTTTCAACAAATAGCCGCCCCACCTAACAATTGTGCAGTGAACGTGGAGCCATACCATTGACTAAAAGAGGAGCATGAAAGTCATAGAGAGAATGGAACAACTAAAGAGCAGTGGCCAACTTGCATCCACCTCGAAATGACATAGACTAACGCTTGTAGAGAGGAAGTCAGGGGACGAGAACTTGATAATAAAGCAGGTATCAAACCAAGATGGTGCATGATATGCACAGATTGAAAGGTAATGAGTAGGGCATACCGAGGTGCTAGAGAAAGAAACTCCATCTGGGCCCGTCCGGATGAGAATCTTCTGTATCGGCGGGATAGTCCCGACTATCCTTGAAGGTACGGATGCCCCCCGACAAAGCTCCCAAAAGAGGACCAGGATGGGTGGGGTTGTGCAACCTCACATTCATGCAGAAGGGAGGAGATTGTTCCCCCATCATGTTCACAAACGATGATCTTCCCAAGAGGGGAACCCCTACAACGAAGCTATAGTTGTTACGAAGATACTTAGTTATTTTCAAGTATACAAAAAAGACCAACATAGAAATATTAGAGTAGTTTTGAATAAAGGCCCAAATAATACATTTAATTTCATACCACTACTGATAGCTCTTTATTTAAAATGCAAAGGCAAATTATAAATCTAAACTTAGGATTTAACATAATGCAAAACATGAACTATAAAATACAAAATTATAGAAGCAAATATTCTTATCTGCTTCAAGCATGACTAAATTATGATTATGATATCAATCAAATTGTGATTATGATTTAAGTAACTACCACCCAATTCTTATTTATTAACATATTAATCATCAAAATTTTAATTTTTACCTATAGACCACTCAAATTATACTGAAAAAAAAAAAAAACAGATGATTTGTATATAAAAATTGAAATTTGGGAGATTAATCTGTTAATATTAAAAGCTAAAAGATAAAATAGGAAGAACAAGAGATTGCAAACAAAAAGCTTACTTATAATACCATAGAGGAAATAGTTAGGCGATTTAGCTGGCTTGCAGGAAGGAAGATAGAGTAAGCAGCCAAGGAACCTTTTCCCTTCTTAATTTCATAATTGCAGGTCTTTTAAGCTTAAAGGTAGGGGCAGAACCAATCTCTTTTTTTTTTTTTTTATGGTGACAACATAAGGAGAAAAAATTGCGTACGTAAGACGTATACAGCGCTGTATACGTCAGGGAGGTTATTCAGATGTTATTAAGAGATTATATCCGCATTATACCCCCTGTAACCTACCTATAATCTACTTGCACCTTATAGTAAGTTTCACGTTTCTGTTTTCATATATTTTATGTTACAGGTAGGTTACAAGTAGGTTACAAGTAGGTTACAAGTAGGTTACAAAGAGATTACATGAGGTATAACGCAGATATAACCCCCCAATACCCTATGAATAACCTCCCTAACGTACGTAGCGCTGGGTACGTCTTACGCACATAAATTTTTTCCCAACATAAGAGGGCTAAGTGATATTTCAAAAGGTACAAAAGATCAAATTTTCCTCTCATATAAGTAGCAATCTGAATATGAGATTGTGGGGTGGGGGGGTACCCAGTGGTTTTAAGGGTAAAATAGAGAACGTGCTTATCTGTTACCGGCTGTCGCAAGACGTAGTAGAGGCTTCCTGGTTACTGGGTTGATAGGTTAGTTGTTCAATACATAGAAATTAGGTGGTACACAAGTGAAAACCCCCAAAAATTTAGTAATGTTGTATATTCCAATAAGTTTCATACTACGATTTTATTTTCTATTTTCTTGCTATTGACTTGAGAAACATAGAGGCCTTCAATTATAATGATTTGGTGATACTGAAAAATCTAATAAATTCACGCTAAAATACTCTTTCATTATTATTTAATGGTCTGTGAACTAATCATGCTAGTTGATGTCAATGTAAGCCTAGACAACAATTAGAGAATCATCATAAAAAAATGTTATACGCATCTAAAATTTGATTAAAATACCTGAATTAATGAAAGGCAAATTTTTGATTTAACCAAATTAACATTCTCCAAACTAGACAAGTGTTGTAGGTAATGGATGAAGAGCGAGCGAGCGCGTGCAAAGTATAAGACTAGAGATGGATGAGGTAGGTTGGGAGGTCGTTGCGTTGTTGCAATAATCTCTGAAATACACGAGAATTGGAGCCGGATTAATGATGAAATATTCTAAAAATGAAGATGTGGAAGATTATTAGTGACCTATAGAATAGAATATTGCGTATGTAATCCGGATTCATCCAGACTATATGCATAATATTGTATTTGTTGTACACATTTGTGAACGACAAGTACAATAATGGTGTACTTGCAATCCGTATGCGTTCAGATTTTGAACTTTGCATGTAATATTTTATCGAATAATAGAGGCATTGAATGGGAAAAAAATTGCGTATATAAGACAGATGTAGAGCTGTGTACGTCTGTAACCTGTTTGCAGGTTACAGGGAGGATTTTATGAGGTTATAACCCCATTATACCCCCTGTAACCTTCCTGTAACCTATCTGTACCTTCTAGTAAGTTCCGCGCTTCTGTTTTCATATACATGTAGGTTACAGGGAAGTTACATGGGATATAACGCGGTTATAACCTCCCAAAATCTTGTCTGTAACCTGTTTGCAGGTTACAGACGTACACAGCTCTGCGTATGTCTTATGTACGCAAATTTTTTCCCATTGAATGAGTGATTTGCTTGCAAATATTAAACTTTAGGTGTTAAAACGGTAAGTATTAATGTACATAAGTAAATACCCAATTCTATCAAAATGATCTTAAACAATTAACACACATAAATTTATTTATGATATATATTTTATTAATTATAAATAAATATTTTATTATTTTATTATGTTGTCATATATTTTAGGCAATTTTTTTTTAATTTTATATTTATATTATAATAGAAATATTTCTCCTTAATTTTTTAAGTCTGTTATATTTAAAATTAATTAAAAACATATAGATATGAGAAAATATTGCTTACTTAAGACGTACGCAGCGCTGCGTACGTTTTTAGAGGTTATACAAGGGGTATAAAGGAGTTATATCCGCATTTTATACCCTTGTAACCTCCATGTAACTTTTTGTAACATACCTATAACCTATAAATAAATTTTTAATATATAAAAATAGAAGCATAAAATTTATTTATAAATTACAAGTAGATTACAGAAAATTACATGAAGTTTATAATGAGTTATAACACCCATATCCACGAGGAATTATTGCGTGCGGACACCGCATGCGGTGTCCGATCCTGACCGTAGATCACAGTAATCTACGTTCAGGATTATTTTCATTCTATAAAAAAAGAAAAAAAAATTCGGTGAAAACCACTAAAATACATCAGGACCGGTCACGATGACCGATTCTATGGAATAATTTTTACATATCTACTGCATAACCTCCAAAAATAACCTTCAAAAATTAAGCAGTTTTCCGGATAAAACAGGTTCCTCTCCTTTGTCCGGTCATTCGTTCGCTCCATTGCCCTTCCCCCAATGATTTCTTTGCCAATGGAGTCGCTCTATGGAATTTCTAGGGTTCGTAATATCTCTTTTTTCTCCTCGTTAGACCTTCTTCTTCAAGGAAAGATGGTTGGTACCTTTCGTTGTCTCTTTTCGACAAGAAAATTCTGCTTTGTTGCAGCTGAAGGAATTCAGCGTTGGGAGAATAAGAGATGGAAATCGCCGGAGGAAATATAGGCTTAATACCGTTGTTTCCGTGGTAAGTCGTACTTGTTGATGCTTCACCGAGTGTGATAATTTTTTCCTGCAAGTTACTCGCACCAGTTGTTTGTGGNTCCGTGGTAAGTCGTACTTGTTGATGCTTCACTGAGTGTGATAATTTTTTCCTGCAAGTTACTCGCACCAGTCGTTTGTGGAAATGCTTGTTAGAGNAAAATTCTGCTTTGTTGCAGCTGAAGGAATTCAGCGTTGGGAGAATAAGAGATGGAAATCGCCGGAGGAAATGTAGGCTTAACACCGTTGTTTCCGTGGTAAGTCGTACTTGTTGATGCTTCACTGAGTGTGATAATTTTTTCCTGCAAGTTACTCGCACCAGTTGTTTGTGCAAATGCTTGTTACACATGATTTTTTTGCATTACCAGTTGTCAGGGTTTATCTTCAAGTTACGAAACATATTTTTTTTTATTAATTTGAAATTTTAATCTGTGATTTGGGTTGATACGAAGCTTAAAACTAGGAACTTTTTTTTTGAACTTCGCTGAAGTTGTGCTTGGAGAAGAATGCTACAATATTTTCTGTTTTTTNATGATTTTTTTGCATTACCAGTTGTCAGGGTTTATCTTCAAGTTACGAACATAATTTTTTTTTATTAATTTGAAATTTTAATATGTGATTTGGGTTGATACGAAGCTTAAAACTAGGAACTTTTTTTTTTGGACTTCGCTGAAGTTGTGTTTGGAGAAGAATGCTACCATATTTTCTGTTTTTTTTTTTGGCTGATGAGATTGGAATTGAGAAAATAGAGTGGTACTGGATTGTTGGGGCCAATTTAGAGCTTATTTTGTCTTGCGCTTAGCAAACTAGAGAAGACGAAGCATGTAAAGTTTCCTGCAATTGTGCTGAACATAGTAGGTTTTGAGTTTAATTGTTATTGGTGAAGGATTATTATTTGTAGATTTACTATAAGTTTCACTAAATATGGCGGACATGGATATTTTGGCAATCTGCTAATGTTCAATCTTTTTGTGCATTTTTTCGATGGTGGGGAAAAAGTTGGGATTTTCTTGTTTGTTCATGCATGAGAATGTAGAAGGCTACGTGCGACATTTGGAATGCTTGATTAGGAGTTCGAGCCATCTTGAAATAGTCGAATTGGCTGGCTTAGGAGTGGGCCAACTAGGTAGCATCGACTCAATCAGACCAGGTTTTTGTTTGTGTGTTGTAAAAGGCTACGTGCGACGGAGATGTGTTGGGTGATGATAGACTCGCCACAATGGTTGCTTGCTGGTCAGTGCAACAACCAAGAGGATGTTTTAATAGCACTTTATGCTCTCATTATTGGTTTTATTTTGGCGGCTTGTGATAATTTCCTCATGTGCACATTGCAATTCAAGTTATTTTTGAAGATTCAAAATTCTCAAATTTTGTTTTGTGAGACATGTATCTTAGCACACCTTTCTTGGGGAGAGAAATTGATTCATCTAACAGTCTTATGACATTATTGTTGATTTTTGTTGGGTCCATTCAAGAGACAGAGATTCATTTTGAAACTCTCTGCACAGATTTAAATTGTGCAGCCAAAAGTGTGCCTTGCAATTGAGCCCAATGGTGCTATGTGGCACACATTTTAGGTTTCTTAGGTGAGGTGTATGCCGCATGTTTGATGAGGCATGTCGGGGTGTGCCTCGCCTCAAACGCATCGAGGTGTATGCTTTGATATTTATGGGTTTTTAATTTATTTTCTACTTAATCTAACTTGCACCTGCACAGCTCGGCTTGCACTCCTTACACAAGTATGGTCTGTCCTTTCATTCATCATATCATTGTAGCCAGTCGTCTCTAGTATTGTAGTAGCTATTGGTGCTTCCTCCTGTTTTTGCCATTGTTGCTGCCATCGTCAATGCTTCCTGCCTCCATCATTGTCATCACCGCCTCCTAATTTTGCCATTGCACGTGATCTTACATCTCATGCAAGGTCTTTCCTCTTGCATTTGCTGGCCATCCTTAGTGTCATTGTTGGCCCTGCTACCTACTTCTTGTGTTTCTACTGCTACCATCGTGGCTTCCTAGTTTTGTCGTCACTGTTGTCGTTGTTGTTGCTACCTCCTTCATTCATAGCCACTTGTTGCAGTCAATATCTTATGAAAATTTTGTGTAAGAATATTATTATAGATTTTGTATCAGGACAGACTTATTTTTACATGTACTCTTAGCTTCAATCTTATATGTTTTCTCTTAATATCTTTAATTTTTTAAATATTATGTCTAAATTATCAAATAACTACAAATAAGTTAGACTACAACTAAATTATTAAATATTCATAAGATCTTTTACTATTTCGATTATATTTCTAAACNTATTTATTTTATGTTTTTTTTTAATTTTTTTATTATTTAAATATTTAAAATATGTTTAAAAATGAAAATTTTACTTTAATTAAAATTATTTTAAGAAAATTATTTTTATCAGAGAGAACTCCCAAAATCAATTTCATAAAATTTGAGTTGTATTTTAATTATTATGATTGTTTTAAGTGTTAAAAGTGGCATTTAACTTAGAAAATTAAATTTGGTTATCAAATGAACTTCAAATATTTTGAAATTTTTATGGGGAGTCTTATGAACTTTAAATTACAGTAGAGAATTAAAATCAAGCCATTTAGATGTTTATTTTTTCCAAATTAATTTCTTTTGAGTTTTAGGATTTTGTGAAAATTAGGTGTGTTCTTAATGACTTGGCTCATGACAAATTTTTTCAGAGTTCTCTAGCCATAGTGAACCTACCAAAATTTTCTTAGATTTTGCTAAGCAACATGCTAATTACTATGATTATATATGCAAATAATAGACATAAACTTGAAAAATAATGATCTCTGTCTAGAGCTCTCTTCTGACTTTGAAAAAATCAGGGAAGATCCCCCATGATAAATGCTACAAATGACCCTAATGGCATGCCATGGTGAAATATTTAAATGTATGGAGAATCAAAAGACTTAAAACCATATTTAATTAACTAAAAATCACACATGCATCAAATAAGCTTTAAACCATTTCCACATTATTCTCCTATATTCACTGAGCACTAGGATATTTTTCTTTTATTTTTTTTTAATTTTTCTACACCAAGATATGGATTTTTGAAGTTGGCTGAATTAAATAAATTTAAAAATCCCTATTTTTCTACTTCTCCTACGTGGCGCCACCTCATCCCACTATGACTCCAAAGACTTGCGTGGTGCGCTCTGGTTAAATGCCACCTTTTGCGCTAGCTCCGCACTTTATGCACCACTCCATCGTTCAACTCCATCAGGGCCATCCACTGGGTACATGCACGATCGAACGACGCTCCTCCTACGTGGTTAGGTTGCGTTGAGGAGGTCTTAAGGAGGCTGTGGGAACAATTGAGCAGGCTCTCTTTGAGAAAATTTCAGCACACAAATTTTGGCAGTGAAGAGGCCATTTTATAGCCATGGTCGGAGAGGGGAGCTCAGGGTCTGACTTTGGGTGCAAAAGCTTGCTGAGGTGGTGAGCTAAGCGACACAATTGGCTAATGGGAGTGGGACAGCTCAGATGGGTTAATTTGGTAAGGATTTAAGTGTGGTGGCTTTCGGTTTTGAGGTGCTACGGTGATTAGGACGGTCAGCAATGGGAGGGGAGGTGCTTAGGTGGCTCAAGAACCTCATAGGAATCTGTCACAACAATTAATTTGGGCTGGTGATAGGTTTTGGCAAAGATATCTTTGGATTAAGAAATTTAGGAAACAAAAGGGGACCTTTGGTCCATGGCTCATCTAGGGTGGGTTAAGTGGGTCTAGCTTGGTTACCAGGACCCAAAAGTTGGCTGTAGAAGTCTTTCCTTGATCAATTTGACATGGCTAGGTCAATTTTGGTGCATGGGTCCAATGTGGGTCCAAATGGCCAAAGGTTAGGTTTGGGTTAGGCTAGCCATGAATTTGAGCCCAATTAATTGATCAACATTGTGTAGATGATTTTAATGAAGATTTTTGGTGAAGGGTTGAAATAATTTTGAGTTCAATTGGGGGTTCAATATGAAGGATTTTGGTCAAATTGGGCATGTTGGGCTAGACTTGGGTCTAGGTTGGGCTAAGTTAAAATTGATTATTTAAAATGGTCTATATGAACATTATGAATAGTTTTCAATATAAATTGGGTGTCAATTTTGGAGTTAGGGCAATCAATTTGGTGGAATTTGGAGACAGCCAATTTAGGGCAAATTTGAAGATTTTTTGACTTAGGTTAAAATTGAATGCAATTGAGGCTTCACCAAGGCCAATTGAAGGTCAATTTTGCTGTGTAGGATTGTTATGAAGAGTTTTCAACATAAATTGTGGCAAATTGAGTAGGCTCTGAGGTTCAATTTGGTGGGATTAAGTCATCGGGCCAAAATTGGGGGCTTGACTTAGATCAAAATTGGACTCAAAGATTGGGTCAATTAAGCTTATATTTGGTTTAGGTTGGTCATATGAAAGGTGAATTTGAGTTTAGATATGAAATTGTGGGAAATTTGGGCCAAATTGATGGACATTTCAGGTGAATTTGGGAAAGTTGGGCCTTTAAAGACAATTTGGGGGCTTTGGTCAAAATGGTCAAATTGGGTTCAATTGGAGGGTCCAAATTGGTTTTAGAAACATTTGAAGTGATTTTTGGATGTTTTGGGAAAGTTTGGGGTGACAATGGTATTTTGGTAAATTTAGCATTTTTGGATGGTTTTGGGTAATTTGGGTATCTTCAAATGGTTTGAAAATATTTTTGAATAAATTTGGATATTTGGGTGAATTTGAGAATTTTCGAAATTTTGGTCAAATTTAGGGCTCTAAGGGTATCTAGGTAATTTGGGGAATTTTGGGGCAAAAGCCCAAGTTGGACATTTTGGTAGAATTGGGATGCGAACCACCCTACGCGAGCTATGGACCAATGGAATCCCCATTTAGGTCCTCTATGTACTGGTCTTAGTTAAGCCTGGGCCAGTGGGTTTAGGGGACCATCTACATGAGTCTCCCAAAGGATCAAAGGATCAAGGTTAAGAAATTTTAGGTTTAGGGTTGTGAGTGATTGTGGGTGAGAGTGAGTGAACTAGCTCCAGACCAACACCCATGGTCAACCCTAAGGTCAAACAGTCTTAGGGGGACTCTCCTTGAGCTTCCTCTTAGTAACCCCACCTACTAAGTGCTAGAGGTTAAGACCAACATGTGGAACTTCAAGTTGAGCAAAGAAGATGGTAGAATTTCTATTGGTGAGGGTTCCTTTTCTAGTTCTATAGGAATAGTCAACAAGAAAGTCCTATGGCTAGACCTGAGGCTACTAAAGAGGAAAAACTAAACCTCAACCAAAAGTGAGGTTAACATGCACCTATCCTAAAGAATAGACACATTACTAATCAACGTGCTTGATTAAATAAACTAAATGAGTTTATGACATCCGTTTGGTCTGTGAACCCTTTTTATATGTTGCCCATGCAGTGAGAGTTGTTAGTAGATACATAAGTAAACCTGGAAATAAACAATAGGAAGTTATGAAGTGGATTTCAAGATGCCTAAAAGGCTCTTCAGACATTTGTTTGTGTTTCTCGGAAAGAGTGTAGAGGCATCGAGCTATGTTGATGTTGATTTAGCTGGATACATTGACAGTAAGAAGAGTACTACATGTTATGTTTATAATACTGGCGGTACTACAATGTCATGGGCTCAAATCTACAGAAGACAGTTTCTTTATCCATGCAGAAACTGTGTACATCGCAGTGTTAGAGGCTGCAAAGAAGATGATATGACTATAGAATTTATTGGAATAATTGGGTAAGTATATTCAAAAGGACACTCTCTACAGTGATAATCAAAGTGTCATATTCCTAATCAAGGATCAAACATTTCAATCCATGACCAAACACATTCAAATCGTGTACCACTTCATACGGTCATTGTTAGATGACAAACAATTATTACTTCAGAAAATTTTTGGAAGCAAGAACTCTACTGATATGTTGGCTAAGGGTGTTACTCTTGAGAATCTAAAGTTGTGCTCAACTTCAGTTGATCTTCTAGCTTAAAGATAAGGGCTTTGAGTTGCAGTGGTGGAGAATATCACATTTGAGGAAGAGAGGACGATACAACTAGTGTCTTAATCTATAAGTGGGAGAGTTGTTAGGTAATGTGTAGTCTGGTCCAATACATGCTAATTGGACGAATCTTGCATCTTAGGAATGTTTATGAAATATTTAATTTCCTATATTTGCTTCCTTATTGGTTTCTCCCTTGTTCCCGCGCTCCCCAAATTACTCCCCTCGTCCTCCTCTTTTGAATTTGCGAATCACATTTTTTCTTAATCCGTCGATTAATTGTAAGGGATTAAAAGCAACGGTTGGAATTGAAAATTAAATGCTCACCTGCTTCGTTGGAATTTTTCTTCGAAGTGGTTTACAAGAAGAATAATAGCAGAGGTTTTTCCTCCCTTTTCTGTGATTTCGGCTGTAGCTCTCGGTTACAGAGAGAGAAAAAGAGAGGAGAGAGATTTTTTTGTTGTAAGTCGACGTGATCGTAGGTGTAATCCTCAAATTAATAAAATATTCTGCAGCTTCATGGACGTAGGCAACTCACTAAATCATGTAAACTTGTGTGTTTTTGTGTTTTCTGTTTTGCCAATTTTCTCTTTCTAATTTTTTGTTTTATTATCATCATTTTTCATAGCATCATGTGCCTATAACTTGTCTGTTTTATGACATTCTCCTACATTTATTTCCTTTTAGCAGTGTCAGGTCTCTTTAGACGCTTTTAAGATGAACAGGCGATCAATCTTTTGTCCGAAGAGTAAATTTCGTTGATTTGTGAAATAGTTATACATGATGTTGAATGTGTTGATATTTTGGCCTTTAAATCATCTGTTGATGAGTCCAAATGTTCATCATTTAGAACATAGTTCTTCTCATTTTGACTAGCTCTTCCACCATCCTTACATGTACATATCTTGATACAAGTTCTCTTTATTGCATATTGCATAAACCTCACCATAAAAAATCATAAATCATTTTTTAGAATGAACAAGGACAACCTGGCTAAAATATACCAAACAATACAAAAAATGTTTATATAAATATTTCATGAAAAAAATCAGAAAGAAATTTAATTCAAATTGAATAACCTATAGCTGTATGATCTCTCTCATTTGACTGTACATTGAAAATATGCCAGCACGGATGACAAAGACAACTCGTGGATGACGAAGGAGGTGATGTGGCCCCATAAGATCTACCGAGAATGACACATGACTACACACTCAATCGGCCAATCCTACGTAACAGGAAGGTGGTGCACATCTCAAACCAGCTTAGATGAACCAGCAACCTTCCAACTCAGATAAATTGAGAAAACAAAACAGATCATCCAGCTCCAAAATGGTTGATGTGGGCTTTCAACAAATAACCGCCCCGCCTAACAATTGTGCGGTGAGCGTGGAGCCATACCATTAACTAAAAGAGGAGCATGAAAATCACAGAGAGAATGGAGCAACCAAAGAGCAGTGGCCAACTTGCATCCACCTCGAAATGACATAGAGTAACACTTGTAGAGAGGAAGTCAGGGGACGAGAACCTGATAATAAAGCAGGTATCGAACCAAGATGGTGTAGGATCTGCACAGATTGAAAGGTAATGAGTAGGGCATACCGAGGTGCTAGAGATAGAGACTCCACCTGGGCCCGTCCGGATGAGAATCTTTTGTATCGGCGGGATAGTCCCGACTATCCTTGAAGGTACGGATGCCCCCCAACAAAGCTCCCAAAAGAGGACCAGGATGGGTGGGGTTGTGCAACCTCACATTCATGCAGAAGGGATGAGATTGTTCCCCCATCATGTTCACAAACGATGATCTTCCCAAGAGGGAAACCCCTACAACAAAGCTATAGTCGTTACGAAGATAATTAGTAATTTTCAAGTACACTAAAAAAGACCAACATAGAAATATTAGAGTAGTTTTAAATAAAGGCCCAAATAATACATTTAATTTCATACCACTACTAATAGCTCTTTTTTTAAAATGCAAAGGCAAATTATAAATCTAAACTTAGGATTTAACATAATGCAAAACATGAACTATAAAATACAAAATTATGGAAGCAA
This sequence comes from Phalaenopsis hybrid cultivar, assembly GCA_002079205.1. Classification (NCBI taxonomy): domain Eukaryota; kingdom Viridiplantae; phylum Streptophyta; class Magnoliopsida; order Asparagales; family Orchidaceae; genus Phalaenopsis; species Phalaenopsis hybrid cultivar. The sequence goes on along the minus strand of JXCR01146768.1, from coordinate 92,528 downwards.
ATATTCTTATGTGCTTCAAGCATGACTAAATTGTGATTATGATATCAATCAAATTGTGATTATGATTTAAGTAACTACCACCCAATTCTCATTTATTAACATATTAATCATCAAAATTTTAATTTTTACCTATAGACCACTGAAATTATATTGAAAATATNCAAAACATGAACTATAAAATACAAAATTATGGAAGCAAATATTCTTATGTGCTTCAAGCATGACTAAATTGTCATTATGATATCAATCAAATTGTGATTATGATTTAAGTAACTACCACTCAATTCTTATTTATTAACATATTAATCATCAAAATTTTTATTTTTACCAATAGACCACTCAAATTATACTGAAAATATAAAAAAAAACAGATGATTTGTATGTAAAAATTGAAATTTGGGAGATTAATCTGTTAATATTAAAAGCTAAAAGATAAAATGGGAAGAACAAGAGATTGCAAACAAAAAGCTTACTTATAATACCATGGAGAAAATAGTTAGGCGTTTAGCTGGCTTACAGGTAGGAAGATAGAGTAAGCAGCCAAGGAACCTTTTCCCTTCTTAATTTCATAATTGCACGTCTTTTAAGCTTAAATGTAGGGGCAGAACCAATCTTTTTTTTTTTTTATGGTGACAACAAAAGGAGAAAAAATTGCGTACGTAAGACGTACACATCGCTGTATACGTCAGGGAGGTTATTCAGATGTTATTGAGAGGTTATATCCGCGTTATACCCCCTGTAACCTACTTGTACCTTCTAGTAAGTTTCGGGTTTCTATTTTCATGTATTTTTATGTTACAGGTAGGTTACAAGTATGTTACAAAGATGTTACATTAGGTATAACGCAGATATAACCCCCTAATACCCTCTTAATAACCTTTCTAACGTACGTAGCGCTGGGTACGTCTTACGTACACAATTTTTTTCCCAACATAAGAGGGGCTAAGTAATATTTCAAAAGGTACAAAAGACCAAATTTTCCTCTCATGTACACAAGTGAAAATCCAAAAAATTTAATAATGTAAGCCTAGGCAACAATTAGAGAATCATCATAAAAAAAATGTTATACGCATCCAAAATTTGATTAAAATACTTGAATTAATGAAAGGCAAATTTTTTATTTAACCAAATTAACATTCTCCAAACTAGACAAGTGTTGTAGGTAATGGATGAAGAGCGAGCGAGTGCGTGCAAAGTATAAGACTAGAGATGGATGAGGTAGGTTGGGAGGTCGCTGCGTTGCTGCAATAATCTCTGAAATACACGAGAATTGAAGCCGGATTAATGATGAAATATTCTAGATATGAAGATGTGAAAGATTATTAGTGACCAATAGAATAGAATATTACGTATGTAATCCGGATACATCCGGACTATATGTATAATATTGTGCATGTTGTACACATTTGTGAACGACAAGTACAACAATGGTGTACTTGCAATCCATATGCGTTCAGATTTTGAACTTTGTATGTAATATTTTATCGAATAATAGAGGCGTTGAATGGGAAAAAAAATTGTGTAAATAAGACGTACGTAGAGCTGCGTACATCTGTAACCTGCAAACATGTTACATGGAGGATTTTAGGAGGTTATAACTGTGTTATACTCCCTGTAACATCCCTGTAACCTACATGTACCTTCTAGTAAGTTCCGCGCTTCTACTTTCATATACAGGTAGGTTACAGGGAGGTTACAGAGGTTATAACACGGTTATAACCTTCCAAAATCCTCCCTACAATTTACAGGTTACAGACATACGTAGCTCTGCGTACGTCTTATGTACGCAAATTTTTTCCCATTGAACGAGTGATATGCTTGCAAATATTAATCTTTAGGTGTTAAAAACGTAACTATTAATGTTATGGGCGGTACATAAGTAAATACCCAATTCTATCAAAATGATCTCAAACAATTAACACACATAAATTTATTTATGATATATATTTTATTAATTATAAATAAATATTTTATTATTTTATTATGTTGTCATATATTTTAGACAATTTTTTTATTATTTTAAATTTATATTATAATAGAAATATTTCNCCCCCCGCCCCCCCTAATTCAAATATAAAAACTTTAACAATCTTTTAATTAAATTTTTCAAAGTAATAAACTAAAACGCTCAAGTAAAAATTAAATCACTAAAAACTAAAAACAAATTTCATCCATCCTTCGCAACAGTTTACCAAGAGTGACAAATTCCAAAGGGTTTATGTCATATTAAGTGTATTTTTATATTCATAATCAAAGTAATCGCATGTCGGTGAAGTTGTGGCCCGAGTCCTCTGTCTGTGTGGTTTCACTGTCAAATGACACCATAAAATAGTGATTACAACCAGAGCTCTCTGACCGGTTAGTTGTTGTCAAATGACACCATTATATTACGATCATAGTTGTAGCTCATGTGTTCCCCGATGGTTTTCTACCCTTTGAGTTGCGAATCATAATGGTACAATTGATTGACACAAAACTTTTTTCTTAGCTAAGGTCGATGTAAATTTGTCCCCTTAGATAAACATCCACCCCAAATCTACAAGGAATTCTTGGATGACACAACCCATGACTGCTGACAGTATGTCAAATTGGTTAGATCAGAGACCACGACAACCCGTGATAACGGAACGATGGGATCTTCCTCCACCATCCGTTGTAAACTTCAAGTGATAAATTTTACAACTAAAATACTAAGTTGTTGCTATTATATGTTCAATATTAGCCTTAATCGAAAGTAATCTCCTGTTATCAGAATGGGGAAATTCACCATAGAGGCCAATGGGAAACCTCGAACACCATATCAAAAAGCCCTCACAAAATGAGGGTAAAATTTCTGGCTAGTGTCTTATCTACCATTCAATCCGTCTTCTGAAAATTTGACCTTCCAAAGCACTCTCAACAAACAAAAACAAAAATAAAATGTAGAGTCCCGGGGAGCGGTCAGAATTTTCGGAGCCCAAATATAGATACTATGTATTGTTGCCAATCTAGACCTGCTTGAGATTGAAACCTACTCCAACTAGATCAGGAATTTCTCCAGAAAACTGATTGTTTTCAGCTCTGATGAGGGCTGTCAGATAAGGACCATAACCTAGAAGGAAAACTTCCTGAAAACATATTATCCTGCACTTAAAACCTCTGAAAACTATTGCAGTTGCTAATGCTTTCAGGAACTGGACCAGAAAAGAAATTTTCATGGAGGCTGAGCTCCACGAGCACTCTGTCATAGCAAATATCACCAGGAAATGAACTAGATAGCATTTTCTGAGACAGGTCCACAAAGACCAGCTTTGTCATGCCCAAACCTAATCGTTTAGGGATTCTGCCAATCAGATTATTCTATCAGAGATCCAGAAACTGTAGCTCGTTCAAACCCTGAAATGATTCAGGGATTTCACCATAAAAATCAGAGCTTTGCAGAAAAAGCTTTCTCTGCTTTCCAAGTCTTCCAATCTTAGTGGGAACTACAAAACAAACAACAAAAATAAAAACAAAATGCAGAGAGTCCCGAGGAGCGATAAGAATTTTCAGAACCCACAACATGGCACTCAAATATTTAATATTACATAAAAAATAACACTATTATCACCACATTTTCATGCACAAGTTTAAAGCACCAAAGTGCTACCTATGAAAACAGGAAAGCTTAGGTGTGAGCTATGTAAATACATAAGAATTGTGTGCAAGGTATGTAAATTTACCTATTTTGTAAAAGAAAACTAAACTTAAAAAAGAACGAATAAACTGACTTGTAATATGGACTTCCTGATTAGATGCTTCATCGCAGTTCCTGCAAGATCTCAAACAAAATTTTCATCACATGGTATGTGGTACTGGACAAAATGGTGAGTTTTGTAATAAATGGATCATACAGGTCTTGCATGGGAGCTGTAGTTTCATCTATCTTGCACTGCATCATGCTCGAGTCAAGGCAGTCGTCAAGCCATCCCTCAGATGCCTGATCCCACGCCTCTGAGTTGAAGGCACAGCTACCATCTAAAATGAAATAAGTGAGAATTAAAGTAACTAGAACACTTTTGAGGTTTTTTTTACTTTCTTTTCTAAATAATTTCACATTATAAAATAAGTTGGGGGCTGTTTAATTGCCTGCAATACTAGTAGATACTGCAAAAGGAATGCAAGAGTTTTCCCAATTTCAACGTTTCATTGAATGAAAAGAAATGCCATGTAAGATTTTGGTGAATTCATTTTGGGGAGTTCAAAATCTGGCCTCTTTGGCCGACTTCCAAGCACACCTCACAAGTGGTAGTCCCTCACAGCCAGCCGCCATCGGTGACCACTATCATAGA